>CM076571.1:580523481-580825248 GCA_034641835.2 Pinus albicaulis | reverse complement strand
TTAATCGCATCATTAATTATGCTGAGAAGATCGTGCCAACACTTGTCGATTCCGTCTTTTCAGGACAATTAAAATCTGAAGTCGGCAAGCCTCCTCTTCTCAAATCAATGCTGGATGCTTGCAAATTCAAAGACCAGAGTCATAAGTAGTTAGTTGTTAATTTTAATTTTAGTTTTAGTGTTAGTTTTACTTATTTTCTGCCTAGAAAAAGGACGGTCATTTAAACCGAATCCTAAATTTTTGTAATAAACTATAATTAGATTTAGTTACTAGTATTTAAACCCTTCTCATGCATTTAGAGAAGGGTCCAGAAATTTGTCAAAAACTTATCCTCAGAACATGCACTTATGCACCCTCGGAGGAGGTTTTGATGAATGAATGGAACGAGATGTATTGATATCTGTGTCTAATATCTGCTACTGATGTTGCATTTTTGTACTCTTAGTAGATGTTGGATTAGGAAGAGATAAATCATTATTGCTTCTAGCTCATGAGTAGAACCAGTTATAAATGGTACTTTTATCTCTTAACCATTTCTGCTTCTGTGTTAAAGTAATATTTATATTCAGTTGTTTATATATTGATGCTTGAATGCTTAAGTTATCATTTGGCACTTCTGTACGGTGATAACTATTTATTTATGCTTAGTGTATGAATAGCTTATTATGCGATATGTTTTTCACAACTGTTTCATCTAACTTTTTATATGAAATGGTTTATTTTTATTGAATTCTTTTCTTACAACAGTTGAATAATCTTTATTATCAGTTGTTATTCGAAATTATTTTAGATCGCATAAAGAAGATTACATCCCGGGTTTAGTTTAGAATTAGATATTTCTGTTTAAATTAGAATACAATTTGCATATGATTTAGATTAGAAATAGAATAAAGCATTTCACTTAAGAACCTTTTTAGAAAAATATCTATTCTTAACACACACACATAAACATATTGGGAAAGCTTGGTCCCATCATCCCCATTCGGACCCCACTACACCAAACGAGAAAGGATGCAGCAAGGTCGGACCGGGTGGGGTATCCCCCTTGTTGTAGACCCGATTTTCGGGGCTTTAACATATTTGGCACTAGAAGGAGGGCCACGAACTATGAATGACAAGTAAATCTAAATCTAAATACCATTCGAGAATAAAACACCCTCACCATCTCCCCCCAACTTCTCCATCGCACTGGAAATTGCAAATCTAGAGCCGAAGTTGCAAGAGCAATGACAACTGCTACAAACCTAACTTTTGAGAATTTGCTATTGAACCTCCTGAAGTTGAATATTTGATTCATAAACTTCGAGAGAATTTTCAATATCACCTCAAAGATACGATAAATCTCAAGGCGGAGTGTAACTTCACAATATAATCCTGCTCATCCTCTTACCCCGGATTACGAGTGAAAAGCTTAGCATTCAACCAACTAAGTTACCTCTACCTACAAGGAAGAGAGCTGGAAATCACGTGAAGGTCGATGGTGAGAGACTCTTTCATCGTCATCATCCATCTCAACCTCTTCATCACAAAAGAAAAGCGATCGTCCACCCCTCCACTTCGGACTATTGTTCCTCATTCCCTTTGAAATTTCCACATCACCTTCTCGAGTCATCTATAATCATAATATCTTCATCTTCCCAATCATAGACATCATCTTCTACACTTTCCTACGGTAGTAGTTCAGCGATGGACCAAATGCGTGGAATATTCCGGGGCGGTCTTAATGCTGCCCTTGAGTCAATTACCGGCTCATCCTGAAAAATGGTGCCCTAAGTTTAATCTGACAGAGACATGTTAGCGAGAAGAAGAACATATAAACAATTTTATGTTGTCCATAAATCTCAATGATTATTAATGAAGATGATGTTGTCTAACTTTTCCTTCTCCCTCCTACGAGAGCGAGAGTGGATCATGGTATTTTTCATTACCATCTGGATCTATCACTACTTGGGATATTTTTCAAGATCCAATTTTTGACTAGAATTTGGTGATGACGGGTCTACGGTAACATTGATCAATGATCTATCTAATCTTAGAGGCGACTCAAAGGAACTTGTCAAGGATTTCAATTCACGTTTCAATAAATTGTTAAAAAAAATTCCCTCTTTGCTTCCAAGCCTAGTGAAGAGGTGCGAAGTGAATGGTACATTTACCTTTTTACCATCCAAACATAGCAATCTTTGTTGATAGGGCTAACAAACCAAATTTAGTAGAAAACATAAAGGAGGCAATAGCGATGATAGAAAAAAGTATCATTGCTTTAGACGAAAAATGTACGATAGAGAAAGAACGAAAATCCAAGAAAGTCACTTTCCAAGGAAAGATCCCAAGAAAAATCAATCCAGATCCATTTGATTTAGAAGGATTGCAAAAGTTTGAAAACCATGTCTAACGAAATGGTTGACATTAAGAAAATAATTAAGCTGAAAACATCCTCTAAAAAATATTTTAAACCATTTAGAAGAAACCCTTCGGCTGATCCAAAGCCACCAAATGCCATAACTAATGCTGAATCGAGAAGAAGAAGAGGAAAGCGCTACGAAGAGACTGCGGTAGAAGAAGAAGTTGTGAGAAGTACAAGGTATGTAGGATTTCATCCTTCCATATGAGGAAGATCAGAAAGCATCCCCGAGTTAGCACTCAGTAGAAATCTAAGCAGTCCTCCTCGAAACTGCTCTAAGTCAAAAAGCACAAGCTCATTGACTAAAGATAGAGTTGCACCCAAGAAATCGACATCTAAACAATTCAAACTAGCCCCGGAGTCTAGACGATTCATCCAAATCATCGAGAACAACGATTGTTCTACGATGAAATGAGTATAATATCATAGAAGACATGAAGAAGACTGAGGCTAACATCACTTTTTATGAATTGAGCAAGTTAAAACACCAACAAAAGGTACTTTTGAAAGAATTACATGTTGTACCAGAAAAACCTTTGCCGATCTGTGATTTCTCAAGCTTCAAACGAGATGGGAAGACCTCCGGCTAATGCAATCGATAAAGTTGATCTAGAAAATATCGCGTTAATTGGAGGAAGGTCAAGATCTCATACTCCCCATTTCTTCTTACTTATGAAGTTTTCAATAAAAAAATTGCATAATTGTTTGGTGGATTACGGAGCTTAAATATGTTCTCAAAATCAATATGTGCAAAATTGAACATTCCAACAAAAAATACGTGTGTGCATGAATTTGACTTGATCGATCACAAGTTGAAGTAATTGGCGAATTAAATCAAGTTACCATAAGATTGTCATCAAATCCAAAAGTATGTCAAGTCATTGATATTTTAGTTGCGGATATTCCGGAGATTTTATGGCTTAATTCTTAGTAGAGATTGGTCGGAAAAACTTCATGGATATTTCGCCAATGATTGGTCACATATGTGGCTTCCTTACAATGGTAAACCAAATCGGATAAAGGTTGAGCAAGAAAAACATCATAAATACATAGTAACGAAATTGGAAGGAGAGAATGAACCGATTGCATACGGCGGTAATATCATTAGCGGTTATTCGAGTTGATTCTTTCTTAGGAAATTTCAATGCTCATACTTCACCTTATTTAGAACATTAGGTTTTATCCCAAATAGAAATTTTTTTTCTCAACAGGATATTCTAAATGTATTAGTTTTGTAGATACCCACAATAAATAAATATTTATTTTGGGTATTTTTTGATGGTTCTAAGTCTAATGAAGGAGCGAGGAGCGAGGATGCGTTTTGGTTAGTCCGGAGGGAAACAAAATTATGCTAACTTGCGGACTTGAATTCGATTGCACTAATAACACTTTGCGAGAATGTGAGGCTTTAGTCCAAGGACTATACAAAGCAATCGGATTAGACATCAAATATCTACAAGTTTTCGGGGATTCAAAAATTGTAATTAAACGGGTATGTGATACTATACATTGTTTATCGGAATTAAATTTAAAGCATTATCAATCTTTAGTCCAAGATCTAATCGGAACATTTTATAGCATTTAATATTTCATCAATTCCCAGAATTAGAATGCTAGGTCGGACCTGCAAGCTAATGTATCTTCCAAGCTCATTCTGGGGAAGACTTTAGTCTGGAAGTCGATTTTCAATTGAATTAATCTTTAGACCCTCGATTCGATAATGTTACCAATTGGAGGATTTTCAACGATGATCCTGATATTGTAAGATTCCTCAAATCTAAAGGATCTTACACTAATCAAATAATTGATGAAGATCAACATGACAAACAATTGCTCCAAGATAGCACTAATAATACTATGCAGAAATCGGTAGTCAAGTTAGAAGACCTTTATGATTTGAAAGATCGATTTAAAAGATCTACCAATTCAAAACTGCAAAGTTCGACTTTTAATTATGAATTATTAAATCTAGGAACTGATGCCAAACCACAGAATATCAATCTAGGCCTTGGCCTAACTCTAAAAAGTTAGCATATGTTCGTCTTTTGAAACAATATAAAAGTGTCTTTGCTTGGAACTACGATGAACTCAAAACTTATGACACTTCTATCATCCAACATACTATCCCAACGATCCAATAATGAAAAACCTATCCAATAGAAGTTGAGAAAGATCCACCCCAATCTAGAAAACCAAATCAAATGCGAACTTAACGAGTTATTGAAAGCCAAGATTATTTTCTGTTCGACATTCTAAATGGGTTTCCAATATGGTTCTTTTTATTTAGAAAGAAAGAATGGAGATATTATAATTTGCATTGACTTTCAAAATCTTAATAAAGCCTACCAAAAAGATAATTTTTCCTTTGCCTCCTATGGAGCAAATATTACGACGATTCACCGAGTTAAATTAATGTCTTTCTTAGATGGTTTCTATGGATACAATCGAGTGTTGGTCCATCACGATGATCAATTAAAAACCACATTTAGAACCAAATGGGGCACTTATACATATCAAAAGATGCCTTTGGTGATTAACGCACGTGCCACATTTCAAAGATCCATGGACATCGCCTTCCAAGGGATTTAGTTAATAAATCGGTGGTAATTTACTTGGATGATATAAGCGCATATTCTAAAAAATGAAGCAATCATCTTAGGGATTTGGAAAGCAGTTACCAACGGCTTGTCAAAGGTATGGAATTTCACTTAATCCGAAAAAGTCATTTTTTGCATTAATTGAAGGAAAACTTCTTGGATTCATAGTATCAAAATCTGGAATTCATATTGATCATGATAGAATCAAGGAAATGCGAAATATCTTTACCTCACAATAAAAAAGCTATGCAATCTTTTCTTGGCAGTTAATTTTGTAAGATTTGTGCCGGATTTTTAATTGTATCACCCTTGCAAGCAATGATTAAAAGAATTCAAACTTCAAATGGGGTAAAGATGAATATGAGGCATTCAATCTAATCAAACAAACGATTATCAATGCTCCATCTTTAGCAACTCCAAATTTTTCCGATCATTTTATTTTGTACACATTTTGCCTGCGATAAATCTTATGTTTTAACGATACTTACTCAAGAAAATAAAGACAAAGCAGAAGCTCAATTGCCTTTTTTGATTCAAATTTACGAAGTGTTTGTATTTAATTATTCGGATGTGGAGAAACAAGCTTATGTTGTTTTCAAAGAGAATTAAATATTTACGGACCCTTTTGTAAAACCCTTACAAAAAATCATAGTACCGTTTCCGGCGGTAAGAAATCTTTTAGTTCAAAAAGATGTGGAGTGAGAAAAGAGCCAATTGGAGTTCTTGCTTACAAGAATATGATGTGGAAATCAAACCAGCAAATATTGTAAGAGGTCAAGGTTTTTGCAAAATACGAGTGGAGCATCGCTTATTTACGAAAAACCATACGAAGAAATACAAACATATGAGGTAAGCCTAAACTATGTTGAATCATTATATGCTAATATCATATTTTATCGAAGAACGGATATGCTCCTCCAAATATCGATCATACTAAGAAAAGAGCTCTAAGGTTGAAGGCTAGACAATATCGACTTGTAAATGATGTTCTTTTTAGAAAGAATTATGATTATCTTCTTCTTAGATATGCGGGGAGAAATGCGAAGTGAAAAGGTCTGCATGAACTTGCTTGATGGGCAGTAGTGGACATTATGTTGGAGATGCCTCTGCACATAAGATCCTACGTGCGAGGCTATTGCGGCCCACATTATTCAAAGATTCACATAACTATGCAAGGAAATGCCGGATTTTTCCAATTTCTGGTGGAAGACAAAATAAACCATCATTACCATTACAGCAGTCAACATTGAAAGGCCTTTTGATCAATGGGATTGGTTTATAATAGGTGAGATCGTTCCTCACTCTTCCTACTTAACATCGGTATATCATTACAACAACTGATTATTTTACAAAAATGGGTAGAAGCGAGTCCACTCTCAAGGCTGCTAATCTTGAACATATCATCGAATTTATAGATCGGTTCATAATCACCGGGTGGTTACCTTACGCTTTAATGTTTGATAATGCATCATATTTTTTTAAGTAATGCTATGATTGAATTTTCACTCAAGAGAGGTTTCAAACTTAAATATTTTGCCAATTATTATCACGGGGAAATGGGTTAATTTGAATCCTGAATAAAAATTTAATCGAGTCATTAAGCGAACCATTGATCAAAATCATAAAAATTTGCATAAATATTTAATATATCTTATGGGCGGATCGAATAATGCGAAGGCTTCTATTGGTACTTCTCCTTTTAATTTAGTTTATGGGAGAGAATTGGTTCTTCCAACTAATCTAGCGATTCCTTCTCTGTCCTTAGTCCAATATATTGATGAAGAACCAACTTCTTCTTTACAGCCCAAGAGCGAGATGGAAATAATTAAGTTAGAAGAACAACGAGAAAAATCCAGTAACTCATGCTCATCATCAAAGCATTAGTTAAAGCCTCTTTGATTCAAACATGATAACCGAGGAGGGATTTTCAGATAGGAAGTTTAGTTCTAAAATGGGACAAGGCTCATGAGGAAAAAGGAAAACATACAAAATTTCGAGTGAATGTGGCTTGGTCCTTTCCAAATTGCGAGAGATCATAGGACCATCAACTTTCATGTTACGGGATTTAACGGGGAGAAGAGAGAGTCTTTTGTTAATGGAATGATCCTTAAAAAATATTTTCCATAGGAGATCATTCTTCTATTTTCTAGATTAGTTTCACTTTATTTTGTTACTAATAAAACCAATTGTTAATGGTTACATTTTGAATTCATCAAAAAGATACTAGTTCTCTTTTTTAGATTTTATTTCTTCACTCATATAAATAGAATTCTTTTCGAGAATATTGATCATTATTATCCAAAGATATAGTTAAAAATTTTAATCTAGAAATGATATTAATTTCAACTTTGAAAATTTTTGAGTGAAAATCAATTTTTTGGTGAAAGATTGTTTTATATCGGTCAAATGAAAGGTATGATAACAAAATGAAGATTCTCTGTAGAAAAGTTATTTTCTAAAAAACTCTATTGTCATCCCGAGCTATCTTAAGGAAAAAATGACTTCCCTCCCCACCTAGAAAATTACAAATTTCGGGGAATAATCCAATGATACACTTTTTAACTTAAAGTAAGAGGAGTCTCATCATGAGCCGACATCATGATCATAGATATTATAGCTTGTTGACTTTTCCAATACTACATACCACAACGGGGCAATGACTTAAGATTATTGCAATCAAACCAGGGAGTCTCATCACGAGCCAACTTGTTCGGCAAAGTTATAAATCAAGTGAATGACACTTTGTCATAGGTGGCTACAGACGAGAGACATTGTTCTTTAAGGATACAAAATAAAATAAAAGCAATAAGTGTAGTCTGATTTCTCTTTGAAAATTGTACATTCTTCTAAAGTAGGACACGGGATCATTCTTCCCGGGTAACGGGTAACCCTATCGACGCTATAGACACTTGCGGCCAACGTGTCTACCTACGATAAATGAGCATATTTAAGCTGATTTACGGAAGAAGCCTTTTGTTTTTATCTTTAAAACCAAGTAATGAGCGATGTAAATACAAAGACTAGCTTAAGTAGATAGTCAAAGTGATCATAGAAGAAATGAAATATCATTCATAGATTGAAGCATAATGTACTTTGTCTTTTTTTATAATAAAGTTTTATTTTTACGGGAAAAGTTCTGTTTTTAAAAAAGTTTAGAAAATTCAAAAGAAAGGCGAGGAATATTTGGTTCTTCCAAGTGAATCGCCAATTGTTGTAGCCAACAACCCCTTCTTATTTAATATTAGTATAATACTAAATAAGTGAGGACCACGCAATTTAAAAATCCAAAAAATTTATTGGTGTTTGTTTTCATTTTCAATAAAACTTACTATCATGGACTTAAAGAAATTTCTTTGGAAAATCTTTAAATAAACTTAAGTTCATGATAGACTAGGATAAAATCTCTCTTGGAAGAAACATTGCATTCATCGCAAAAAAGTAGAATATATCTTGAGCAACGAGAATCTTCAAAATTGAGATACGCGATCGATGAAATCGCACTAAAATGTTTATCGCAAAATCACATATCGCGAGAAAACATATTAACGGATATTATTCATAGATAATATTTTGCGATATTACTTGTTTCGTGATGTTAAGAGATTGTGATTTCGAAACTTGCGATTTGTGATATGGTGATGGCATGATTTTACGATTCACGAAAGCTACGATTTGCGATATTGCAAAGCAAATCGCGAGATCTATCGCAGAGATTACGAAAGCTCGTTGTACGAAGAAAATATTTCCATAAATCGATATACGGTATGCACTTTGATGTCAAAATTAATGAATGAATCGTCAATTATTAATGAAAAGGATTTTGTTTTGATCGAAAGGTTATTTCACGATTAAATAATATATTTCATACGCCTTCGGCATTTAAAACTATCTCGTCACCTTTCTCATGTCATTATTCTCACTTAATTCGTAAAAATGCGAGGCGCGAAAAACGGGAGACTATACAAGCGAGACTCAAAGCATTATGGGAAAGAAAGAGAAAAACTCCGATTTACGAAAGAAAGAGAAAGGCTGGGATTACGAAAATAAAGATAGCTTCCTTATACGCGGTCTTTGCTTGCAACAAGGACGCTTGGTATCACCACCGGGAGGTATGTTTAGTTTTCTTGAAGAAGAGAACCCAAGGGTAATGGATGTTTCGGCTACCGCGGGCCTCAGAGTAATTCCTCTGAAGCATCTCTTGTGAGGAGAGTTTGGCTTGTTCGTTTGCGGCGGATAGCGGCAAGACCAAGAACTTTTCCATATACGGATATGGTCAAATGGGTGTTGGATAGCACCAATATCACGAACGGAGCAGTTCAAAACTCCGGGTCAAGAGCTCATCGGGTCGTTTACTCCGAATATTTTATGCTTATGTATCATTTGTAGACCTCGGAGCAACTTACAACAAACAATTTATGGACAAATTTGCTAAAGGAAAATGCCAATTTGGCGAGAATGCACTAAAGAATGGACGAAGAGATGAACCAGAAGAAAAGATAAACACGGTATGTACGATGCAGTTCACTCACCTCTCCATATTGTTTTGCTAACTGCTATGTTATGCGAGCTTTTTGGAAAACGACATTAATAAGATTTTACTGAATGGCTTCCCTTATTGAATGTTGCGGTAACACCACCATTGTGAAGTGGGCCAAAATGCGTACGATAATTTATGCTGCTATTTTCAATTACCGGTCTAAACGGAATGTCTCTCGGAAGGATTTATCCTCTTTTTTTATCTATCTACCTATGTTATGGATTCAATTTTCTTTGTTTCTAAGTTCCCTTTAATGGGTTGGAAATGGAAAATTTAGGATCCCTTTCCCATTCATGTCTATCACAAAGAGTTGTGGGAATCAAAATTCATTCCACATTTTTATAAAAAATTCCATGGCATAATGTTGCCTACGTATAGAGTGTTGTATAATAAGGGTGCCCCAAGGTTGTCCCCCAGACGAAGTAGACATTCTCCCCATGCAAGATGGTTGGAGAAGAATTGTTTACTTATGTGAGGTTTGGAAGCTTTGCTTCTCCTCATGTTTGCCCTTATATGTTCCGGATAAACTTATAGCTCGAAATTGCATATCAAACTGTGGAGATGGAGGTTTGACAAAAGAATTAAAGGATAAAAAAGAAAACCATTTGGCTAATTTCATGTATCATAACGGAGCATTTGCATTATTTGATGTTGGTCATGCATTTAAGGAAGTTAGCAATGTTACATGTTTAAAATTGTTTTAAGTTTCCGATAAGGCTATTTGATACGCATGGTATTGTCGAGATTTCCTGCTTGTTGTCAAAGTCAAAGTATTTTACGGGAGAATAAGATATTTTTGATGAAATGTTTCAATAAAGAATTTTCATTTAAAAAATATTTTGAATTTAGCTCAAGCACGGTTCTCCCCGGAGAATAATTTCAAGAGTTTAAGTATACGAGAAAAAGAGAAAGTTGACCACTATTCCTTTGGATAATTTGCGTTTGGAACCCACAAAGGAACCAACTCCTACGTCGATCTAAGTGGCGACTCGATTCAGAAAGGTCTAAGTCAAAGTCGATAAAGAAATTTACGAACATTCTAAAAATCTAATCATGATAAAAAGTGAAGGTTCGGTCAAGGATACGGCGCAATCAAAAGAGGTGTCACAACAACATATTTCAACTACTCCACGAGTTGAATATCACACCTCTTAATGTACAACAACCATCCATCGACACTTAGTTAGATAAAGAATTGGAATCGTTTAATGATTTGATTAATGTTGAAGGAAAGAATATACAAACTCTGTACGAACTGACAAAAGTTTTGGTTATAGAAATAAGTGACAATGTCATAGAAAGAACATATACCCATTACTCCTACGCAAGCTTGTATAAAATAGAGTAAATTCATCCTCACCCCGTATATTTTTTACGCAGCCCGCAACATAAAACGATAGTAAGGAAAGAAAAGAAAGAAGAAAATTAGAAAGTGCGCTCTCTACGTGCGAATAGTTGGATGTTTTATGGAAAAGATCCTACTACGGATCCCCTTGAAAACCTTGCAAATTATCTCGGTAACAAGAGCTTATGCCTGCGCAACTATTGATAAAGCATGCGGTAAATTTTGTTATTAAATGAGAAAGAGGATCGAGATACAAGTTACGCAACAACAATTGCAACAAGCACATGCCTACGATTGAAGCACAAATGAAATTTGAAAAGTTACGGCAAGATTTTCAGCAAATGAAGATCGGGTATCAAAAATCTTGGTCAAAAAAGCAAATACGGATTATACAGAAACACATAAAGAAGACCCCAAGCTTACGAGTTTATTTCAGAAACTATTTTTTTGAATAATCAACTACGCAACAACAAGACATGTATGCCTAAGATTTCACGGTGGAACTCTCTTTGTCGAAAGTGATAGAATCACTAATAATGTGCAAATTACAACATGATTATGATTCAATAAATGAAAGAGTTACTAATTATTTGTATGGTAAAAGACGAGAGGAAAGAGGAAAAAAGAGTAGGAGCGCCAATAATCAATGACGACCATAAAGAAATATATTTCAAAAAATGGGATTCACGGATCGAGAGGGCGAGAAAAAGCGACGGAGAAGCAACTACGGTGGCGAGAAACATTGCGGTGTGTAAATGAGAATTTGCACAAGGTTAATTTAATTTCGAGAGACCATTCGAGATACCTACCAAAAGCACGGTAATTGCAAACGGAGTGGAAACGAGAAAGCGGAAGAAGAGGCAAGATCAATTCAAGGATTGACAAAATTAAAGCTGCCGATTCTTCTTGGACTTGTATAAATGGGCTCCCCACGATCCAATGCAGTAGGTACTCTTAATTGCATTATTAATTAAACAACGAGAATATTGCGCCCACACTTGTTGATTCCGTCTTTTCGAGACATTGAAATGTGAAGTCATTCGACCCCCTCTTCTCAAGTCAATCCTGGATGCTTGCAAATTCAAAGACCAAATTCTGAAAGTAGTTAGTTGTTAATTTTAGTTTTAGATTAGTGTTAATTTTACTCTATTTTTGCCTAGAAAAATGATGGTCATTTAAACCCGAATCTAAATTTTTGTACTAAACAATAATTAGATTTAGTTAGTAGTATTTAAACCCTTCTCATGCATTTAGAGAAGGGTCCGGAGAAGTCAAAAACATCCTCAGACATGCATACACCCTCGGAGGAGGTTTTTATGAATGAATGGAACGAGATTTATTGATATGTTTGTGTCTAATATACGCATACGATGTTGCATTTTTTATTACTCTTAGTAGATTTTGGATTTAAAAGATATAAATCATTATTGCTTCTAGCTCATGAGTAGAACAGTTATAAATGGTACTTTTATCTCTTAACTTTTTTATGCTTCTGTGTTAAAAGTGATATTTATGTTCGATTATTTATATATTGATGCTTTAATGGATTTCGGTTATCATTTGGCACTTTTGTACGGTGATGACTATTTGTTTATGTAATGTATAAATAGCTTATTATGGATATGTTTTTCACAACTATTTCGTCTAACTTTTTATATGAAATGGTTTATCTTTATTGAATTCTTTTCTTATAGAAATTGAATGATATTTATTACCGATTGTCATTCGAAATCATTTTAGATCGCATAAACAAGATCTTATCTCGGGTTTAGTTTAGAATTAGATATTTGTTTAAATTGAATAAAATTTGCATATGATTAGATTAGAAATAGAATAAAATAATTTCACTTAGGAACCTTTTTAGAAAATATCTATTCTCAACACACACACATATTGGAAAGCGGTCCCATCATCCCCGGAGTCGGACCCACTACACCGACGGAAAGGATGTAGCAACCGGGTCCGGACCGGGTGGGTATCCCCCTTGTTGTAGACCCGATTTTCGGGACTTCAACAAGAGGATAAAGGGAGTCTCCAATGGTAGAAGAAGGTGTTGGGAAGGAGTTTGGAAATATCCTCATAGAAGCTTATGCGGGATCTTTCCGGAGAGATCAAGGAGATGAGAGTGGAGGGCAAGGAAACCCCAGAGGGTTGAAAAATGGAGAAATTTCCGGTACTTCACATTATTGTGAGCAACCGACAATACAACAAGCATCACAATGATCCACTATGCCTACCTTCCTAGTAATAGGAAATGGGGCTGGAGGACCACAAGAACGGGAAGCTCTCGGTGATTATTTTCTAGAATATGAATCTCGATCTCAAGATTCAAAGATCATCTAACTTTTCGAAATTTTCAGGAGATAAAGGAAAACCGAAACCTCGTAGCTACAACGGAGGAAGAGGTTACATGCGAAACAATGACACGTAGCATACCATGGGTAGACCTTTTCTTCCTACTTTTATGGGTCATCAAAGAGTACAACAAAGACTTAGGAGGAAGACAGGTTGAACATACACTCGTTTATGAGACACCACCCAATGTTGAGGTATCCATTGATGGGGTATCTAGAGTTATGACCGAGTTCTCTAATGATAACGGTGCATCATAGGTTAATGAGGTGTCGGGAGACAGCTCCACCATTGAGGAGCGGAAGTAGGTATAGAGGCGTCTAGGTTTATGGGAGAATTGTCATATGAAAATCATATGCACTTGACTAGTGAGCATGCCTTGCGTATTGGAGTATCTATGGAGGAGGGTGTGCAACAATCCATTCTTCGCGAGGATGCACAAAGAGATACAAAGGTATTGGATTATGGTCACACACAAAAGTGCCATCAATTTCAAGTTGACCTTATAGCTTTGAAGGTGAAGGCATCATTGCAAAGGCTATCCTATGGTATAATAAGGAGTTGGAGGGCATGAGAGTGGTTTGTCTTGAGTTAGCAACAAAGTTGGTCCACATTGGGGAATGATTGGATTCCCTAATGGTGTAGTTATAGGGCACATTGGAGTGTCGAGCACCTCCCTTCGAGGGCATACATCGACACGGTGCAACACTCACATGATGGAAATACTATTTTATATGTGGGGATTCTTACATTTGATTATTTTCACGAGGTTGAATGGTGAGAGGAGTCTTGAGATGGTACCCCATGGAGCGAGCTATGCGGCTAGATACATCCATGGCTACATTTCAATAGGGTCCATGGATTACCATAGAGACAAAAGGGCCATGTGCATATTGGGATCGAGGTGAGATTTACCATCACATGATAAAGTCATTAGGTCATGGTAGTCATTGTGCGATGGGTTTGATGTTTGGGTGGACACACATTTCCTTATCTACATCGAGGCCGAGACATCCCTAGTGATAGGATGGTTCAATAGGAGGTACACCCTTTTGCGGAGCTATCTTAGCATAACGACCGTGCACGGAGTCACGGGGGGTGATTAGCCTACGTTGGCGGGGAGCTAGTCGGAGGTGGCATCGACGGGCCACCGGACATGGCGATACATAGAAACGGTGCTCTCTCATGGGTATATGGTACACTTGATACATGGAGGATAGGAGTAGTGATGTCATTATCATTTTCATGTGAGTATTCGAGGGCCGCTGCGATCCTTAGAGAAGATGGGGGAGATGCTTGGCCACCTCATGGAGGGTTTACTAGTAGATTGGTGGATCTTTTGGCCCATGCGGGATACATGGCGGTACAAGATGGTATGGCTGTAACCGATGCTATCCGATGGTGTACGGGGGTAGGTTGTAGCATACGGTGGCATGATGAGGAGTGCGGGAAACATTTGGTGAGGCTGTGCGGTGATACATGATACGGTGCGACGGAGCACTTGGAGCACTATCTCCAAGGGGACTTATGGACAAGGGTGTTAGGTGTACCTTGGGATGCGGCTCACACAGGATTGATGAGGATATTGTTGAGCATGGAGACACCACGTTTCAAGCGGAGACATGGCTAAAGGGTGTTATCGGCGATTCGATTTAGAGAAGTGTTGTACGAAGATTAATCTTGAGCATTCAAGCGGCAAAGAACGAGTTGAGGAGGAAGGGAATTTGCTTCATACGAAGAAACTTGGAGGAGCCTAATCACTCATGCTTGAGTGATGTAGATGATGCGGCGAGAGGTAGGTAGAGGGGACATTCCTACTATATGCCGGGATGAGGAATCTTATTCGGATGAGTCCATGGGGTCATATGCGGATGCTTAAGGAGCATGATCCATCATGTGGAGTTGACGATAATAGGTCGGTTGTCTTACGCGTGTAGGGTGAGCGAGTCAAAGGACTCGATGAGAGATATTCAAGATGATGAGTCACTTGTGATGATTCGGTATGAGAAACATATGGTGGAGCATGGGGCAGATAAGGAGGATGTGTATGCACATCATGCATGATAGTTATTTGTGGGAGAGCTATGCTAGGTTTCATAGTGAGCTAGTGATAGATATCTTTAACCTTGGGGTTAGCCATGGAGGAAGAGTTGTTGGAGATGGTGGTGCATCCATATTTGGGCTGACCCATTGATGAGGTACCGGTAGATGCATATACGGTTAGAAAGACTATAGTACTTTTAGGGAGCAACACTCTACGAGGTACATCGATAGAGCTTATAGTACACCTTGCCCACTTAAGCTTATTGTAGAGAGAGGGCCTTCCCTGCGGGCGGTTCTAGTTGAAAAGCGGTATAGAGCATAATGAGTTGAGTGTGAGTTGGCGACTACACTCAGGACATGTTCCATATGTAGATATCACCACATTGTATTCTTCGACCGGGATAGGCGGAGGGATCCTTGAGTTGGTATAATATGGATGGTATGATATTCTTAGTCGGGTTCATAGCAGTTAGAGACCCATAGACATGATAGGTACTATGGTTTACCGGTTGGCGATTAGGGCACATGTCGACAAATTTTTTTAACATTCATCGAGACTTCGAGAGAAGCGGGATCAACATTTGATTAATTCGGGGGAGAGGTGATGATTTGGTACGCGATTGGTGGGGCAATTTATACGGTCAAATCTACGGCACAACGGGGGCCATGGAGCATTGATGCATGTTAGCGGTCTTCACCTCATGAGGTAGTAGCTATAGCCGAGATGTAGTGCGCAATGCGAGCTTAGGGGGACTTGGGCAATGATTGGCCAAGGTGGCATTGGGATACGGGATGATTGATTGATGACGGGTATGGTGAGAGATCCATTCGGGATCCGGGAGTCTATTACGAGGTATCTTGATACGGGGGCATAGCCATGCTTGAGGGGTTTGTATGGGATGCAGGAAATGGTATCGGTTGCATTGGGTCAATAGGGTGGCCCTGTATTTTCGATTGCTTGAGGACGAGGAAATGTTTTGGCGGGGAGGAGCTTAATATTCCTAATTTAGCTTTTTAGATAATTAGAATATTAAATTTTGTCTTCCTTAATTAATATATGAATAAGAGGTAGAGGACCCATAAATCCTTTCAGTAAGAATAAAACCATTCTTAATTTGAATGTGGATCAATGCATCTAGATAGGGTCGAGATGAATAAACCACTCCTTAGTGTGAATGTGGGTTAGTGCACATGTGGATAGGGTCAATTTGACCAATCCAACAATGCAGGTCATGGAGGTAGTGGAGACAATGGAGGACAACATAGTCATAATGGAGGTTAGTGGCCATGAGATTAGAATCATTATTGTGTGGGGGCCAAAGGTACTTAAGGGTTCAAAAAGTATAGAAAATTAAGGGTGAGCGCATCCATGGAGAACGTGCGGATTATTATTATTTTCTTTTCGTTCACAACTTGAGCATGCTTGAGTTGTTGGGCGGAATCTACAATGTTGTTTAGCACAAGGGTGTCTTAGAGCGGAGATCACAACCTCATCCTCGGACTTCGAGTGCCTACTCGGGAGAGGATTCTTGTTTTTCATGTGATGTGATCTCATCATCCGGCATTCGGAGCCACTAGCGAGCCTCTAGTGCTGGTCACTGGGTGACTTACATGGTCTAGTAGCGAGTTCATCGAGAAGAGGAAATTCCATAGAATTTCCACTTGGAATCCTATTGAAGGGATCCTTCCTTGATAGTTGGGCTTGGGAGTACTTGCAACTATTCCATCTCTCGGTTTAGCTCGTAGTCGGAACGCACGGTAGTTATGCATTGCACACCATGGGAAGGTGATTTTCCAAGGTTGTGTCCAGAATCCTACTAGGGTTATTGGTTTTCCATAGAGTCTAGATTTTAAATCCTAGTTGAGCACCATAGAACCCTCATATACGCAGTCCTATTCACCCGTTAGCAACATTCCCAACGGTGTAGTGCGGAGGGAGAGCTCCAACAACGCAGTAGTGTTTTCGGTGGGAGAGCTTAAGGCCATTCCAGGCCCGCTTTTCGACTTTAGTGTTATCTATTTTGAAGCATTGTTGTATTTTTTTTCACCTTCAGATTAATAAAATGGCTCATATGTTCTATCTTTTTTTATGGTGTTTTCGGTTATTTTCATTATTGCTATAGTTTCTAGTTTATTGTGTTTTGTATCACTATCTTTTCCTATTTGGAATATTACGGTTGTAGTGATGTTCGCATGTGAAAGAGAATGTTGTTGGTGGAAGTGTGTCATCATGAGTGTATGCTTAGTTACATGTTGTTATATGTTGCTACATGTATCGTCCTTGTATGCTTTGTTACTTGTTGTTACATGTTGTTACATGTATTATCCGTTTATTCTTGGTTACATATGTTTATTCTTGTGTATTTTCCGTGTTCACGCTTGTGTATAGTCTATGTTTATGATTGTGTATTTTCCATGTACATTGCTATGGTTGATTTTTTCATGCATGAGGTCATATTATGTCCGGTGATATGGTCATGCGGTGATATTGGACTCTATCTAGAATGATGTTGTGTGTTCGTAAACTTAGTTGTTATATGTATATATTTGTTACGATTATGTTTGTACATGTGTTACGCTGATTTGGATGATATTGCAGATGAGTATCCTCCACTTTGAATTATACTAAGTTACGTTGGTTTATTATGATTTGGTTTAGTTGACATATTATGATTTATAGGAAAGAGATCAAAATGGATAGAAAGATGGTACAATACAAAGACTCTTCCTATGAATCAAAAGAGAAGCGATGTGGTGGGAAATATTTTTGATTTGGAAGACACATTAAACGGAGGAATAAATAAGGAGTTGTAAGGCAAACAATGATAAGATCATACGAGAACAAGAGAAACAAGCACGGAGTTGTGTGTATTCATATATTTTTAGAATTTTAACGGCAAGGGCCACTTCGGATCAACCAAGGAAAGGAGGACATAACTAATGGGGCATATGGTAGTAGATCTCATGGTAGACACAAGTCGAGATGGGGGCGACACGGTGAGAGATTAAAGGTACGATTTGGACACTCGCGATAGGAGGGGTGATGAGTATAGGTACTATTCTAGTTGTGGTTTAGAAAGATATCATGATTGTCATCATTATCATCCTTACGGGAGGAGTGGCGGGGATACTTTTTGGATGAATTTAAGAAAGCAAAAACCACCTAATTTTGATGGAATTTGAATAAACGAAGATGCATATGCTTGGATACTTGGGATGGACAAGTTCTTTGAGTTGCATGATTACAAAAATAATATGAAGGCAATAATTCCTATATTCAACTTTGAAAGGTAAATGGCATTCAAAAAATCAAGGCCTTAGAATGCAAAGTACAAAGAAAATGTGGCACCACAAAATAAGTTTAATGCAACTAGATAGGGACATGGATAGGTAATGGTGGATGGTTGGAGTGCTCGACATGCGGTGAGAACACATTAGGAGAGATTGTCTACGCGGGTCAAGGTGGTAGGCCTTAGATATATAATGCACGAGAAGGCATAAGCAGGGTGAGGATGTTGGGAAGAGCATTCCTCATATTTATGCGGCCATGGGGAAATAAGTAGGCGAGCACTAGGAATCTATCATTGAGATGGATGGTAAGTTTGTGATCAAGTTATTTCTATTATGGTTGACCCCCGAGACCTAATTATATTTATGTTAGTCCTAACTTGGTGGATAAGTGTGGCTTGAATAAGAAAATGCATACGAAAATATTAGTTAGTGAAATTGGCTATAGCTACAAGTAAAAGAGAGTTCACCATTGGGTAAGATATTATGCATTTGAGTTGAATGGCATGTCTACAGAACCACACTTGAACATATTACCATTAGGATCATATAGCATGTTATTGGGTATGTTGGCTATACCTTCACGGGACTGAGAGTAGATTGTTATGACAAATCCATTGAGTGCTTGGATGACAATGGGGAACCAAGAGTCTTATTGGGAAAGAAGAAAGAAACATTAGTTAGGATGGTGACAACCATGTAGGCCAAGTTCAATCAAAGGAAAGGGTGTATGTTGTTTGTAGTGCATATTTCTAGTGATAAAGTTAAGGGAAGTTGAGGATGCGGATGTTTTGAGAAGGTGCCCGGTTATACAACAATTTTTAGGATGTATTTCCTGAGATATTTCGGGATTTCCACCTCATAGGGAGGTATATTTTTCAATTGAGTTGGTACTAGGGGTAGATCCGACATCAAAGAACTTTACATGACGAGCACAAGCGAGATGGTAGAACTAAAGTTGCTAGCCCAAGAAAGAGATGCTTGGACAAGGTTATGATTAGGCTAAGTGTATAACCTTGGGGGCGCACTAGTATTGTTTGTGAAAAATAAGGATGACACTCTTAGATTGTGCTATTGACTACGGAAGTTGAGCAAAGTGACCATCAAGAACATGCATACGTGTTTCCGAAGATTGATGACTTGTTTATCGGTTGAGAGGAGCAATAATGTTCTCTAAGACCAACTTGAGATCAAGGTACCATCGGGTACGCATCAAAGAAGAGGAAATCTACGGGAACCGCATTTAGGAAAAGGTATAGAATTACGAGTTTGTTGTAGCTCCATTAGGTGTGACTAATGATCCAACTACATTTATGTGTTTGATGAACAATGTATCATTTGCATCCTTATTTGGACAAGGTTTTTTATTGTATTCATTGATGACATATTGGTATATTCTAAAATTGAGGAAGAGCATGATGAGCATTTGGCAGCAATTTTGAGATTGTTGAGAGAGAGAATGAGTTGTATGCTAACCTCAAAAAGTGCAATTTCTTCCGGATCGGTGTACATTACTTGGGACATGTTGTCACCAAGGAAGACATCGTAGTAGATCTAGAAAAGATAAGAGCTATAATGGAGGTGAGAAACTCCTATAAATGCGATAAGAAAATGTATAGAAATGAAAAATATGCCCCGAAATAACACCATAAAATATAAAACTTGAGATCTTCATTAATATCAAAACCCTTAAGGTAGGGCAACACCATACATTCACTCCTTAAGGAAGGAGATCACTCACAAGCCATATGCTTGCCAATACAATAATCCTTGACATCTCTCAATGGAGAGTCTCTAACCTCTATGAGTTCATACATGCAATACCATGGTGGTTACCATGGGTCTCTCAATACCATACATCTAATACAATGAGCTTATCACTTTATTTCCCACTTGCTACATGTGGTCCCTTACATAATGTGGGTTAACCACTTTATTTATTAACTATGGCCCATTTATTTATCATTCTTATATTAATACATCATATTATTCCCATGGGTACCTCCCTGCGTACCTATATTATCCCCTCTAGGTACACTACATTACACCCCCTTAAACATGTTTAGTCCCCGAAACATGAAGAACACAAATAATAAGATCTACTCAAGAGTATTCCATGGTACCATTCATGTGCATCTAGCCATCCAAGGGAAAGGTGAACACTTGATCTAGTCGGTGCCTTGCTGAAAACGAGATGGAAGCGGGTTCTGAGTGTTCTTCATTGTTGATGTGTTGTTGGATCCTCGCACCTCTCGATGTGTCGTCCGGGGGTTGTTGTCTTGTTGCTAATTCGTTGCCACCTTGTTTGGTTGTTGTCTTCTGGCCGGAAGGTGATGCGGGTGGTGATATGTTGAAGCTTTAATTGATGTAATATATTTCCTTAATTCCTCCATGATTGGTGATGGAGTGGTGTACGGATTCCTTTATTGGTACTTTATTTAGTGTACGTGTTTGATTTGTCTACCATCAAAGGCTCATCATACGATGTGTACGTAATCGTTAGATATTTTTGCTTCTTCCTCCTCGGTCTCTGCATGGTTCCTAATGCAAATATTGTGCAATGTAATTTTCTTCTTTTTATACGAGCTTCATGAATTTCTTTTTGACATTAAAATTGACGATTACCAAACGGATTCCATCCAAGGATGTCCCCGAACAACATCCACAACGACCATATACGAAGCATAAAAAATCGAGAATGCAACACATACTTATCCATAGAAATCTTCAAATCTTTATAAATTTGAACATCTTCATTATCAGCTTTGTGTTTTTAATAACACTTTCTTGGAACTTGCAATTTTTTAGCCAAATTCACATTGATACAATTATGCTTGCAACTAGGAATGATAGACACAAAAATGTTCTCTTCTGAATACTTCCATGAATCCGTAATATGGAAATATTAGTAGAAAAAAAGTCTTTATGGCTCTTGCTATCCTTCTTTCCGGCTTGAGACCACTTGTCCAAAATGACTTTTTCAAGTTTCTTCTCGGGAAGTTTCCTCTTGAGTTGTCAAGTGAGTTCACCATTTATTACCTCATCTTTCATATGAATCCTATGGAGCATATCCAAAAACTTGCATATTGAGCCTTGAGATGTTGTAAAAAATCTTCAATAGTGAGGCCATCATCTTTTCCTATAAACTTCATCTTGCGAGAATCCATAAAATAAAGTAAGGGTTTTGAAGAAAATCACTTACTTTGATAAAAATGGGCATTACTCGGTCAATATAACTCGAATCCTTAATATAACCTATTTTTGAAAATGGAATAGCCATTCTTCATCTAACCATATTACGAAATCCCGATCTAGGCACTGCAGAGCACGGATTTGCGTTGCAAGCTGCCCGACGTCACAAAATTTCTGAAAAAATGTCGATTTTTAAATCGGTGATAACTCCCTCATCAGGACCTTCCGATTCGGCCGATTTTTTTTGAAATTGGATATTTTCCGTAAGGAATCTAGATACGATATTTATTTCTGAAAAATTTTCACCAAATTTTCCGGATGTTTGCTCTACAAAATTGCCGCCCAAAAATTTCTTTGACAAGAATTTAAAATGGACATTACTCGGTAAATATAACTCGAGAATCCATAATATAACCTATTTTAGAAAATGGAATAGCCATTATGCATCTAACCATATTGCTGAAATCCCAGTCTAGGCACTGCGGAAACCATGATTTGCCTTTTATAAATACATCACAACGTCATAAAATTTACGAAAAATGGTTAATTTTAAATACGATGATAAGTCTCTCATGGGACTCCAATTAAATCGATGAAATTGGGTATTTTTCCGTAAGGAATCCAGATCTGATATTTATTTTTGAAAAAAAATTTCACCAATTTTCTAGATCTTCTCTACAAACTCGTCCTTGGAAATTTTCTACTTGAAAAAAAATGAAAAAACAAATCTCCAAACTACGCGAGAAAGTGCTGCGATACCACTTGTAGTAGATGCGATAAGAAAATGTATAGAAATAGAAAATATGCCCAAGAAATAACACCATAGAAGATAAAACTTTCGCCATTAATATCAAAACCCTTAAGGTAGGGCAACACCATACATTCACTCCTTAAGGAGAGGAGATCACTCCACGAGCCATATGCTTGCCAATACAATAATCCTTGACATATCTCAATGGAAGTCTGTATCTATATAGGTTTCATACATGCAATACCATGGGTATTTACCATGGATCTCTCAATACCATACATCCAATACAATGGGCTTATCACTTTATTCCCTTGCTATATGTGGTCCTTAAATAATGTGGGTTAACCACTTTATTTATTAACTATGGCCCATTTATTTATATTCTTAACATATAATACATCATATTATTCCCTTGGGTACCTCCCTGTACCTATATTATCCCTCTAGGTACACTACGAGAGAGAATCGGTTGTATGATAACCTCAACAAGTGCAATTTCTTCCGGATCGATGTACATTACTTGGGACATGTCACTAAGGAGGGCATCGTAGTAGATCTATAAAAGATAAGAGAGATAGAATGGAGTGAGAAACTCCTATAAATATAGATGAGTGGAAAAAGACTCCTTCATGGGGTTGGTAGGTTATTACGGGAGGTTCCATGAAATTTCTCACAATTTCTTATCTATTACATCATTGTATAGACGAGAGGAAATTTAAGAATTTTGAATGGAATGATGGAGTATGAGGCCGAGTTTTGAGCGACTTAAGCATGACACACATGTTCCGGTGTTAAATATTGCATATCTTGGACAAGGAATTTGTAGTATGTACAAATTCTTGCAAAGTGGAATTAATTTGATCCTTATGAAGGATGGACATGTGGTGTGCTATGAGTCACAAAAACTAAATGAGCACGAGCATAACTACACGACACATGATCTTGAGCTAGTAGCGATTATACATGTATTGAAGATGTGTAGGCACTATCTCCTTGTGCTTGGTTTTAACACGATGATGATAGTGGGTTGAGATACTTGTTTGACCGGTTATTTGAATGCTAGAGATTAGATGGTTGGGCATGATTAGTGAGTTTGACTTGAGATTAGATACATTAAGGGAAAAGGAGAACGGGGTCATAAATGCTCTTGAGAGGTACATGTAAATCACATAGTAGCTATGAGCTTCGATTGGAAAAATTTATAGGATAGGATCTTGCAAGTAGCTCGGAAGGATGACATGTATATGGGGATTGTGCATAGATTGCGACAAAGTACGGAGTAGTGGTACAAGTACAAGTACATGTACAAGTGTTTGATTTTACAAAGATGTGGACTATCATATCACGAAAAATGGATTGGTAAGGCTTAGAACAATATATATCTTGGAAAGAAATAGTGAGCTCAAAAGTTGATCTGGATGCGGTTTCATGCGAAACCATATTGGTCACCCCGAGCTATCGAGAGAGAAGACATTGGTAGTGAATAGGTTCTATTAATAGCTAAATTTAAATAAGGATGTGGTAGAGTTTGTAGCTACATGTTTGGATTTTCAAGATTAAGGCATAATGTAGGCATCGAGGGTTTACTACTATAGTTGATTACAATTCAAGGGTGGAAATGGGTGGCCATTTCAATGGATTTCATAACGAACTTTCCTAAGGACAACTAGACAAAATGATTGCATCATGGTTGTTGTGGACATGTTGACAAAGGTTGCACACTTCATTCCCGGTGAAGACTACATATTCGGGTAGTAATGTGGCACCTATGTTCGGTAGATATGTGGTCATATTGCATGGTGTCCCAAAGAATATTGTGTTAGACTGGGATGCAAAGTTCATACAAGTTTTAAAAGGAGTTTTTTTGCGGTTTGGGCACCAATTTTCTCTTCAACACAACTTAATCATCCGCAAATAGATGAAAAAAGCGAGAGGGTCAATAGGATATTGGAGGACATGTTGAGGATGTATGTGATGCATCAACATCGAAGTGGGAAAAGTATCTTCCTGCGGTAGGGATTCACCTACAACAATGGGTACCAAGAATCATTGAGGATGAGTCAATTTGAGTCATATTATGGGCAGCGTTGCAATATCCCCATCGGTGGAGTGATCCGAGTTAACACGGTATTGATACCGGACATGTTGCCAAAGATGGAACACGAAATGTAGGTAATCAAAGAAGAATTTGAAAACAACGCGAGGATAGGAAGAAGAGTTATGCATACGGGTCATTCGAGGGGATTTTCAAGATGCGGGTTTCATGTACTTGTGTATCAAGCTCAAGAAGAGCTCCTTATAGAGTGGATCATGTGCCAAGTTGGAACCCCGATTTTGTGGACCTTTCGGGGATTATTGAAAGGATAATACTAGTGGCCTATTGAATTGCACTTTGCCCTTCCATAGTGAAAGTCCATGATTTTTTTCATATATCATTGCTTAAGAAGTATGTTAAAAATGTTGATCATGTGATTGATTGTTTGTATTATAGGTGGAGGTAGATGGATAATTTTAGCCGGAGACTTAGTATATTGTAGAAAAAGGTGTTTGTGCTACGGAATCAAGCAATCGAGGAAGTTAAAGTGAAATAGAAGCACTTTGAGCTTGATGAAGCTACATGGGAGATGGCGGACTAGATGCGAGGCTATGTATCCTTGTCTTCGGTTGAGGCAATGCAATTTTGATATGATGTTTGGTATATATTTTGGCATATGTTTTGGTGTGGTGTTTTGATATATGTACATACGTATATAGATGTAAATACGCACGAGCTATGTTATAAAGATCTAATAAGCGGTATGTTTGTCATGTCATTATAGTTTTCATGATGTTATGTTTTCATGATGGTTTTGTTTTTAGAAGGGTGATCATTGTAAATACGCCGAGCTATGTTCTAAAGCTCCATGCGTAGTGTGTTTTCTTCCAACGGTTCTTTGAGGTGTATGTGTGATTGGCGAGGACGTGTACCCCAAGGGGGAGGGTTTTGTAACAACCCTGGTGAAAATTCCACGTAATAAAAGTTAATAAAGGAAAAAATAATAACCACACTTTATGGGACACTTATTCCAAGCTTAATGTTGGGAAACGATATCGTAGTGGGCATCATTGGGTATGTGTTTATGGTAAGGAAAATTGTAAAAGCAAATGAGCATTAATAAAGAGGCAAAAAGTATTTTTGGCAAATTTATTTATGAAAATAAAGGAAATTAGGAGAAAAGGAAGGTGAAAGTTCACATCTTTTGCATGTGAGAAGGAAAATGAAGGAAAATAATGGAAATTGAAGAAAATATGTTAGGTCCTTGTAATTTGTCAAATTTGTAAGACCAAATAAACAAGGGTAACATCAAACCAACTTTGGAGTCCTAGGACCTAGCCTTATTGAACTCAAAGAGGGCTCATACATTATTTGTATACAATATATAACTTGATTGATTTAGGATGTTGATTTTAGTCAAGTTAAAATGAGGGGATTGTTTGTTTTGTTTTTTGTTTGGTTGGGTTGCTTGTTAAGAATAAAAAATAGAGTAAGAGAAATTAAAACCATTGGGCTATGGAGTCTATGTAAATTTTTGAGAGTGCAACAAAAAATCGAGGGTGTTCCACGGGGCAAGTTAACAAAGCTAAATGGATCTTAATAGCTTATGTGGGTGTGAAATGAACATTAAGTTGTGAGTTTAGTAGCTTAAAAGGGAAATTAAGTCAGCACAAATGTAATAGAACAAAGAAGAGTATTTAAGATTTCTATTTTTAAGAAAGTACCAAAGGACGGGGCAACACCATAAGAATTCTTTGCCCAGGACTTCACCAAGTAAACTTTAAGACAACACTCCGGCAAACCCTAGACGAGGGAACTCCTAAATTCTCTAGCTATTCACTTTCGGACAAAGAAAACATTTAAGATAAAGAATTCGAGTAATGATTAAAAGACGAGGAAACTCCTAAATTCTTGATCGAACTTTAAAGGGAATTTAAAGTGACCGTTCCAGATATACCAAACGACGCAAACCATAAATTCTTTAGCCAAACTCTAGTAAGTAAAATTCAAAGGAGCCTTGAGAAAAAAATTTCAAGTAGAACCAAAGGACAAGGAAAACTATAAACTTATTTGGATGGACTCTATTGAGTTAATGGAAATGGAGAAGCGAGGAACTTATAATTTCTCCAATTAGACCCAATAGAGGAAAACATTTAAACAACAAAAATCGAGACAAAATTAAGGTTCCTCTAACATCATATCTTAAGCTAAATTTTATGGTCTTGTCATAAGGCGATGTATGAAATGGAAGAATAGAAGAAACAACTACAAAATTAGAATAACATCACCATTTAACCAAGTTCATGAATCCTATGAATATGCTTGTTCCATTGATATCCGGTCAAATCGGTTACAACACTTCAAAACCAACTTCTTTACAACTCAAAGTCTATACGGTATTAAACTCAACAACCAACCAACCAAAACATGAAGCATACATGCCAATATTTATACGCAAAATGAGGAGGTGATCCTAAGCTAAGGTTTTAGATATTGTTTATTACAGATTTAGTGCATTTTTGACCTTTGAGACCATCCAAGGCAAGGCAAAATATACGAAAGTGACTCACTATAATAATAATAACTTCACTATTTGAGATCTCTTATGGAAAAATTTGACTTTAAAGCCTCCTCGATAAAATTTTCAATAAATTTTGGGTAGATGATAAATATCTATGACTTTTTGTAATAACCGTTGGTGTCTTTATTCAGCTCTGGAAAGGGCACGGCGGTGCAAACGCGCGAGCGCCATGACGGGAAAAATGACTGTCTTGCGACTAAATTTTCAAGGCTTTCTCGATGTCAAATGAGCTCCATGATAGCTCATTGGAAAGCTCTACGAGTATAGTTTCCAAATATTCTTTCAATTTCTAAAAATGGTGCCCATATTCCCTATCAAAGCCTTTTCCCCCAATGCGGTAGACATGCGATTACCAAGGCAAGAAATAGGGCAAAAACATGATTTTTTGATGGTTTTTTGGCCTTTTTGAGGACCGGGTTTGCTCCGGATATCTAAAATTTTTTTGAGTTTGATGTAATTATTATTTAGTAACATGAATATGTTGACCATTTCCATTTTTATTGCCCAAAAAGAGCGCAACGCTAGTGGTGTTGCGTGTTTAGAACAATTTACGCACGCCAAGTATCGAAAAATCAAAATGTGCACAAAAGTGCCAAAATTGAATTTTACTTGTTGTTAAAGGGTTAGAGGCCTAGAGGAACACCTCAACAAGAATATTGAGCTTCTATTTCTCATTTGACTCGGTCAAAGGCCAAATATTTGCATGGGCATAGTTGAGCTTGGCCCTTACAATCTTGTTTCTCACGGCATAATGTTTCGCCATATTCTCTTGGATATCATTGTCTCTCTTCTCCTTCTCTGGTTGACCCTCTAAATGAAAAAATTACCTCTCAAGCCAAGACTCTCTATCACATTGCTAATCTCTATGGCAAGCATCTCACTTGGGTTGAGGAAATTTTGCTCTGCAGTCTGCCTCTTTCTCCTTTCACAGGCTAAAGCCCTCTTCGGTGCAATGGTCTTTGGTCTGCGTAATGCAGGAAGGTGATCTTCCTCATTATCACTATAATCAAAACTACCCATGGTATTATCCAACAAAGCATTTGAATTTCCTACCTCTCTGCGAGCCTCGGTGCCTTAACCTCATTGATGAATGTTTTGTCTCTAGTTGTTGATTCTCCAACTCAAGAAAGTTAATCACATTATTTGCTCTGCAATATTATCTTGACGCTCACTAATCTTGGCATCCTTGCCTCGATCAATGCACTATTAATTCTCTCCTTATCCTCATCATCAAGGTCGATTAATTGAAAATCTTTGCTCAATTTCATGTTTGTCCTCCTCCTTAATAATGACATGCTACGTAACCTTTTCCTTGCCCTTGTCTGTTTTGTTTTTCGATGAAGAATACATGGCCCACTTTCACATCAAGTGAGGCAAACACATGCTGTGGCCTCTCTAATATGTCAAAGGAAATGGCTCAATTTCAATCATTTTAGTGTCGATTGTCTCAATGTTCCTTTCCTTGCTTAATGCTACGGTACCATGATGAGGGTGAATGGTTATGGAAAGGTGATGAGGTAGGATCAATATGAGGTGACTAGATGTGAGTGTATGGTGATGTATGAACAAAGATTTGATGGAGAAGTGGATATGGGAGGATGAGATGACGAAGGGACATCCTGGTGATGATGACGGTGGAGTGGTGAAAACCTCACCAACAATGAATGCATCCCATGAAATGCTAAAGCGTGCATGACCACCATCTTGATGAGTGAGTGATGAAATAGGCTACGCATTTGCTGATTGTAATCCCTCTTTTTCATAATTTAGGCCATTTTTTCAATGCTACGGAAAATATAAAATAAGGCAAATGCAGCATCATAACTCTAGTGAAATGCATGAGAAGGCAGATATGATATTAGTAGAGCGGGGAAAACCTTCCCTCACCAGAGTGAAATACTTCATTATTATCCTCATCGTATTGCACATACCGGTCGAAGATGAGAAAAAGGGAAAATGGACTTGTTGTGATCTTTGTACCTAGGTTTGAGGTATGGTTCATAATAACTCATGTCTAATGTTGCTTCTTTAAACCACTTCTCTCCACACTAGGTATCCCACGCCAGTAGTACACCCAATGGCATTGGCGGACATCTCAAATGTAACTCCAACAATATTGACCTGTTTGTTATGTAAATTGATGATGAAAAGTCTTGTTAACTCCGGGTGATTTTGGACTTGTTATACTCTCTCACGGAACTCAAGCGGACCACATGCTTAAAGCAAGAAACGGTGAGAGGAGAGGCCATGAGTTCCCTTGTATTGATGGGTTCAAACCTATTTATATTCCCTCCATTATGATCATGTCTTCTTGGCCTTTGTGCCTTAACACCACTATCTTCTCCCTCGGATATTTTAAACTCTAATTTGGAAACCCTAGGTTGTACATTAATGGATGATGAATTTTTTGTGTGCATGGTTAATGAATGGCTAAGTTCTTGTAAACATTATGTAAGCATGGATTGTTGTGTTTCTTTATTAGTTGTGAGTATGAGTTGTTGGTTTCTTTTGTTTATTTTCTACGTATGTGAGATGTTTGATTCAAAAATATGTTTTCTATTATGTGAAGGGGTTGAGCCTCGGAGTTCCTTATGATTTTGGGAAAATTCATTTTTAATGTATATTTTTCGAATGCAATCTCTTGTTCATACATTTTTTCCTAGTTCGTCATTGAATTCATGTTTTTTCTAGTGAGTTAATCGCGGGTCGTGGTGGTTGTGTAAACCCCGAGAAAAAATTGTGAAATTTTATAAGTGTTGAAGGCTTGAGAAATAGACTTAAAGGCATCGGTAGGACCCACCAAGTTGGGGATCGAAAGGTAAATGGAAAGGTCGGACCTGAGGTTAGAAAGTCGTGACCCAGTCCGGGTGTGTAAGCGTAAACCTTCGATGAGACCGTGAGTTGGAAATTGGGCAAGGTTGGGTTGGATGCCCAATTTAGGATTCATTTTGTTAGCGACATCAGGTCGGATGGTTAGGAGCTCGGGGTGAAGTGGTCCTAGATGGGGTTCGGGATGACCTTTGGGTTGAGGTTAGAGGTCAGCTTGTCATTTAGTTTAATATGTTGTGGAACGAAATAGGTTGACCTACAATTTTCTCAAAGGGTGTGCCTTTCCACGGGTTTATCCAAAGTGTCAAAGCATGCACGTTAGGTGTCATGCAAGGAATTGTTTGATTGCCACATGGAATCATTGATGATGTGGTGAGGTATTTTTTGGCTTATGTTTAAATGATATGTTAGGTCCCCATATTACTATTCTGAGTCCTTATTGTTGTTAGTGTAACCCTTATTGTTATTATTGTACCCACTGTAACCCCCATATTGTTATTATTGTGCCCTTAAATTATTATTGTTAGGTCGGCTAGGATTACATTGTGGCCCCATGGACTCTATATATAGAAAGGAGGTCTTGTAATTTGTATCATCGAAGAATTGTTCATTCATGTATTGTATTAGAGGTTGTCCCCTCAAAGTGGCTTATTTATAAGGCATTGATATCTCTTTTCTTCTATTTTTGGGCTGGCTTCACAACATTTAATTGTACGGAGATTTGGATTCTAGGGTTTTTACGCTCCAAACGGGTCATCGTGGAATTTTCGCTATAAATTTTTTTTCTACAAAGTTTCAGAAGATGAAATTTTTAGGGTGTGATGAAAAAAATCCGCGAGAACATCATCACAAAATTTCAGAGCTTGGTTCGCAATATTTCGGAGATATGTTATGTAGAAGTTAGGTCTTTTTGCGGGCTCCTCATTAATCTAAACGGGTCATCATGGCATTTGCACTATAAAGTTTTTTCTACGAAGGTTCGGAATCTAATGTTTTTAGGGCGCGACGATGAAATCTTGAGGAAACTCATCGCAAAATTTCGGAGACTTGATTTAATATTTTCAGAGATATGATGCGGCTGGAAGGTAGTGCTTTTTCGGGATCTGAATTTCATCTCAAGAAAGTGATCGTCGGAAAAATATTCATAACTACTGTCTCCTGAGCATCAAATTGGGTGTCGTAAAAAGTGGTCGCAAGTACAGGACTTTAGTTTCTTTGCTATCAATTTTAGAGCTAAGATGAAAACGGTGACATGTGGAAAGTCATACAAGTTCGCTCTGCGGAACCGGTCCATAATTAGGTCATTGTGGGAGATTGGACATAACTTTGCCTTGGAGAATCCAAATAAAGTCAGACCTATGGCATTCGAAAGATAATTTAGAAGGATACCTCAATGAAAAATTTTAGATATTGAAGAGCCACACAATCACAAAGATAATCCAATTTCAATATCGAGCTCCTCAAAAGCAAGAAAAAAGGTGTGTATTTTTTTTCAGATTGCATAAGTCTTGTTTGAAGAATCAATTTGAATTAATTCCAAGGAATATTAGCCAGAATATATATCAGTATTGGGTTCTAAAAAATGCCCCCCATAAAAAATAACTCAACACCCATTAAGCCTTGAGAAAGGCTCTACTATGACTCATGAAAATGAAGATTGCAACATGATCTATCAAAATTACAAGAGCAAGTGCACCAAATTTTTCTCTTACCAGAAACAAAAATGAAATGGAAGTTTTGAAGAAGGGCATGGAAGCGAAGATGGATGGTTTGAAAGAATAATATGGATGGTTTGAAGAAAGGCGTGGTATCTAAGATAGATAGCATTGAACCCTAAGATGGATGACATGGAAGCTAAGATCGAAGAAAAAAATGAAAGACAACATGGAAAAACATAAAGAATGATCTAAAAGCGAGACATGGAAGGTTTGACAAAGTTGATACAAGAAATGTTTCCTAATGGTGAAAAGATAGTAGAGGAAACTCATAATGAGAACAAAATAAATGTTAATCGTGACTTCATAAACTCTAATGCGGCGGGAAGAACCACCATATTCGAAAAATGGATGAGGAAGTTTGATGTAAATGATCCTGTAACATGGATACTACGGATGGAGCAATATTTTGATCTCCATAATGTGAAAAATACACAAAAGGTACGCATTGAAACTTTACATTTAGAACAAAGTACATTTGTATGGTATCGATGGCTTTGCTCCGTAAAAAAATTGTCACTTGAATAATTTTACGGAGGAAATGATAGCACATTATGAGGATACAAGAAGCCGGCCTTCTTTAGTCAATTGATAAATCTCAAACAAAAGGGTTTAATTAGGGGGAGCACATTGAGGACTTCAAAGTCTGAATATAAGGGTAAGCGTGTTCTAAAGGAACACAAGATTGATCTCTTCATAGGTACTTTAAAGGATAACATCCAACATGAATTTTGCATTTTGGAACCTGATTGATTGGAGAAGGCATTCAGGTTGGCAAAAAAAATTGAATGTAAAATTATGGCAACAAGGAAGCCTACCACTCACTTATATAAAGGAAGTGTTGCTATGCCTAGATTTCCACAACCTATAAGGTTGACACCACAACAATAAGAAGAAAAAAGAGCAAAAGGGCTTTACTAAAGTTGTGATAGAAAATACACTAAAAGTCATAAGTGTGTTGAGAAGAAATTATTTTACATAGATTGTGAAGAGGAAGAAGAAAATGAGCAAGAAGAGGATATCCACCAGGAACCAACCCTAGAAGAGGAAGAAATGAGTACGACCATGTAATGTAATGCATTGGCGGGAATTACCACTCCTCAAACTCTCAATATAGAAGGACATATCAAGAAGAAAAAGTTAATAGTGTTGATTGATTCAAATGCCTTATAGGCTTTATTCTTTCATTTATGGGGCCCGCCAAAGAATTGAATTGTTTCCTATGACACCAAATGTCAAGTGATGGTTGTAAATGGAAATTTCTCTGGAAAATGCCACAATATCAAGCTAACCATGGGGGAATATGTATTTAATATTCCAATGCTTTCCATTCCTATGGGAGGTGCTGATGTTGTACTAGGAGTACAATGGTTACAATCTTTGGGGGACGGTAGCTTTTCATTTCAAGAACTTTTCTTGAATTTTTTCGAAGGAAAGGAAGTCAAATTACGGAGTATTTCGAAGCCGAGGAAATATAATAAGCTCTAATTTCTGCTCGCTTCTAAAGAGATAACAATGGGCCCGTAATTGCACAATTGTATGCTCACTAGAAGTTCCAACATCAAAATCATCTATTTAACGATTATCCAACAAGACTTAGACAATCATTCCAAGGTTTTTGAAACTCCAAAGTACTCCCACCTAATGCCATTGATCATGATCATCCTATTCATTTGATTCCCGAAGTGTTCCTCCAAACATCGAGCCTTATAGATATCCTTATGTCAAAATGAAGTTGAACGTATGATTGCGAAATGTTAGAGGCAAGTATAATTCAACCTAGTCAAAGTTCTTTCTCTGCTCCTATAGTATTGGTACACAAGAAGGATGGATCATGGCGCATGTGTCCAGATTATAGGGAGCTCAATAATATCACCATTAAAGATAAATTTCCCATTCTGTGATTGATGAATTATTGGATGAATTACATAGACAATTTATTTTACCAAGTTGGATCTTCATTCGGGATATCATCAAATTAGAATAAAGACTAAAAGAGATTCCAAAAAAGATCATTTCAAACTCATGAGGGTCATTATGAATTTTTGGTCATGCCTTTTAGCCTTACCAATGCACCTTCTACATTTCAAGGGTTGATGAATTCAATTTTCAAACCCTTCCTTAGAAAAATTTGTCCTAGTATTTTTTTGATGATATACTAATCTACGGTAGGTCTTGGAAGGATCATGTTGAACATGTTCACGGGGGTGCTCAAACTATTGCGGGGGAGAAACAATTATATGCAAAAACATCAAACTATTTCTTTGGAGTACAAGATGTGGAATATCTAGGTCACTTCTTGTATCTCCCACGGTGTTAGGTAGACCCTAACAAAATTAATGCCATTAAGGAATGGAAAGTCCCCACAACATAAAGTAGTTGCGAGGATTTCTCGAGTTAACGGGGTATTATTGTAAGTTTTTTTTAAAATTATGGTAGAATAGCGACACCTCCTAACAACATTATTGAAGAAAAATGCATTTCATGGACTCCTAAAGCAAATAAGGCCTTTGAACATCTTAAAGAGGCAATGTACTGAAACATAGGTCTTAGCTACACCGGACTTCACAAAAAACCTTTATTGTGGAATGTGATGCCTTAGGAAATGGAATTGGTGTTGTCTTAATGCGGGGAAGGAAAGACCCATTTCTTTGAAATTCTTCAAATCAAAGGAAAGTATTCTGAGAAACCTATTTATGAGAAGAAATGTTCTTGATACTGCATGCACACAAAAGAAATGGCGAACTTACCTAATGGGAAGACACTTCAAGGTAAAAATTGATCATGATAGTATTAAACACTTTTTTGGAACAAAGACTATCTTCGGAAGAGCAACAAAAATGGGTCACAAAGATGTTGGGTTATGACTTCAGGAAATAATGCTGCAAAAAATGGAAGCTTAATGTTGTTGCGGTGCACTCTCAAAGAAATATTGAAGGTGGAAGTATTTCTTTGTGCCATTTCTATTATCCAACTTGATTGGATAACCGAAGCAAGAGATGAATGGAAGAAGGAAAAAAGTATGGACACTTATTCAAAAGATTCTTTTTGACAAGATCCTAGTACATACGACTACATTTTAGGCTGGAAAAATGATTCTTTATGGTACAAAGATCACTTATATCTTTGTAAGAATTCCCAACTAAAATAAAGATTCTTTTGGAATTGCACACTTCTCCTTTAGGAGGACACTCGGGGATTTTTGGCTTACACGGGTGAAGAAAGAATTTTTTTTGGGATGGCCTTAAATGCGATATTCAAAATTTTGTGGCGGAATTTTTTGGTTTTCCGGCGAGAATAAAGTTGAGGCAATTAAGACCCTCGGAGACTTCTACAACCTTTATCCATTTCCAAGTCAACGTTGGGAGGATATTTCAATGGATGTTATCATAGGTTTACCTAAGTCCAAAGGAAAAGAGTGTCATCATGGTGGTAGTTGATATACTTACCAGAAGTATGCCACGCTTTTGTGCATTATCTCATCCATTTAAAGAAAGTACATTAGCTACTACATTTATGGACACAATTAAAAAGCTACATGGAAACCCAAGGGTTATTATAAGCGACGAGAGATCCCATTTTTATTGAAAATTTTTTGAATAGAGTTGTTTTCTTGTTTGGATACTCAATTAGCTCATAGCTCATCTTATCATCCTCAATCGATGGTCAAGGCGAGATAGTAAATAAATGTTTGGAAGTATATCTTCGTTGTTTTGTATACGATAAACAAACACAATGGCTCAAGTGGACACCTCTCATTGAATGGCGGTATAACACTTCCTTCCATGCTAACGACAAAAATGACCCCATTTGTAACACTTTATGGATATCATCCACCATCCATCACATCATCTTTAAGATAAAATTCGAAGGTTCAAAGCGGTGGAAGATCACATCGAGCATCAGCAAGAAGTTCTCCATCTCTTAAAGGATAACTTTGAATTTGGCACAAAATCGAATGAGACAGACAAATCAACATCGCGGCGAAAGTTTTGATGTAGGAGAGTAGGTATTTTCTGACTACAACTCAACTGCAAACAAATGTCCCTCAAGCAAGCTAAGAAGGATAATAAATTATCGCCAAAGTACTATGGTCCTTACAAGGTGTTGCAAAAGATTGGTACTATGGCATACAAATTGGAGCTTCTGGCTATTACGAGTGCATTCAATTTTCCATGTTTCATGCTTAAAGAAGGTTATAGGTAGAAAATCTTCTAGTTCAAACAATATTGCTAGAACTTGATGCGGAAGGAAAAATCATATTGGAACACAACCAATCACGGAAACAAGAACTCGACAACTACGGAATCGATCAATTTCGAAAAGGAGTATCTCATCAAGTTGAAGAACACCCACTTGAAAGATTCTACATGGGAGGATGAGAATTTTATACGAGAAGCACCCGAGCTACTCAAGCATTGAGGACAACACTTTTTTGAAGGAGAGGGGCATGTTAGGTCCATGTATTACTAGTATAGTCCCTTATTGTTGTTATTGTAACCCCCTTTATTGTTATTATTGTACCCTGTAACCCCCATATTGTTATTATTGTGCCCTTAAATTATTATTGTTAAGTCGGCTAGGATTACATTGTGGCCCCATGGACTCCTATATATAGAAATCAAGGTTTTTTTTAATTTGTATCATCGAAGAATTGTTCATTCATGTAATGTATTGGAGGTTTGCCCCTCGAAGTGGCTTATTTATAAGGCGTTGATATCTCTTTTTCTTCTATTTTTTGGAGTTGGCTTCTATGATTAATCTTATGATTTTTAAGTTAGATTGAGGTGAAATTTATATATTTGGAAAGGTCTCAATTAGACAAACACAACAAATTTATTCATTCTAAGTTCCAAGGGAGTTGAAAAGGGTCGAAAAAATTAGACCCCGATTCGATAACCATATCGTGGAGACTAGGTTAAGAATAGTAACTTCCTCTGGTAGAATTAGTCGGCGTTAGGATTATAATGGGGGTTATTGTAGAGTGGTATTAGAGCATCCAATTCACAACACTTGGACGGATGGGGATCTATCATAGGTAAAATGTTGGCAATGTTATTTCCAAACCCTTGGAAATAAGTTGGTGATATTTTACAAAGTTAACGAGAGAAAAAGGGATTCATATTGAATTTTAGAAAAATGGATAAAACAATTGTTTAGGTGTTAAAATCCGGTCTATGATGGATTGTTTGCATGTATGGTTGATATGTTTGCCTTGGGATTTAATTATGCGGCATGGTTCTAACAATTGATATGATTTTATTGTTAATGATGTGCTAACTTATAATGTATTTCTTAGCAAGCCTTGTACAGTGGACAACAAAAATCCAAGGTGATCATACTTAATATGTATTTTATATTGTTGAAATCTAACGGTGATGTGTGTATGTGACAACACATAAAATACAATGAGGTTTGAAGAGATGAAGACAGAATGGTTCGATATAGGTATGACCAATCACAACATGGATATGAAGAACTTCAAGAATAGATGAAGAGAAAATATCAATTGATAAGTGAGGGAATGGAAGACTCTTTCAACTAGATGGATACCTTGAGGAGACTAAGGGTTGAAATAAGGAGTTGTAAGGCTTAAATGAGAAGCATCGATGAAAAATGAAGACTTGTCAAAGCACCAAAGAGGCAAATGCTAGCGAGTGAATTTAGTCTTATTCAAGTCTTTCATACTTACAAAGGAAAAGACAACATGAGTTGGAAACTAGTCGTAGGGACAAGAAGAGTCGATAGAGAAAGAAGAAATAAAAAAATGGGGTAGATGGTAGAAGGTCTAGGAATAGGACTAGACGGGAAATTTAAGATATGGTGAAAGGAGGTACTTCACTAGGCACTCAAAATAAGAGGACCGATTACCCATGAGAAACATCTCGGAAAAGGAATTATCATCATCATAGTCTCATGATATAATGAGGGAAAAATAATATGTACCAAAGGAATTTAAGAAAGCTAAGCCTTCTACCTTTTATGGTGAGATGAAATATTCAATGGATGTGGAAACCTGGTTATTAGGAATAAGGAAGCTCTTTAACTATTGGAGAATATGAAAGTGAATATAGATACTTTTTAGCCTAAATGATAAGGTTGATATCTAGTGGGAAGATCTAAAAAAAATGTGAAAGGAATAAAAATAAGAAGAGAGTTTTTCTCGAAGGAATTTGAGGGATATTTTAGGGGTAAGAGTATCTATCTAAGAGATACTTTGACAACAAACAAAGAAATTTTATGAGCTCAAGTTTTTAAGTCTCTATAATACTAGTCTATCCCCCTTATTTTATTGTTAATGTAGCCCCATATTGTTATTAAGTTTCCCATGTATCCCATAATGTTATTTTTGTGCCCATAGAATCCCACTAGCTGTTATTGTTGTTCCCTTACATTATTATTGTTATGTAGGCTCTAATTATATTGTGACTGTAGACTCCTACATATATCAAGGAGGTATTAATATTTGTATCATCCAATAATTGATTATTTTTGTAATATAAAGGTGGTTTCACCCTTAAAGAGGATAATTTTGATTATTGATCTATATTTTCTTGTTTGTGAGCTAGTTGCATAGCATTTGGTATCGAGCTTTGGATTCTATGGTTTTGCTTCTTTAAAGAGTTCATATTGGAATTTTCTCTATAAAAAGATTTATGTGAGGCTTCATAATTTGGAAATATCTATCACGTGGAGCAAAACCCTTGGTGAACTTCATATAAAAATTTCAGATATTAGCTCGCTATAGTTTTTTAGATATGGTTCGAAGAAGTTAGGGTTTATGAGGGCTCCAAAATTCAATCTCAAACAAATGACCTAGGAAAATCATCATAACTTTATGTTTGAGAATCATATTTGAATTTTGTAAAAAGTGGCCGAGAAAGTGCATAGAATTTATTTTTTTCATGTATCATTTTCAAATATGAAGGTTGAAACGGTGACACATGTATTTTTGTACAAGTTCGCTCTCTTGAACTGGCATTCATAATTAGGTCACCATAGGAGATTGGGCATAAATATTTCTTAAAGAATCCAATATCAGTATGACTTGTGGGGTTAGAAAGAAGACTCATAGGGCTACCAAAGGAAAAAAATTCAGATCTTGGAGGGCTAAAAAATTACAATGTTACAACCATTGCAATATCGAGCTCTAAAAGAAAGAAAAAGGTGTGTATTTTTTTAAAAATTTGCATAATTTATTTTTTGAAAAATCGGTTGAAGTCATTCCAAGGTTATATTAAAAGCATAGATTTCAGTAATTAGTTCTAAAACTCCTCCCAAATAAAATAATTCTACACACCCATTATGCCCTCGAAATATCTACTATGACGCATGAAGAGGAATAATTGCAACATGGTATATCAAAATTACGGGACCAAGTGAAACAAAATTGCTCTTAAAAAGAGAAACCAAAAGATGACATGGATGGATTAAAAGGTGACATCGATGGTTTAAAAAGCACAAATAAAAGGTTTGAAGGCGAGGTTTAAAAGTAGATGTGGAAGTAATGATGAATGTCAAGATGGAAGGGTTGACAAAGTTCTTTGTAATGAGGGTGTCCTAGTGGTGACAAGGTAATCCATGAAAATCATGATGAGGAAAAAAAAGAATATGAATTATGATTTTTAGAGATTCAATGTTGGGTTTAAGACCCACCACATTCCAATTATCAATATGAGGAAGTTTTATGGAAAGGATGCAGTAACATGGATACTAAAAATGGAGAAATAGTTTGATCTCCATGATGTGCAACACACACAAGGTATGCATTGCATTTTTATCTTTAGAATACAATAAGTTTGTATGGCATCGATGGCTTGTTCTCGTAAACCACTTTCACTTAGTCGAGTTTTTTCGGAGTAAATTATTGCACATTATGAGGATACAAATAGAAACACATTCTTTAGCCAAATGATAAATCTTTTAAAAGATTAATATCGGGTAATGATATTCCGGATCACATATGATTGATGTCTTCATCGAGCCTTTAAAGGATAATATCCAACATGATTTTTTGGGTAATTTAATTGACTCTTAAATTACTTGCATTTATATTTCAATTCGGATACATGAGCTTGAGAAGTACACTACCGTATGTGTGTTAGGAGATTAACTTTGTTACAAAACTTGGTTAATCTATTTCAAAATGATGAAAGAAAAACAAAAATTATTTATGAAGATCGGTAAAATGACTATGCACGTTCTCTTTCCCAAAAGCTAAAGAATTAAATAAATTGAAAACAAACGAAGATAGTGTTCGGGGATTTATTCTATGAGACAAAGAAAAATGAAATTTTTTTATTCTATGAAATTGGAAACACAAAGCTTGTTATAAGTTTCTTAGGAAATCTACACTAAATAAGCCTCTTTTATGAAATTTTGAAGCAAATCTAATCTAAATTTTAAAACAAAAATCAAAATTTGTCTACTTGTGAAGGGAAAAGCTATTCTATAGACTTGAAATTACTCTAAAGAGAATTCTTAAAAGAGAAATTAACATACCATAAGATTATCGATGTTCGTATTCAAAATCGGAGGAGAGTGAGACTAAGCATAAAATAAATGTTTTTTGTTTTTTTGTTTGTTGGTAAGTTCTCAACTTGTGATGGAACACGAGAAAAATAACCATAGATCCCTATTCAAAACAAATTAGAAGAGCCTCTAATTGGAATGACATTTAATCAGCAATGCAAAGCATAAAGAAATTAATTTAGAATGAAAGACATCTAACAATTCTCACACATCTTTAGGGGCCTCCTAACAAGTGCAAAGTTCGTGACTCAAGTCCACAAGATTGGAATCACCAATCATATTCAAAATTGCGCCATAACGGAGATTTAATTCATAAAACAAAAAGAAAAACAAATTTTTCTTCTTCAATCAACAACAACAATTACAAAATAATATTCATCCTTGACATCTTCCCTCTCGTCAAAGAGACTACAATTTATAGAATTTTGAGACAATTAAAAACTTAGAATTTTCTTGTTTAAGTTTGTCATGAGTTCAATTTTTGAAAATAAAATGCAATCTTATTTGATGGATCCTTGGATCAAATATCTTCCCATATATGATAATAATTATTTCTACCACGAATTTGTGAAATAACAAACATTCCAATATTTTTGGTGACTATGCATTGAATGATGAATTGGAAAATTGTTTATCCACGAACCGCAAAATTAGCTCCAACAACCCTAAAATATCTCAAATGGTAGCAAATTTTAGAAAACCTCTTTAAAATCCTAATTCGGCCCGTGCCGAAAAACACCCATGTTTTCATTTTCTGAAATTCGTTTTCATTTGTCAAAAAGCTGAAGTTCACAAGCCAAAATTGTTGTGTTTTTCCTCGATCTTCCTCGCTAGAGGTACACACATGCGATTTGGGTGGAGTTTTACCAAAAAATCCATATTGGAGCTTCTAGAAACTAATTCCAAGTGTTGTATTTCCTTCTACAAAGGTTGCTACTACCTAACCATGGAGATAGCTGCTTAAACTTTGATTAATATATGAAAACTTGAACTTTCAAACCGTCATTAGTAAAACCATGAAAAAATCTTCTTAATTCATTAAAAATAATGGAATAATAATAAGAAACCATGTAAACATGTATGCGGGAATTGGTTTATATGTTTATGAAGAAAATATGGTTAAAAATGATGACAATGAGTGAATGGAATGATGTGAAAATGGGATGATTTCATCAACAAAATTATGACAAATCGAGGCCCAACATTCCCCACACAAAAGAGATTTTGCATGTCCTCATGCAAATAAACTAGGAATTTGAAAAATTTGCAAGGTTTGAAAATATTTCCCAATCAATGGTTTGGTGTCATTGTTAGAAGGTAGGGTCCCGACACAGTTCGGAATTGAGGTTAACTAACAAAACCCTCTTTACTACTAGCCTCGGCAATGACTTGCTTGTGCAAGTCAAAGTCTCACCCAAAGTAGTATAGTGCTGGAACCGGGTTTCCACACCCCAAGAGAGAGTTGAATGATGTGGGTTCCTTAAGATCCCAAACAACCATAAACAAAGCAATGACTCCATCATTGAAGAATTCAAAAAATTATACCATGGTGATTCCACCAGACTTATAAAGAACTTAGATGCTACCATTCTTATTTCAAGGTATGCATGTATAGATTTTTCAAAACTTATGGCTTCCCAAATCATTTTCCCAAAGATACATCTTTTTTATGGAATGGTCCAAAAATTTAATGGAGAAGATTTGAGTTTTATCTTCGAAGTATATATCAGATTTTTGTGACTTCATCGAGATTTAGAGTCAAACGTGAAGATATTTTCATCATATTGTTCTATGATTCATTTCAAGGGAAATGTAAACAATGGATTGAAAGCTTCTCATCGCATCTATTAAGTCATTTGGTAGATTTTTGTTTATTTTTTTGGAAACATGGATGGAAAGAATAGAGTTGGTGGCGTACTCTCCTTCCATTCAATGTTTTAAACAATGGAATGATGATCATTATAATGAGGAAGTGGATGAATCTTTTTCTCGTCTTTGTCTTTATTTAAAGTCATTTAAGTGCAAGTCGAAGATAAGATTCAATTTTTGGATGAAGTTGCTAAGAACATTGAGAAAGACATTGAAGTTTTAGAAGAGAAAATTCAATCCTATTGTCTTCATGACCAGGATCAATCTTTTCAAAAAGTTTTGTTGGGTGTGTGAGCCCGATTATCTTGTTTACTTGAATACAAAGATTGACCCCCCGTAACTTAAAAGGGGGCGGCAACGCCGCCCGTAATTAATCGCTGTCGTGGGGGGTCCAGGGGGGGCCGACAGCGCTTTTCGGAGCCAAAACTGGCGGGGGTTTTCGGGGGCAGCGCCCCCGAAGCTAAAAACAGATGTAAAATTTCCTTGTAAAAGTATAGTAATTTCTAGTCAATCTGGGCCGTTCATTAGGCAAATGATCTGACGGTAGAAGTTATGTTTAGATTAAGGTTTTTTTCCCTAGAAGGCAACCCCTCATTTTTATGAGGGCATTGTATTGCGGCTGTGCATTGTATGTGTGTATTATCGGAGCGAGAAACAGAGAGGGAGACTGTGAGAGAGAACAGAGGATATTACAGCGGATCTGGTGTAGGTTTTGTCTCTTCATTTTTTGTTGGATAATAAAAAGGAAGGACTGGTTGTTCGGGGTGGACGTAGCCCAAACTGGGTGAACCACGTATATCTGTGTCTCTCTGTCTTTATGTGTTTTGTGTGCTTGTATTTTCTGCATATTTTATGTGTTGCATTGCTCCATAATATATAGTTTTCTAACAACTGGTATCAAAGGCGAAGGTATATTTGGCTGATAAAATCGCAGGAAAGAAGGGTTCCTGGTTCGAGTGGGAGAAATGGCGGACGATGGTAAGTTTAGGGTCGAGAAATTTAACAGCCAAAACTTTCCGCTGTGGAAGATGCAGATGGAAGATTATCTGTATAAAAAAGATCTGTACCTACCATTGAGCAGAAAAACAAAGAAGCCGGTGGCCATGACAGACATGGAATGGAACATTCTCGATAGAAAGGCACTCGGAACAGTACGGTTGTGTCTTGCAGCGTCAGTCACCTTCAATATTTCGAAGGAAACAACAACAGAGGGTTTGATGCAGACATTGGCGAACCTATATGAAAAACCCTCGGCCTCAAACAAGGTATTTCTTATGAAACGACTATTTAATATGAATATGTCGGAAGGTGGATCTGTTGCAGACCATTTAAATGAATTTAATACAGTTACCAGTCAGTTAAGTTCTGTAGGGGTAAACTTTGATGATGAATTTAGAGAACGATACGGTTGTGCCTTGTGGCGTCAGTCGCCTTCAATATTTCGAAGGAAACAACAACAGAGGGTTTGATGCAGACGTTGGCGAAACTATATGAAAAACCCTCGGCCTCAAACAAGGTATTTCTTATGAAACGACTATTTAATATGAAGATGTGGGAAGGTGGATCTGTTGCAGACCATTTAAATGAATTTAATACAGTTACCAGTCAGTTAAGTTCTGTAGGGGTAAACTTTGATGATGAAGTTAGAGCTTTTTTATTCTTGTGCTCATTGGCAGAGAGTTGGAATGGTTTAGTAATGGCCATTAGTAACTCTGTCTCTGGATCTAGTACTTTAAAGTTTGATGATGTTGTTGGTGCTATCCTTAGCGAGGAAATGCGACGAAAAAGCTCCGGTGAGACATCGGGTAATGCTTTGAGTGTAGAGTCTAGGGGAAGAAGAATGGAAAGAGGAAAGAGCTCGGGATATCGCAGTAAATCAAGGAAAGGAAGATCCAAGTCTAGATCAGGAATAGTGTGCTGGAATTGCGGAAAGAAAGGACACCTAAAGAAATACTGTAGATCTCGGAAGGGAAAAGAAGGAGACACACAGCAAGAAAAAAATCATGAAGCAAATGTGACAGGTGATGTGTTACAAGATTCTTTGATTCTTTCTTTCGAAAATGTTACTGATTCTTGGGTTGTAGATTCAGGGGCTTCATTCCATGCCACACCTGATAAGAAATATTTTCATGACTATGTCCAAGGAGATTTTGGACAAGTTCGTTTGGGTGATGATAAACCCTGTAAAATTCTTGGAATGGGTAAAGTTCTTGTAAAACAACAGAATGGAAACCAATGGCTACTAAAGGTGGTAAGGCATGTTCCAGATCTGAAGAAAAATCTGATTTCAAGAGGGCAGTTAGGCGGTGAAGGTTGTGTGACAACTTTCACAGATAAAACTTGGAAGGTCACCAAAGGAGCCCTGGTAATAGCAAAATGTGAAAAGGTTGGTACATTGTGTTTATGCAATGGTATTTATAACTCTGTTAATGATTTAACTTCCAAAGGAGCAGATGCAACATTATGGCATCATAGGCTCGGACACATGAGTGAGAAGGGAATGAAGATTCTTCACTCAAGAAATTTGTTGCCAGGATTGAAGAATGTTGATTTGGATTTCTATGAGAATTGCATTTATGGAAAACAAAAGAGAGTCAGATTTCTCAGAGTTGGGAAAGAAAAGAAGAGCGAAAAATTGGAGCTTGTGCATACAGATGTATGGGGACCTGCTCAGGTATCATCTCTCGGTGTCTCTCGTTATTATGTTACTTTTATTGATGATGCAACTAGAAAAACATGGATTTATTATATTCAGAATAAATCTGATGTATTTGATACTTTCAAGAAATGGAAAGCTTTGGTTGAGATTGAGATAGGAAAGAAGTTGAAGTGTCTTAGATCAGACAATGGAGGTGAATATTGTAGCAAAGAGTTTGATAGGTACTGTTCAGAGCATGGAATTCGTAGAGAGAAGACAGTTCCAAGAACACCACAAGAAAATGGTGTGTCAGAAAGGATGAACAGAACAATCATGGAGCGTGCAAGGTGCATGAGATTGCATGCAGGATTGCCTTACAATTTTGGGCAGATGCTGTAGATACTGTTGTTTATCTAATAAAAAGAGGGCCTTCAAGTTCCTTGGATGGCGGTATTCCAGAGGAAGCATGGACAGGTAAAAAGGTAAACTACTCTTTTTTAAAGCCTTTTGGTTGTGAGGCCTTTGTCCATATTAATAAAGAAAACAGAACAAAGCTTGAGGCAAAATCAAAGAAATGTACCTTTATTGGATATGGTGCTAATAATTTTGGTTATCGCTTATATGATTATGAAAATCACAAAATCATTAGGAGCAGAGATGTAATATTCAATGAAAAGGTCTTGTATAAGAATCAGTTGCAGGAAAAGAAACAGGAAAAATAAAGCAAGGAATACACGGTTCTTGATGAGATAACTGAAAAAGTAAAGGTGCCTGAAAATAATAATAATCAACAACCACAGCAGCAGCAACCACCACAACAGCAACAGGCACCTCAAACACCTGAAAGTGGTGTTATAAGATCTACCAGGATAAGTAGACCCCCTGAACGATACTCTCCTTCATTATATTATTTATTGTTGATTGATTCTGGTGAACCTAAATGTTATGAAGAAGCAATGCAGGTTGAAAGCAGGAAGAAGTGGGAGATAGCCATGGAAGAAGAGATGGACTCCTTAATGCATAAACAGACTTGGGACTTAGTCAGGTTGCCTGCAGGTAAAACTACATTGCATAATAAATGGGTTTACAGGCTGAAGGAAGAAGATGGAGGAAAACAGAGGTACAAAGCTAGACTTGTGGTGAAGGGATTTGCACAGAAGAAAGGTATTGATTTTGATGAAATATTTTCTCCTATTGTTAAAATGAATTCAATCAGAACTGTTTTAAGTCTTGTAGCAGCGGAAGATTTACATCTTGAACAGTTAGATGTAAAGACAACATTTCTCCATGGAGATTTGGAGGAAGAGATATACATGCAGCAACCAGAAGGATATGAGGTAAAAGGGAAAGAAAAATTGGTGTGCAGGTTAAAGAAGAGCTTGCATGGCTTAAAACAGGCTCCAAGGCAGTGGTATCTAAAATTTGACAAGTTTATGTCTGAACAAGGTTATACTAGATGTCACTCTGATCATTGTGTTTATCTAAAAAGGCAAAATGATGGCAGCTATATTATATTGTTATTGTATGTAGATGACATGCTTGTTGCAAGATCTAACATGCAGGAAATAAATGTGCTCAAAAGAAAATTGGCAAATTCATTTGCAATGAAGGATTTGGGAGCTGCAAAACAAATCCTTGGTATGAAGATAACTAGAGACAGGAAAAATCGCAAATTAACACTGTCTCAGAATGAGTACATAGAAAAGGTGTTGAAAAGATTTAATATGCAGAATGCAAAACCAGTTAGTACACCTTTTGCTAGCCATTTCAAACTTAGTAAGGAGATGTGCCCAAAGACACAAGAAGACATGGATTATATGTCTAAAGTTCCATATGCATCAGCAGTTGGAAGCTTAATGTATGCAATGGTCTGCACAAGGCCTGATATTGCACATGCAGTGGGAGTTGTAAGCAGGTATATGAACAATCCAGGAAAAGAACATTGGATGGCAGTAAAATGGATTCTCAGATATTTGAGAGGTACCACAAATCAAGCATTATTCTTTGGTGGTTCAAACATTGCTCTATAGGGATATGTTGATGCAGATATGGCAGGTGACAGAGATAACAGGAGGAGCACTACAGGATATGTATTTACCGTAGGTGGAACAGCTGTCAGTTGGGTTTCAAAAATCCAAAGTGTTGTTGCACTTTCAACAACAGAAGCCGAGTATGTTGCTGCTACAGAGGCTAGTAAAGAAATGATTTGGTTACAAAGGTTTATGGATGAATTGGGTAAGAAGAATGATATGGGCACACTATATAGTGATAGCCAAAGTGCTATTCATCTTGAAAAGAACTCAGCATTTCATTCCAGGACTAAACACATACATCTCAAGTACCATTTCATACGGTCAGTATTGGAAGATGGAGAGTTGAAGCTGGAAAAGATACACACTAGCCAGAATCCTGCAGATATGCTAACAAAAGTTGTAACTAGGGAGAAACTGAGAACATGCTCAGTTTCAATTGGTCTTCAAGGATGACGATGAATATGAGAAACAGCCAGGTCCAAAGAGGAGTCATTGTCCAGCAAATGAAGCAGCGGTGGAGTTGCTACAATCAGTCTCCAAGTGGGAGATTGTTGGGTGTGGAGCCTGATTATCTTGTTTACTTTGTATCATAGCATTGGACCCCTGTACCTTAAAAAGGAGCGGCAACGCCGCCCATAATTAATCGCTGCTGTGGGGGGTCCAGGGGGGGTGGCAATGCTTTTCGGAGCTCCCCCCCTGGCGGGGGTTTTCGGGGGCAGCGCCCCCGAAGCTAAAAAAAGATGTAAAATTGCCTTGTAAAAGTATAGTAATTTCTAGTCAATCTGGGCCGTTCATTAGGCAAATGATCTGACGGTAGAAGTTATGTTTAGATTAGGGTTTTTTTCCCTAGAAGGCAACCCCTCACTTTTATGAGGGCATTGTATTGCGGCTGTGTATTGTATGTGTATTCTCGGAGCGAGAAACAGAGAGGGAGACTATGAGAGAGAACAAAGGATATTACAGCGGATCTGCTGTAGGTTTTGTCTCTTCATTTTTGCTGGATAATAGAAAGGAAGGACTGGCTGTTCGGGGTGGACGTAGCCCAAACTGGGTGAACCACGTATATCTGTGTCTCTCTGGTTTTATGTGTTTTTTGTGTGCTTGTATTTTCCGCATATTTTATGTGTTGCATTGCTCCATAATATATAATTTTCTAACAACTAGTATCAGAGCCGAAGGTATATTTGGCTGATAAACTCGCAGGAAAGAAGGGTTCCTGGTTCGAGTGGGAGCAATGGCGGACGATGGTAAGTTTAGGGTCGAGAAATTTAACGGCCAAAACTTTGCGCTATGGAAGATGCAGATGGAAGATTATCTGTATCAGAAAGATCTGTACCTACCATTGAGCAGAAAAACAAAGAAGCCGGCGACCATGACAGACGCGGAATGGAACATTCTCGATAGAAAGGCACTCGGAACAGTACGGTTGTGTCTTGCGGCATCAGTCGCCTTCAATATTTCGAAGGAAACAACAATAGAGGGTTTGATGCAAACGTTGGCGAAACTGTATGAAAAGCCCTCGGCCTCAAACAAGGTATTTATTATGAAACGACTATTTAATATGAAGATGTCGGAAGGTGGATCTATTGCAGACCATTTAAATGAATTTAATACAGTTACCAGTCAGTTAAGTTCTGTAGGGGTAAACTTTGATGATGAAGTTAGAGCTCTGTTATTCTTGTGCTCATTGCCAGAGAGTTGGAATGGTTTAGTAATGGCCATTAGTAACTCTGTCTCTGGATCTAGCACTTTAAAGTTTGATGATGTTGTTGGTGCTATCCTTAGTGAGGAAATGCGACGGAAAAGCTCCGGTGAGACATCAGGTAATGCTTTGAGTGCAGAGTCTAGGGGAAGAAGAATGGAAAGAGGAAAGAGCTTGGGATATCGCAGTAAATCAAGGAAAGGCAGATCCAAGTCCAGATCGGGGATAGTGTGCTGGAAATGCGGAAAGAAAGGACACCTAAAGAAAGACTGTAGATCTCGGAAGGGAAAAGAAGGAGACACACAACAAGAAAAAAATCATGAAGCAAATGTGACAGGTGATGTGTTACAAGATGCTTTGATTCTTTCTTTCGAAAATGTTACTGATTCTTGGGTTGTAGATTAAGGGGCTTCATTCCATGCCACACCTGATAAGAAATATTTTCATGACTATGTTCAAGGAGATTTTGGACAAGTTCGTTTGGGTGATGATAAACCCCGTAAAATTGTTGGAATGGGTAAAGTTCTTGTAAAACAACAGAATGGAAACCAATGGCTACTAAAGGAGGTAAGGCATGTTCCAGATCTGAAGAAAAATCTGATTTCAACAGGGCAGTTAGGTGGTGAAGGTTGTGTGACAACTTTCACAAATAAAACTTGGAAGGTCACCAAAGGAGCCCTGGTAATAGCAAAAGGTGAAAAGGTTGGTACATTGTATTTATGCAATGGTATTTCTAACTATGTTAATGCTTTAACTTCCAAAGGAGCAGATGCAGCATTATGGCATCATAGGCTCGGACACATGAGTGAGAAGGGGATGAAAATTCTTCACTCAAGAAATTTGTTGCCAGGTTTGAAGAATGTTGATTTGGATTTCTGTGAGAATTGCATTTATGGAAAACAAAAGAGAGTCAGATTTCTCAGAGTTGGGAAAGAAAAGAAGAGCGAAAATTGGAGCTTGTGCATACAGATGTATGGGGACCTGCTCAGGTATCATATCTCGGTGGCTCTCGCTATTATGTTACTTTTATTGATGATGCAACTAAAAAAACATGGATTTATTGTATTCAGAATAAATCTGATGTATTTGATACTTTCAAGAAATGGAAAGCTTTGGTTGAGATTGAGACAGGAAAGAAGTTGAAGTGTCTCAGATCAGACAATGGAGGTGAATATTGCAGCAAAGAGTTTGATAAGTACTGTTCAGAGCATGGAATTTGCAGAGAGAAGACAGTTCCAAGAACACCACAAGAAAATGGTGTGTCAGAAAGGATGAACAGAACAATCATGGAGCGTGCAAGGTGCATGAGATTGCATGCAGGATTTCCTTTACAATTTTGGGTAGATGCTATAGATACTGTTGTTTATCTAATAAACAGAGGGCCTTCAAGTTCCTTGGATGGTGGTATTCCAGAGGAAGCATGGACAGGTAAAAAGGTAAACTACTCTTTTTTAAAGCCATTTGGTTGTGAGGCCTTTGTCCATATTAATAAAGAAAATAGAACAAATCTTGAGGCAAAATCAAAGAAATGTACCTTTATTGGATATGGTGCTAACGATTTTGGTTATCGCTTATATGATTATGAAAACCAAAAAATCATTAGGAGCAGAGATGTAATATTCAATGAAAAGGTCTTGCATAAGAATCAGTTGCAAGAAAATAAACAGGAAAAAGAAAGCAAGGAATATGCGGTTCTTGATGACATAACTGAAAAGGTAAAGGTTCCTGAAAATGATAATAATCAACAACCACAATAGAAGTAACCACCACAACAGCAACAGGCACCTCAAACACCTAAAAGTGGTGTTAGAAGATCTACCAGGATAAGTAGACCCCCTGAACGATACTCTCCTTCATTATATTATTTATTGCTGACTGATTCTGGTGAACCTGAATGTTATGAAGAAGCAATGCAAGTTGAAAGTAGGAAGAAGTGGGAGCTAGCCATGGAAGAAGAGATGGACTCCTTAATGCATAACCAGACTTGGGACTTAGTCAGGTTGCCTGCAGGTAAAACTACATTGCAGAATAAATGGGTTTACAGGCTGAAGGAAGAAGATGGAGGAAAACAAAGATACAAAGCTAGACTTGTGGTGAAGGGGTTTGCACAGAAGAAAGGTATTGATTTTGATGAAATATTTTCTCCTGTTGTTAAGATGAATTCAATCAGAACTATCTTAAGTCTTGTAGCAACAGAAGATTTACATCTTGAACAGTTAGATGTAAAGACAACATTTCTCCATGGAGATTTGGAGGAAGAGATATACATGCCGCAAATCCTAAGGATATGAGTGTGTGCGAAGAAAACGTGTATTAAAGAAGAGCCTGTGATGTTTAAAACAAGCCCAAGGTAGTGGTATCTAAAATTTGACAAGTTCATGTCCGAACAAGGTTATACTAGATGTCACTCTGATCATTGTGTTTATCTAAAAAGAAAAAAATGATGGTAACTATATTATATTGTTATTGTATGTAGATGACATGCTTGCTGCAAGGTCTAACATGTGAAATAAATGTGCTCAAAAGAAATGAAATTCATTTGCAATGAAGGATTTGGGAGCTACAAACAAATCCTTGGTATGAGGACAATCTAGAGACAGGAAAATCATAAATTAACACTCTCCTTTAATGACTACATAGAAAAGGTGTTGAAAGATTTAATATGCAGACTGCAAAACTAGTTAGTACACCTTTTGCTAGCCATTTCAAACTTAAAGGAGATGCCCAAAGAACCAAGAAGACATGGATTATATGTCTAAAGTTCCATATGCATCAACATTTGGAAAGCTTAATGTATGCAATGGTCCGCACAAGGCCTAATATTTCACATGGAAGGAGTTGTAAGCAGTGTACATGAATAATCCAGGAAAAGAACATTGATGGCAATAAAATGGATTCTCAAATATTTGAGAGGTACCACGCATCAAGCATTATGCTTTGGTGGTTCAAACATTGCTCTCCACAGGATATGTTGATGCATATACAGTGACAGATAACAAGAGGAGCACTACATGATATGTATTTATCGTAGGTGAACAACCGCCGCTGGGTTTCAAAATCCAAAGTGTTGTTGCACTTTCAACAATGTTTGTGCATGTTGTTGCTGCTGCAGGCTAGTAAAGAAATTATTTGGTTACAAAGGTTTATGGATGAATTGGGTAAGAAGCATGATATGGGTACACTATACAACATTGTACTGGTGCTGCCATTCATCTTGCAAAGAATCCCGCATTTCATTCCAGGACTAAACACATACATCTCAAGTACCATTTCATACAACAAGATTGGAAGATGGAGAGTTGAAGCCGGAAAAGATACACACGAGCTGCACCCGTATATGTTAACAAAAGTTAACTGGGGAGAACCGAGAACACGCGCTTCAATTACGTCTTCAAGGATGACGATGAAGATGAGAACAACGCCTGTGTCCAAATAGAGTCATTGTCCAACAAATGAAGCAACATGGAGTCAAGCATAACCGCCCCAAGTGGGGAGATTTTGGGTGTGGAGCCTCGATTATCTTGTTTATTTTGTACCACAAAGATTGGACCCCCCGTACCTTAAAAGGGTGACAATGCCGCTCGTAATTAATCACCGTTGTGTATTCAGGGGGCAAATGCCGCAGCCCCCTGTGGGGAGTTTCGGCGTGCCCCGAAGCTAAAAATGATGTAAAATTTCCTTGTAAAAGTATAGTAATTTCTAGTCGATTTGGACCGTTCATTAGGAAAATGATCTGCGATAGTTATGTTTAGATTAGGGTTTTTTTCCCTAAGGCAACCTCCCCTCGCTTTTATGAGGGCATTGTATTGCGGCCGTGTATTGTATGTGTATTCTCGGAGCGAGAAACAGAGAAGGAGACCGTGAGAAAGAACAAGAGGATATTACAACGGACGAACAAAGGTTTTTGTATTTTAATTTTGCTAGATAATAGAAAGGAAGGATCGGTTGTTCGGTGGACATAGCTCCAAATCAAGGAATCACGTATATATGTGTCTCTTCGGTATTATTTGTTTTTTTTGTGCTTGTATTTTCCGTATATTTTATGTTGTATCGCTCCATAATATATAATTTTCTAACAATGTTTCATGACAGCACAAAGAGAGGGTGTTGTTATGTTTCTCTTTTGAGATTGATAGAATACCTTGTTCTTGAAAATTATTTGATAACACAAAAATGAAATCTGTATGTTGTTTAGCAAAGAATATATGAGTTGTCCAAAGTCGAAATGTCTTGAGAATCATCAAAACATATTATGTCTTCTATGATCCTATAGCCGACTACATAGAAGAGTTCTGGCTACCAAATTTCCAACTATTTTTTTCATTATGAAGACTTTATACATCTTATGTTGCCTCGGGTCATTTTAATATCATGTTTACTTTTGGTTCAAGCGCAACAAGAGGTTCAAGTTTCAGATCAGATCAATGATCGGCCCACACAGTTTGATTTTGCTTGAATCCAACATGAAGATTGTAGTTGCTAGGGTAGGTAGGAGATGTGTGAATAAGCTCAAGTAGATCGAGCATCTTTTTCGCATGTATAGATCTGGTTTTTCAATAGTAAACATCAAGTTTTATCCCAAGGAGAAGGCCATAATAGCTTGGCAAGTCTTCTAAAAATTTCAGAGTTTTTGTTTCCAAGAAGATGGATGGCAATCGGAATCATAAAGTTCTTGGTGTACCATGCTGTAAGCACACCATCCAAGTGAGCCACCGTTACCACTCATAATTTTGTGTCATTACTTGACATGGTCAAGTGCAATTCACTCCTCAAAGGGTAAGGTCTCCTTAAACCTTTTCAAGTTGGTATAGAAATATTTCATTTTTTCATATTTAACTTATCCTAAGTTTCAAGACCACTCATTTAATCTTAAAACCACCTCCATATAGGTCACATCATGTCGCATCACTATCATTTGCTAGCATTATCTCCATTTCCCAAGATTACAGTCTGAAAGGTCATTTAGGCCAAGAATTTATCGAGTAACTAAAGGTAAACAGGCAAAAATGCTAGAAACTAGCCAATAATTTCGTGAGCAAAATAGAAGCATTTCTCTCGTTTTTTGACTTTGAGAAGTCAACTTCAAGGGCGGTTTCTTGGGAAACAGAAGCATTTTCATAACCTAAGAAATTTTTATCTTTAATCACATATAAAATAACAATAACCTTTTTCACTTTTCTCAAAGGTGCTACAAATTGGGAGATACAGTGGATGTCTTTCAACCCTATTTTCATAATGTAGAATTTTTCGTTTTATACATGTTGTTTAGCATGGATTTTTGGATACCGGAGATGTGTTTCAAAACACCAAGAGATTTTTTCCTTCAATAAATACTAACCTATAAAAAACTCCTTTAGTTTTGAAATATCTATCAAGGATAGGGATATAAGAGCTAATCTTTGAACCCTATGTTTAAAAAACAGAAATAATTTAGTGATGAATAAACTTGCTAAAGGTGAAAATGATGTTTTTTGAAGAGGGTAAGAGGAAATTTTGGCACGATCATATCATTATATCACTTTTTAGACTTATATATGAAATTTGGAAGAAAAAAGGAAGATTTTGGAATTTTCTCCATTATCGTAGTTTCGTAGCGTGCTCCAAGCTTGGCGGCCAAAAAACGCCACGAAAAAAACATGTAGGTGTCGTTTTACTTTGAGAAAGTCATTTTTTGCATGTTTCAAGGAGGGATATACATGGTGGTAATTTTTCATGACATGATTATGTTATAAATACATAAAGAAATCAATATGATTGATGGAAAAGTTTCCTTTTTCCCCACGCTACGTAAAATTTCCGAACATGACTATTTTAGTAGTCAACTTCAAGTTTGATTTAAGATGAAATGAAATGGTATTTTGGAAATTAGAAAGATTTTTTTCTTCAAAATGGTTACATATACAAACCTCTCTCAGGCTTCGTATAACCATTATTTTTTTTGAAATTATACACTAATATTTGAAGCTCATTTTCTTAATTTTTACCAATTCAGATTTGTGAAAAAATTGTAAAAATTGACTTAGAGAGATCCAACTCAACATCCACGTGGCATAATGACACATCAGCACTCTAGTACACTTATTAAATTAGTTCATTTCAGTTTATATGGTTATTAAATTTATTTTTTGAACTATTAATGAAATAAGAGTCCTTTTTTTATTCAAACTTCCAGAAAATGGTAAAATATCCCAGGGAAGTCTCCAAGTGATGGAACCATGTTTGAAATAGGTATCTCGAGGTGGGAATTCGAGGGGGAGTAAGGTGGAATATCATTTGTATGATTAATCACTCTAAAGGAGAGATCTTTAGAGTTATAAAGGGTTGGGATATGTTATGGTTGATTGCTACTATTGTAAACATGGTTTTTGATTAGTAATAGAGAGTGGCCATTGGTTTCCATCCTTCACCCGAGATTCATTTGATACTTTCATGAACAATGTCCTATGTATATTATTACTTTCTATAAATATTTTAATGTTTAATTACTCATAATTCTTGCTTTGTATGCCCGACTTCCTTTCAAGCACTAAAACTATTGGATATCTTTCTCAATGTCTTGCTTTTAGTATCTTAATGTTCAAGAATACCTCGAATTCATGTTTCTCATGCTCCTCGACTTCCTTTGAACATTTATATATTGAGTAAAACATGTATGTGTGTATTCTACTTTTCATTTAAGTATCTACATGTCTCATATTCCACAAGGAGAGCCTTTGTCATTAAGATCCTTACTACTAACTCCATTACCAAATGGTAACAAGCCTTTCATCTTTTCAACTTGCAAACATACAAAACCAAGACACAATTAATAGAGTTAGACATATATCTTTATCATTAACTATCATCATAAATTACTCGGTGAGAGAGCCCTCGTGCCGAAGAGGCTAAGTCATAGAAGTGGCTTGGAACAATTACTCCAAGTTGACTACTGAAGCAACCCAAGAGGACCATCTGGTGATAACAGGAGCCATGAAAAATTTGTTGGATTAGGCATATGATATTCATCTCATGGGGAATATAGTCACAAATACACATTTCCACAAACCTATCAGTTCCCTAAATCATCAAACCGTGCCAAATCATCTATTTGCCAAATGAAAGAGCCATAGTCACCCTTAACAAAGAAATCCTATTTACCATCACTACTCAATCTATTAATCAAATGTTACGTATTCAATCACAACTCGATGAAGTTCGTTTCTCCATTGATACCTCACTGAGCTTTATCTAAAGCTAAATTTCCTAAAAGGTTTCAAATCTTTCATACTTACCTCCCCAATCAAGAGAAACTCCTAAAACAACCCTCCAGATACTCACAATATGTTTGCTGCACGAACTTTAAAAATCGTGACCATGTTGTCCTATATTTTAGGATATTTCATCGATGAGCATGTAGATGAATCCATCCTTTGTTTTCTATCTTTTTCCCAAGTCGACCTCCACTATAACTTTCAATTTTTCCCAATTCCCCGGAAGATTCCATGCATGATCAATTGATCAAACTACCAAAAGGAGTATTCAAATACTCCGTAGGTTTGTTTCATTTATTCATATATTTTCAATCGTAAAGTTTGCAACAATCACAAAAACTAGACACGTAGGTAATCCTCAGATCGTTGTCTTTTGGACATCCTGATTAGAAGGATTCTAATTAATTTAGTTTCAAAGACTTTATTGATTCTTTTTTATATCCAATAGTTAATATGCTTAGCAATAGAATTGCACTTAATCGTTGAAGAAATAAAAAGGGTTCTACAATTATCGTATAAGAAATGACAGTCCGTATTTACCAGAATCGCACATAACCGTAGTGTATGGAAGCCAATTAATTCCTTACAAGCTTTCTCCCAAATACTCCAACGAGGATATTGCTTAGAGTACATCAGGGCATCTTGAATTATAATGTAACTAATTTCGTTTCTTCAACCATGAAGAAAACCCAATTCAAGATTAAGAACCAACTAGGGCTCTTTATATGGAACATTAGAAATGTTGAAAGAAGCGGACAAATGTTTACAAGATTTCAAGTTTAGCAGTAGTCAGATGGTCATATGACCCCTTGGGTGTCATAACAAATTAATAGTTAAGTTCAAATTGACCCTTTCATTCATGAGTCTATTCAATTGAGAAATATTCCAACTAGTCAGAGACTCAAAACACTCCAGAGTAGGTGGAGAAGCATCTTGATACTAGTTCCATCCCGCTTACTCCAACCCCATAGGATAGAAATTCCAAAAGGGCTATAGAAGAAGGATCTTATTCAAATGCAAACTACATCTCGATAGTAAATTCAAGCTATGTGGCCAGGAAGAAAACAAAGCTAACTAAAGGATGTGGCAGGAAGAAACCATTGAAACTGATATTGTTACTGTGGATGATTCACCTACAACACATTCAAGAAACACCTCTACCATCAACTTCCGGCACAAATTATTCAAAACAATAGTGCAAAGGTTTCATCATCCAAAGCGCTGAGAAAGAAAAAATATACTGCGGATAAATATAAAGAGATTAAAATCGTAAATGAAGCATTTAAGTTTGTTACATATGTACAATAATGGAAGTAAACTCTCCTAGTGATCAGGTAGGTTTCTTTCAACTTATGACCTCAAAACAAGGAAGATGCAGATAAAATTTTTACATCCATGTACAGCTCTAAAAACTTCAGAAGACTATACTAAAATAACCTTTGAAGTTCCTTCCAAGGGATGTGCATCCAATTGACCATATTGAATTTCACAAATAAAAGGTGGAGAAATGATTTATTCAACCATGACACACAAATCTCTATGTCCAAAAGTTGGCTACAGAATTCTATAGAAATATAAATTCACAGCTAAATCTAGAGAGAACCTCATCACACGCAAAATACAATGATAAAGTCACTAGAAGATTTGGTAATTGAAACTCGTTATAATCCAAAAGACATCAAAGATAGAAGAGCTTATCAAGAAGAAAAATGCGTACATAGTTGCACCGAAGAAAAAACTAAAATTTCCAACTACCGAGCATCCACAAATTGAGGATAGTTTTAGAAACGTATAATCAAAAGGATGAAATGATGAATCTAATCATCCAAACTTGGATGTACTCAATTAAGCAAATCGAGACAGAAATGGATAAACTCTGTACAATAAAAAGCAAGTTAGTATGAAGTAGGCCTCATTATTGTTATTCCCATAACATCTACAACAACTTCAACATCCACATTAGCTCTGTTATCAACATCAGTTCCGTATCTACAATAGCTCCAACATTAGCATCAACATCAACGTCAAAAGAGTACCAACAACCCATCCCAATGATGAGGCTAGAAAATTGATCAAAGCAATGGAAGATATCTCTATTCCTATGACAAAAATTATTAAGCTCAAGGAACAAGTAAAGAGCTTAGAGGATTAAAAATAAATTGGCATCGCTAAGTATAAAACTAAAGTGCAAGAAAGTTAAATAGACCGACTAACAAGAATCCACAAGCTAGAGAAGGAATTGTCACTAAAAGAGCCTTTAACCCAAGCAAAATAGTAATTGTGGGTCAATATCATTAACTCGCTAATGCTGCTTGACCTTCCATGCAAACATTATATTTCTGAGCATAATGAATTGATAAAGGAATTCCGTGATGCAATTCAAAATGTCAAAGCCAATCTTGGAAAGAAACCTGAGGAAGCCTCGAAATAATAAAATTCCTTAATTCCAAAAACAAATATGAATTAGAAGAACTATGGATATCTCGATAGAATGGTAGATCATCTTAGGAGGAAGAATTGATTTCTCAAGAGAAATCTCGATGATACAACTGAGGATAAATGTCAAACTATGGAACTCGCAAGAACAAGTCTATGAACAAGTTTGAGGTATTAAGATAGAAAGGTTTTCCCAATCCTTTGGTAATAAATGACAAACTAATGAGACATGAAGACGATGATAAGAAAATGATGGAAGTAGCCAAAGAAATTCAAATATAGCTTAAATGAAGGGTGTTCCCACACGCAAAGTGCTCCTTCAAACTTAAGAAATTTTATTTTACCTCTAGCATGAGGTAAATCACCTTTTTATAATAAACCTACCTTTTCCAAATATACAAGAGGCGTATGAGATTTACCACGTGATAATGAAAATAAACTCCTAGATGAAGAAACATGGGAGAAAATGGTGTGATTTACTATGAAGGGTGAAAGAACGCATAGATGAAAGAAGATGATAGATTAAACAAGCAGCAAACATCAATCAAAGAAATTCAAAGCGTATATCAATTAGTTAGAAGATGTCACTATCTTTTGCATAAAGACATTTTTATTTTCCTAGAATAAATCCTAGTCAGCTTGACAGACATTTTTGTAATTTTTTTTATAAATACTTCATCATTCGGGTATTAAGGGTTGGTCAAGCGTGGACTCTCGAACATTTTGTTAGTCACAATCTATCACAAAAGGTTATCGTACCAATTTCCAAAGGGATGACCGAACCAAATAATAAAGAAACTTTACAGGATTCATGTGATGAGCTATCTTAGTGAAGTATAAATTTAATTTTTAATGTTCTTTTCTTTAAGTATTCCATAAAACTTATATGTGTTATGAATTTGAATATTATAACGTGTTTCAGCCACAAAATTTGTTTAAACTTACAAGCCTACTTTAGTTGTTATTAATTTCTATGTTTTCTTCTCGATATTCCTATGAGAATTCTTTAGTTTCTCTTCGATTCCGATTGACCTCTTCAATTCTTCTTCCATTATCTGGTTTAAGGAATTCTTAATTGCTCCTTGATCCTGATTGAAAAATCATTTCACCATTCATCCTTGAGATCTGATGTTGCTCACCTACCTTGCCTTATAATGCTTTATTCATAATTTGATTTTGTTCTGTTTTCAAAGCATATTGACTCCGTAGCCCAATGGAAAATGGAAAAGCACCTATTCATCTAAATCATTAATTCCACCAACCAATCAAAATCAATCCAAATCAAGCATACATAACTAGTCTAAAATCTATAAAATAAACAAAGTTAAATCATATAGAGAGAGCCCTCTCTGAGTTTGGGAAGGCTAGATCCTAAGCTCCAATAGTAGGTTTGTAGTTACCTCTGATATCTCTTTTTAATGCTTAGAACAACCTTTGGAAATTTTGGAATGATAACATATTGGCGACCATACGGGGGAAAAATCAGTCCTTAGTTAAAATAAATCTTAAAAGAAACAATTTTCATCATTTTTTACATTAAGGTTTTAAAAGGTTGTTTGAATTTATCATAGTAAGTTAAAATTATGGCTTCTAAAAGAACATATTATACAAGAGCCTCATCCTGATCCAGAACCTGCTACAATTGTTGATGATCCTGATAGTAGAGTCAAGGAAGTAGTAGTGAGTTAATCAAAGCAAGTTCACTTCTTAAGGATTTATCAAGCATACATGATATTCAATTTGATTTATCATTTGAGCAATCTTTATTTTGTACTAAATCTGAAAACTCAGTCCATGATATTGTATAGTCCCCAATTTTATTCAATTTATTGAATCAAAGAAGGATACTATACAACTTGATTCAGATCAACAGGTTCTAGATACTTTTGACAAACTTGATGTTTTAACTTCAACTTTGATAAAAGACATAGACAAAGCCTATTTTCAACAGTCAGTTGAACTAGCTGCCCTAATTGCTGCTACCCCTAAGCTCTCTAAAGTATCTTCTGAAATTGTAAAAACAACTTCATTCAGTTCCACCTCACCTATAATATCCACCATAGTTCATTCCACAAAACCATTCATACCTAAACTTCCTCTCCAACCTAATGTTTCGAGTTCATCTTCAAGCACCACTACTTTACCTCCTAGTCGAGCTAAAATCTTAGCCATGGCAGCCATATTTGCCCCTTTGGCCTTACAGACCCCTTTACATGCCATGCCACAAGATTACCAGAGTAAAATTTTTTCAGTTTGATGGTACTAGTCAGTATACCGCTCAACAACATGTAGATAAAATGGCAGATTATTTTGAGTTACATGAAGTTGATGAGGCTAATGTTCAAATGAGATTATTTGCACAAACACTAGCAGGAGATGTTAAAAAATGGTTTAAATCTTTACGTGCTAACCATATTACTGATTTAGCTGCTTTTCACCAATTGTTTATAAATAGATGGGAAAGAAAGAAAAACTTTCTCCAGATATTATCTGAATATGAGAACATTAGGAGATCTCCTAATGAACCTGTTTAGGATTATTGTACTAGGTTTAACAACATTTACAATGCAATTCCAGTGAATATCAAACCTCCACCAGGCTTGGCCCTAATTAAATTTCCAGATTGTTTTGATGCTGACATGTCCTATCAGTTAAGAGAAAGAAGCCCTGCAACTTTAGAACAGATGCAAAGTGATGCTGTTAGTGTAGAAGCTAACTTACTAGCTAAAAGAGCTAGGATGAGGAATGAGAGGAGAGTGACCATTAAGGAAGAACTTTCCACTTCAGATACTAAGATAGATAGGCTAGCCAAAAATGTAGAAAGATTAATGGATAGACTAGAGAATATGGAAAGAAAACCTCAGTGGGAAAATCAGCAAGGTCCCCAAATTAGAAACCCCAACTTTAGCAAAAATCCTATTACTGGTAAATCAAGAGAAGTTGTACCCGATCAATAGATTAGACCACCTTTCCAGGAAAATTATGCTAAAATTTCACAACAGCATGAAGAAGACCAGGACACCCAGATAAACCTGATGGGAGTAAACAATGAAGATGCTATTTTTCTTACCGAGGAAGAACAAGAGTTGTACTTGTTACAGCGATTACAATTAGAATTTGGAGAATCCTTTGACTACAAACAAGGCTATGAATTTGCTATCTATGAAGTTCATAAACAGTATAGCCTTAGAAGCAAAAAGAACACAAAAGTTCCTATTAAGAAATCAGTCCAAACCCAAACTAAGAAAACAATAGAAGCTCCTATGACCAAAATTCTACAAATCCTCCCTAGAGAAACTCAGAATACTTCTAGCCCAAATATTGTAGAAATCACATCAACTGCTACTAAAACTGTTCTAGGCAAAGAAATTGAAAACAAAACAATTGACACACAAACTGAAATACCAAGTGTGGATAAAGAAGACAAAAACACACAAACCACAATTGGTAAAGATGAAATGATTAAATTAGGCAAAACTCAAATGCCATTCAATATCAAAATTGAGATAGCCAAATTAAGAATACTAGTTCCTTTAACAGAGCTAGTGAAAAATGACTCATACAAGGCACAAATTACTGAAACATTAAACATAGGAGAAGGTGAAGATGCTGTCAACCTCAATGATGATCAACCTGAGTTATTATTCGGTCCTGAAGTAAATGGCAAACATCAACAAGGGGGTGTCCCTCCATTCTACATTAGCCTAAACATTCATGATAAAATCTTACATAATGCTATGTTGGATTCAGGAGCATCTCATAACTTAATGCCTAAAGCAGTCATGGACAAATTAAACTTAGACATCACCAGACCCTACAAGGACCTGTTCTCCTTTGATTCTAGTCAAGTCAAATGCCTTGGCCTGATAAAAGATCTGTGTGTAACTCTAGTCTAGTGCCCAACAAAGAGTATCATTATGGACATAATAGTTGCTGATATCCTCCCAAATATGGTATGTTATTATCTCGCTCATGGGGAGCAAAATTACAGGGATCTCTACGATTAGACATGTCATATGCTACCATTTCTGTGTTTGGTCAGCAAAGGAAGCTATATAGGGAAACCTTGATGAAATTCATAGTAAGTAGTTCAGAAAGACCATAGAATTACCCTATATATTCCATGCATTCTGATCTTGACTCATTTATCTTATGTAATTCAGACAATGACAAAGATAAAATCATAGTCGTAGAAGAGAAACACAAAGAAGTCGATAGTGAAAATATAACACATGAATCTATGTGGCATTTAGACTTTGATGGCTCTGTAAATAGATTAGGAGCAGGAGATGGAGTATGGATCTACAATTTAGAAAATGATCATTCCGAAGGAAATACTTACAAATTAAATTTCAAAAGCACTAACAACATGGCAGAATACGAAGCATTAGTGCTAGGCCTTCAAATCATAAGAAACTTGGGGCTAAAAGAGTTTCCATCATGGGAGACTCAGAATTCATTATAAAACAAGTCAAGGGAGAGTATGTAACTAATAACCCTAGACTTAGGTGTTATAGAGAAACCATCCTAGACTTGATAAGATGTTTCCTTGAAACTGACTTTGCTGTCATTTCAGGAAAGCAAAATATGCAAGCACATAGCTTAGCCACTTTTGCCAGCACATGCTGGTTACCCTTTCAGCCAAATCATCAGTATATGATAATTTAAAGTATTGGCAAATCTTTTCACGAGAATCAAATTCTTGATTTTATGATTTCTGAAGGAGAATTTCAAAATGGTAATATAGACACTGACTGTACATTAGATTATACCATAAATAATGAAATAGATGTAAATGATGTAAATAAGATAGAACCAACTAGATTCACTAAAGTAGAAATAGAACATTTAGAAACAATAGAAATTGAGGAATTAATCAATGATGAATTAGAAGTTTTAAACCTCAAAGACAATATTTTTCCTAAGGGATTAGCCCCACTAGAAGACCTCTTTGACTCCAATGATGTAGCTAGAAAACCTAAAATGGAGCCTCTAAGGTCAGATATAGAGGATTGCAACATAGGAACAAAGGAAAATCCCAAGTTTATCAAGATATCTAAGACATTACCTCCAGCTGAAAAGCTAAAGTACATTAGCTTGTTTAAAGAGTTCTAAGACATCTTTGCCTGGAATTATGAAGACCTCAAGTCTTATGATACTAGCATTATCCAGCATAAAATACCAATTAAAGAAAATCAGAAGCCCTTTAAACAAAAGCTAAGGAGAATTAAACCTGTTCTTATGCCATTAATAGAAAAAGAAGTTAAAAGGATGTACGATGCTCAAATCATAGCACCCATCAGATATTTTTGATTGGGTCTCTAATTTAGTTCCCACTAGAAAGAAAACATGAGAAATCAGACTCTGTGTTGATTTCAGAAATTTGAACAAAGTATCACTGAAGGATAACTATCCTCTCTCTAAAATGGACCACATTCTCCAGAGGGTAGTAGGGTCATCCGGAATTTCATTACGTGATGGATTTTCTGGATACAACCAAATCCTAGTCCAACCTGAAGATCAAGCTAAAACTGCATTCACCACTCCCTAGGGAACTTTCATGTACTTGAAAATGCCTTTTGGATTGATGAATGCTGGAGCAACATTCCAAAGAGCCATGGACATAGCCTTTGCAAAGGAAATCCATGAATTTTTAGTCATTTACCTAGATGATATCATAGTGTTTTCCAAGTCAGATAATGAACATCTAGATCATCTAAGAAGGGTATTCATAAAATGCAGAAAGTTTGGCATATCCTTAAATCCTAAAAAGTCACTTTTTGGATTAGAAGAAGGAAAACTTCTGGGACACATCATTTCAAAAGAGGGCATTTGAATTGATCCAGCTAAAATAGAAGCAATCCTAAATATCAGTCATCCTAGAAACATTAGAGAATTACAAGCATTTTTAGTAAAAATAAATTTTCTTAGAAGATTCATCCCTAACTCAGCAGAACTAATTAGAAATTTAAATAATATGATAAAAAGGGATTCAATACTTAAGTGGACAGTAGAGGCTAAACAGTCTTTTGAAGCAGTCAAAGAAGCCCTTACTAAAACACCTGTCCTCATAAGTCTTAAATTTAATAGAGATTTCATATTTTTTTCATTTGCTTCAGAACACATCATTCTTGTTGCAAAAGTACGATGAGGGCCTTGAACAACCCATTGCTTTCTTAAGTAAAACTTTGAGAGATGCAACACTAAAGTATAATATCATGGAAAAACAAGCTCTTGCTTTAGTGAAAGCCATAAAAGATTTCAGAGTATATATTCTATATTCTCACATAATAGCATATGTTCCAAACTCAGTTGTAAAGGACATTCTAACTTAGAATGGGCCTGATGGAAAAAGAGGCAAATGGATTGCCACAATACTAGAATATGACATTGAGATCAAGCCTACAAAATTAATCAAAGGCCAAGGTTTGGCCAAACTCATGGCTGATTCAAACTGTCAAGCCTTAGACATAAATTTCATTGCTACCATAGATGATCAGGAAGAGATGGCGACTCCACAAATCAGTGAAGCTTTCCTAGCTTCACCCTGGTATGCAGACCTTACATTTGTTTTACTCAACTTACAAGCTACTCCTGGTTTATGTAGAACCAAAAGTAGATTCTTAAAAATGAAAGCAATGAAATATTGTATCTTAGATAATGTTTTATTTTGGAAAGATCATGGTGGTATCCTATTAAATTGTTTATTAAAAGATGAAGCTGACAAAGTCATGCAAGAATTCCATGCAGGAGATTGTGGAGATATTGGAAAACAACTGCTAACAAAATTTTGAGGGCAGTTTTTTACTGGCCCACCCTTTTTGTAGATGTCCGAAAGTATGTGATCTCCTGTCACAAATGTCAAATATTTGAAGGGAAGAAGAAACTCTTACCCTTACCCCTCAAACCTATCTCAGTAGAAATGCCATATCAACAATGGGGCTTAGACTTCATTGGTGAAATTCACCCACCCTCCTCTGCCCAACATAAATGGATATTGACAACCACTGATTATTTTACCAAGTGGATAGAAGCCATCCCTTATAGACAAGCCACAGACTCTGTCATTATTTCATTTCTTGAGAACAACATCATTTCTAGATTTGGATGCCCACAAAAGCTCATCACTAATAATGCTGCTGCTTTCAAATCCAAGAAAATGATAGATTTTTGTAACCGATACCATATCACACTAGGCCATTCCACTGCCTATTACTCTCAAGGTAATGGACTAGCAGAATATGCAAACAAAAGCCTAGTCAACATCATCAAGAAGTTATTAGAAGATAACAAGAAAACCTGGAATAAAGGGTTGGTCAATGCCCTATGGGCAGACAGACTAACTACTAAGAAATCTATTGGTACATCTCCCTATCAATTGGTATATGGGATGGTTGTTGTTTTTCCATCTTCATTAGGAGTACCAGTAATGAAAATGATTCAAGAACTGTAAGTAGTACCAAATGACATCCAAATAAGGATAAACCAAACAATTCATTTATAGCAAACCAGGGAAGAAGTTTATATCAAAGCCCAAGTAATTCAAGACAAAATCAAGAAGATCTTTGATAAGAAAACTAAAGCAGATGATTTCTTCATAGGTGATCAAGTACTAAAATAGGATTCCAGAAGGGAAGACAAAGGAAAACATGAGAAATTTGACTTTCTCTGCAAAAGCCCATACATTATTTATGGTTACAAAGGCAACAATGCCTTTTTATTGAAAGAGTTAAATGGAACAGACCTACCAGGTGAACCAGTCAATGGTTGAATGCTGAAGCACTATTTTTCACTAGACTAATCAGTAGTTCATTTGTTCTATTTTACTCATTGTAAATACCATAGCAAAGTTTAGATTGGAGTGGATGATTATCTTCTAAAGTTGAAAGCCTAACGAGGAAACCTTAAAACTTTAAAAGATATAACATCATATGTTTGAATAAAAGAGATCACGGAAAGTAGTTCCTAGCAAAGAAAAGCCAAAGTTCCAAGGCCACTGATCAGAAAGTTCTTGACATCTCACAAGGAGATGCCATCCCCAAGTGGAGCCACTGTTAGGGTCCTATAATAATAGGGATCATAATTTTGAATTGGCTATGTTAAGTCTTGTAATATTGTACATACCTTTGCATTTCTGCAAATGTTTTCCATATTAAAAAATGAAAAGAGGAGGGTATGTCCTAAAAGAATAATGAAAGGACCAAAGGAAAGAGATAAAAAAAGATATAAAATATGAACCCCATAAAAAGAAGCAAAAATAAATTTCGAAAGTGTTGCACATTCAAACGCCACTACTCTTAGTTTACTTCACTTTTGCAAATAAATTGTGTGCAGCTTTTTCAAAATGCCACAAAATTCATGATGATCATGCAATCTAATCTTGATCATTCATGCCTTTAAATTTTATGTTATGATAGTTAGTGAATAAAGATCTGACCAAACCATTTAATCGTGGCAGATCAGTAGTTAGGTAGAGAATAAAAAAGAGCTCATAAGTTTAATCTTAGCCATTGGAAGATATAAGGTTAAAAATAATTTCGTTTGCTTATCAAAAGAAAATAGAAGGGTCAGCAAGCTCAAATGCACCCAATAAAGAAAAGGAAAAATGTTAGCATGAATAAAAGGTTAGGTAGAATACTTTTCAAAAGTTATATAAGCATCATTATGCTTATCCATTATCAAAAAATATCTTTCTAACCCTGCCCCTTGCTAAAAACCCTTTCCCTCTTCATTCCCCCTTATCCTAACTCCCTTCCCCTAGCTAAAAATCCCTTTCCCCTTTAAAAAGCCCCATCCCTTCACCTTTCCCCTTCCTAAAAAACTCAAACAACATCTTTTCTAACCCCCTTACCCCTTTAAAAATCCCCTTTCCCTTGCTAAAATCCCTTGGACCCGTTAAAAACTCCGCATTTTCATAAAAAACAAATACAGAAAACCCACTTTTTCAAAATTCAAAACGCGAAATATTAATCGAGCCCCACTTTCATTTAACCCCCCCGCTTAATATATTTCCTGACCCACTTTTTATTTAAACCTTCCACCTAAAAATTTTCTCGGGCCCACCTCCTTTTGAAAACACAAACCCCGTCAACTGTTCGATTACTGCCAGCCAGATCTAACTTCCAATAATCCATTTCGCACTCCCCAATGTCCGATATTTAAAACCAAGTGGGGGGGGGGGGGGTGCGAAATGGGCTGTTTTCTCCGCCCGCTCCCCTGCCATGCGGCGCCTCCATATTTTATCGCACCCCCTCATACCAAACCACCAAACTACTTCCAAACTATGCGATAAACCACCCAAGTTTCAAAAATAAATAAAATCCCGCTATTCCGTTTTTTCGCTATCTCTGTCGACTTGCGGAAAAGACCAAAAGCATCATTGCCTGCCAGAATTGAAGCCTCGCTGCAGCCCGGATCCCTTCTAAAACCAAAAATTTGGTACTCTAGGTAATTCTGAGTACCCATCACCATCAATTAAGCACTTTAATTAATAAATTCCAAATCAAATGGCTTCTAAAAACACCCAAACTGTAAACCCTCTGCAACCACCCCTGTTAGATGTCGACCATACTCCTTTGGCCGATAAGGACTTTAAAATAATAGACACTGTGACTGATAGCAATCTTTTGGAACTCCGTTGCTGGAGCCATGACAAGTTTGCTGATCAGGCAGATGATATACATCTGTGGAACTATAACCTGCCAAAATACACATTTCCACAAACCTACTAGTTCTCTGAAGTCATCAGACTTTGCCAACTCAGCTATTTGCCAAATGAAAGAGCCATAGTCATTCCTGATCAAGAAATTCTAATTACTATCACTGCTCAATCCATTAACCAAATGCTGCAGATGCCTTCAGAACCAGAGGGAGTGCCTTTCTCCATTGAAACCCTTACGGAGCTTTACCTAGAACTAGATTTTCCTAAAAGGTCTCAAATCTTCAGAGTTTCCTCCTTAAATCAACTCAAATTCCTAAAAGCAACCCACCATACTCTGCTACCATGTTCCCAGAACGAACCAAACAAATAGTGACCATGTTGTCCTGTATCCTAGGATATTTTACTAATGAGTGGGTAGATGAATCCATCATTGGTTTCCTCTCTACCTTTTGCCCAGGGAAACCTCCATCTATAATTTTCAACTTTGCCCGATTCCTGGCAGATACTATGCATGATCAACTGATCTAACTGCCAGAAGGAGTGTTCAAATACTCCTCAGTATTATTCCATTTGTTCATATATTTTCAGTCAGAAAGGTTTGCAGTCAACCTACAAAAACTGGACACAGAGGGTAATCCCCAGTTTGTAATCTTTTTGACATCCTTGATCAGAAAGGATTCCAATGAATTTAGTTTCAAAGACTTTATTGATTTTTTTGTGTACCCAATGGTTAATATGCTTAGCAATAGCATTCAGCCCAGAATCAGTGATGAAATTAGAAAAGTTCTACAGTTATCTGATCAGAGCAAGACATGAGACTGGTATTTATACTTGAATCACACAGAGATCAGAGTGTATGGAAGCCAACTAGTCCCTTACAAGCTTCCCAAATTCCTCCCAATGAGGATATTTGCCTTAGAGTACATTAGACAGATCTTGAATTCTGATGAAATAAATTTCCTTTCAGCCAAAAAGAAAACCCCGTTCAAGATAAAAAATCTACTAGGGCCTTTTATATGTAACAGTAGGAATGCTGTAAAGGAAGCAGACAAATGCCTATAAGAGTTAAAGTTCAACAACAATTTCAAATGGTCATATGACACCTTGGGTGTCATAAACAGATTAAGAATTAAGTCTAAACTCACACCTTAACATCCATGAATCTAAGCCTGAGATTTAGAAATATTCCAACCAGTCAGAGTGGTTGGAAAACACTTTACAGGAGGTGGAGGAGCAGCTTGATACTAGTTCCATTCTGCTTACTCCAGACCCATAAGATAGGAATTCAAAAAGGTCTAGAGAAGAAGGCTCTTATTCAGCAGAAACTGCATCTGATAATAAATTCAAGCTGATGTACAGAAAGAAAACAAAGCTAAACCTAGTAATAGAGCAGGAAGAGACAATTGAAACAGAAACAAAGATTATTATCAGTGATGATGCACCCACAACACATATAGAAGAAATACCTCTGCCATCATCTTGTAGCGCAGAAATCATTCAAAAGCAAAATAGTGCAGATATTTCAACATTCAGTAAGCCAGTTGAGAAGGAAAAGGATATCATTGAGAAATATAAAGAGATTAAAATAAAAAATGAAGCATTGAAGGCTGTTACATATGCACAGTACTGGAAGCAAACTCCCAGTGATCAAAATAGGTTGCTTTCAGCTTTTGACCTCATGACAAGGAAAATGCAGACGACATTCCTACAACCAAAGGTACAGGCCCCCAAAACTTTAGAAGATTATAAAAAGACAAGCTTTGAAGTTCTTGCTAAGGATGTGCATCCAATTGACCAAATTGAATTTCACAAACAGGCAGGAGAGATGATATATCCAACCATGACACACAAAGCTCTAAGTGTCCAAAATTTGTAGAATTCCCTAGCAAATATACAATCACAGTTAAAGCTAGAGAAAGCCTCATCACAAGCAAAAGACAACAGTATTAAGTCACTAGAAGACTTGGTAAGTGAAGTTGGCTATAATCCAACTGCCATCAAAGCAACGAAAGAACTTATAAAGAAGAAAAATGCAGACATAGCTGCACTGAATAAACAGTTAAAATTACCAACTACTGAGCATCCACAAACCAAGGAGGTTTTGGAGACAGACAATCAAAAGGATGAGATGATGAATTTAATCATACAGCTGACAGCTGAACTAAAGGAAATGGAGACAGAGATGGATGAACTTGTACAGGAAAAACAAGCTAGCATGGAAGCAGTTCCCATTACTGCTATTCCCATAACATCTACATCATCTCCAGTAACTATGTCAACTTTAGTAACTACCTCAGCACCAACATCAACAATACCAAAAGCCCATCCCACTGCCGAGGCCAACAAATTATTCAAAGCAATGGAAGATATGTCCATTAAGACTACAGAGATTGATAAGCTCAAGAAACAAGTAAAGAGCTTAGAAAATGGAAAGAAATTGGCAGAAGTAATGCATCAAGCTGAAGTACAGAAAGCCAATAGACTGACTGACAGAATCCACAAGCTAGAGAAGGAGTTGTCACTAAAAGAGCCTTTAGCCCAAGCAAAACAACAATTGTGGGCCAATTTGGCCTTCTATACAAATTATATTTGAGCAGAATGACTTGGTGAAGGAAGCTGGTGATGCAATTCAGAAAGTCAAAACTAATCTTGGAAAGAAACCAAAGGAAGCCTTTGAAATAATCAGATTCCTTAATTCCAAAAATAAGTATGACTTAGAAGAGCTCGGGATAGGTGACATAACCGAGACTATACTAGAAGTGAAGAAAGTAATTTCCAAAAGAAATCCGATGGTACAACTTGAGGAGAAATGTCAAACAATGGAACTCGCAGTGAACAGGTTTTTAAACAAGTTTGATGTATTGAGACAGAAGGGTTTGCCTAATCCTTTAGTGATAAATGACAAACGCATGAGACATGAAGATTATGACAAGAAGTTAAGGGAAGTAGCCAAATAAACTTCCAACATTTTATCAATGAAGGGCATTTCTACAGGCAAGGTACTTTTACAAACTCTAGAAAACTTCTTTTACCTCCAGCATGAGGTAAATCACGTTTTTGTAAATAAGCTTACGTTTGCCAAATAGTTAGAGGTAGATGAGATATACCGCAAGATGAGATATACCGCAAGATTCAAGATGAAGAAACATGGGAGAAATGGTGTGATTTACGATGAAGGGTGAAAGAACATACAGATGAAAGAAAAAGACAAATGAAAGAAACAAACAGGTAACAACAATCAAAGAATCAGGGCTAGATATTAGTCAGTTAAAAGCTGTCACTATCTTTTTGCATAAAGATATTTTATTTTCCTAGAATAAATCTTAGTTAGTTGACAGGATATTTTTTGTAAAGTTTTGTAGAAATACTTCATCATTCGAAGTATCAAGGTGGATTTCTGAATATTTCCATAGCTGATTGATTTATTGCCTAAGGGTTATTGCACCAACTTCCAATTGACAGACAGAACAAGTTATAAAGAAATTTCATTACAAGATTCATGTGTTGAGCTATCTCAGTGAAGTATAAATTTCAATTGTTAATTTTCTCTTTCTAAGTATTCCATAAACTTATGTGTGTACTAAATTTGAATGTTATAATAGGAGTTTTACTGCAGAATTTGCTTAAACATTACACTCTTCTTTTAACTGTTATACATTTCTATGTTTTCTTCTGATATCCGATTTAGAGAATTCTTATTTTCCCTCTAATCCCGATTGACTTTCTTCACCCTTCTTCATTATCTGGTTTAAGGAATTCTTAATTGCTCCTTGATCCCGATTGAAAAATCACTTCACCATTCAGCTTTGAGATCTGATATTGCTCACCTATCTTGCCCTGTAACACTTTCTTTATAATTTGATTTCGTTTTGTTTTCAAAGCATATTGACTCCATACCCCAATGGAAAATGGAAAAGCACCTATTCATCTAAATCATTAATTCCACTAACCAATCAAAATCAATCCAAATCAAGCATACATAACTAGCCTAAAATCTATAAAATAAACAAATTTAAATCATATAGAGAGAGCCCTCTCTAAGTTTAGGAAGGCTAGATCCTAAGCTCCAAAGTCAGTTTGCAGTTACCTCTGATATTTCTTTTTAACGCTAGAACAACCTTTTGAAATTTCGGAGTGATAACAAGTCGAAAGGGATGCAAAGCTTTGAGATTTATAGGAGTGATGTATGGATCTTTATTTATGTATGGATCAATCATTAGCAACCCTCCCAACCACCATGGAAACCATTGCAGAGCATAATACATTAATTCAGAGCTAGAGTGATGAGAATGACAACCTACGATAGTAGCTAAAATACTTGCAATTAAAAGAAACATGGTCCTCCATGTCAATAACTCCTTTGATGTCTTTTACTCCTACAATTTAACTTGGCTTGAACAATTCAACACTCTCCCTCTCCCCCGCCCCCCTCAATTCCACATACAAAGGAAGTGATGTCTATTAGTAACTTAGGTTAAATTTAATATGATAGTTAAGTTTTGTAAAAATAAAAAAATGTTTTTTTACAAAGTTTATTTATATGTACATCCATGAATTTTTTGGTTTTTTTTAAAGAAAACCTTTGTCTTGAGGATAAACCACATTAGAAAATTCCAAACTTCAACCAAATTCTAATAATGTGATTAATTCGAAAAACAATCTAATTATTATTATGGATCACAAAATTCTAAAATCAAACCAATAATAAATTATTTATACGGAAAAATAAAAAATTATTAATTCTACCAATACTACTATGTAATTTTTTTATGAATATACACACCTTTTATTTTACTTATATATATATATATATATATATATATATATATATATATATATATATATATATATATATATATTCTTTTTATTTATTAATTAAAAAAAATTATGTATTTTTAAAATTGGCTTAATTTGCTCTGGAGACACTCTTTTAACGCTGTTTTGGCACATCAAATATTGTGAGGACCCATCCCTTCCCATTAGTTCTGTAATCATGAGAATAAAGAAGTAAACGTAACGACCCCACCTATTTATTCACTTCCGCACCTTCCCCATGTATCCATGTATCCCATGCTATCAGCCTTCGCGCCCACACCCGGGCCCGAATCCACGGCCTCTCCCGGACGGAAAGAAAATTCCTGCTTTTGTGATAATCAAAAATCTTGTTACGTCGAAGGCGTTCTATTGTGGAGCTTTTCACCGCGACACTGTAGAGATTCGTCGTCTTCGACTGAATCTCTGACACGTGTCCACCGCCGCTTACTGAATTTCGCCCTCGTCATCATCTCCACCGCCGCTTACTGGCCATTGATGCGCAGTCTTCATCTGCGGTCGTGCTTCCTTCGGCGTTTTCTTTTGCAGATCCGTCTGCAAAATGCTAGTATACCTTATATCATACATAAAATATTAAAAATATGAAATAATTCTATAAAAAAAGAAAGCTCTATTCATATTTTTCCTTTTATGGAAGATATTTTCGGTTGATGTTCACCTCACACTCTATTTATATTCTCTCATTCATACGCTTCATTTCCTTTATCTACGTTACATTTACTATTCTCCGCTTTTCATTTAAAGAATATATACATGGAAAATTTTAAATACATTAATATTAATGTAGACAAATTATTAGCTGTATAATTTGAAATATTAATTAAATTTATTTGGAATTTAATATGGGCGTGTAGAAATTTCAAATTTAGGATGTATAATTTGCAAAAATAGATATATAAAATAAGAGTAATCTAATTCATAGATAAAACGGTTTTTTTGGTATTTTTCTTGATTAATTTTAATCAAAGTATAGTATTTTTTTTTTTTATAATTTGAGTTTAAATTGTTTAATTATAGAATTCAAGTATTTATGGGTTTTTCAGGTGTTGAATTCATTTATGCATTTAAAAATATATTTTAAATAACAAAAACTAACAATCTTGCTTGAAATTGTATTGTTACATTTTGGTGAAAAGGACTATTCTGTTTATAAATTAACTTAGGCTTATATAACATGCCCAAGAGCCTAGAATAGACCATAATATGCTCAAGAGCCTAGAATAGAGGGTGACATGGCGTTATGTTAATGCATTTCATGGTATGGTGCTTTGTTAAGGCATTTCATGATGAGGGCCTAAAATAGAGAGTGACATGTTGTTATGTTAAGGCATTTCATGATATGGTGCTTTGTTAAGGCATTTCATGATGAAAGGCCACAAGTTCAAAATTTTGTGGAAAAAACTTAGCCATGCTAAAGGCTAGTGTGAGGTAGGATGAATGTCATCTCCAGGTGATTTTGATGTTTTAGATGCCCTAAATTACACTCAATCAAGCAACAGATTAGACATACTACTCAATAAATAAATAGTACTTAACTAACACTCTCAACTAATTAAATTAACCCACAAAACTAATAATTTTATTTATATATTAGAAATATATTTTAAATAATTAAAAATCACAAATTTTATAACTATATTATACTATGAAAACAAAATATGAAATAATTAAATAACAATTTAACATTTAATTTAATTTAATTTAATTTAATATATATATGAAATTTAGAAGTTAGAAGATAAATTTGATAAATCTTCCCTCTCTTGAAAGAAAAATATCTTCCCATTTTCGATTGAGGTTATTCCCACTTTTTCTTTTTATATTTTCTGGCATTCGTAGTCGCCACTTCCTTCATCCCCTTTAAGTTTAATTGTCTGTGCTTTCCATCTCACGCATGGCCATGGTGTAACAACTTTTAAAAATGGCTTACATAAAGAATGGAAGCCATTCATTATGTCCCCTATGGAAATGAGGCGAATGATATCATAACATGGTTCGCATCTCACAGCAGGAAATACACAGATTGGGAGAACGTAAACATCTCTCTTTTCTTTTCATTGATGGGTTTATTAAATTCTCAGAGTGGGCAGAGAAATCGATGCATGTTGATGATGCAGGTATTCGCTGTATAGTTGGTTGGTATGTTGGCATGCTTAGTTTTCACTGCTTCAGTTCAATTTGAAGGAGGTGAATCTATTGAAAATTTGAAAATATATATCTTAAAAAATAATATATTATTTATTGAGAATTTTAAAAAAAATCATTAAATTTCTAATTTTCTTATTTACAACAAGTTTCAGATTTATATAAATATTTAAAAATATTTTTTATGATTCAAAAATAATGAAGTACAAAATGTATCAAATTTATTAGTATTGCTGAATAAGAAAATATAGTAAAATCTATTAACATGAATAACAAAACCTCAATTCAAAACATAAGTTTAATGTAAAAAATACGACACTCTATATTAAAAGTAGGTTTCAAGTGATCTCCACATACCACTAAATTTATGTTTCAAATACTATTCCTATCTGATCAAAATTTATTTAACAATAAGTATGTGTGCAAATTATCCTTTGAGTGGAACATATAAAATGAGTCCCTCTAATTGAATTCTGCACCACTGATTTTTATTTGCAGTGGACTAGAAATATTTATTGTCCAACCTGATAATTGCTATCATCCAGAAATATTAGAAGAATGCAGAAAATGCATTTTAAAATTTCTGGTTTTTTTAAAATATTGAACTTATCTTTTTCTGCAATGTTTTAAAAAGAAACTTAATGTTATTTAACTACAGCTTTTTAATATACAAATTTTATAATCTTTTTATCTTTCACTCTGCCATCTAATTGCATCAACTTCCACTTATCCATCCTGCTACTGTATACTATGGGCCCTCGTAGCAAGGTAATGATCCATGAGACAAAAAACATCTCAATGGACCCTGCCCAAATTTTTGCACCCTTGGGACTATTTCTTCACATTGCCCCACCTTTCACCTGGATGTATGACTGCATTTGATCCCTCTGCCCATAACAAAATCCTCCCCCTACTTTTGGAGTCTCGTGATTGGATGTCTCCACTGGACCTCCGCTTTGCTTCTCCAATTGTGGCTTCTCCACAACTTGCTAAGACTTCTTATGAGGTTGCATGTTGAGAGGTCTAACATGCTCCCTCTCAACCACCAAGTCACTAACCTTTTCCTTGCTCACCAAGGCTTTACATGCATCTTTGACCTCAAGTGCATATATGTTCTTGACTCGCACACCAATCTACTGCACTTGTCTCGTGGTGATGTATTTAAGGAAAACCTTCCCTTTGATAAATATCACATCGTAGCCACGACCTTCCAATACTGTGACATAAACAAAATTCTTCTTTAGTCTCAGAACAAACACCAGATCTGTGAGTCTGAGAGGGGAGCCAAACTCCCTATGAAAAGTAATTGTACTGATACTGGTCGTGCTATACCTCCCATCATCTACAAACTCTATGTTCTTCTTGAGGTATTTCTCCTCCAATTCACTAAAGAGATCTCTATTCCCCATCCTATGGAACGAGGCACCATTATCGAGATACCACATGCTTCCCATTATAGTTATTTCCATGCATGCAATGAGAGTGAAATCGAGTTCAAATTGTGAAGCTAGAGCTTCACTTGTTGTTGCTATTGTAGGCTCCTTCTTGCTTGCCTTCTTCTATGGAAATTTCATGGCATAATGCCTGAACTCGTGATAGTGAAAACACTTGATGTTGGAAAAAAAATTCTTCTTGCCCTCCTCGCCTTGGGACTTATTTCCCTTAACTTTCTTTTCTTTGTTGACTAATGAAAAATCCTATTCCACTTCTTTGGATGAGGTCCCATCTGCGGTGCTCTGCCTTATCTCTTCTTGCACCAAGTCAAGCCATAAATGCTCCCACTCTGGTATCTTCTCCCTCCCATTTACTGAATCCTAATAGTTGTGCCATCTTTTAGGAAGGCCTAGAAGTGCTATGTTGACCAGAAAATCTTCAACAACTATAACACCAACAATTCCAAGCTCATACTGACATTGGGTGAAACTCGTCAAGTATTGTGATATTGTGTCACCCTTCTCCATCTTGATTCTCTGATCTTGTCCTTTAGTGCCAACTTCCTATGGTCACTATTGTTCTGAAATAAGTCTGTCAATAATTTCCACATTGTATATGGAGTCTCCTTACCGTGGAGGTTCGAGACAATATGATCTCGAACTCCTTCCAGTAGGATCCTTTTTTTTTATGCTACACACCTTCCACTTTGCTAGATCTTGTGCATCATTTGGAGTTTTTTTAGGATTTCATTATCAATGAACTCCTTCAATTTGTTGTCTTCCATGACTGCTTCCATTCGATCTCTCGCAGAAATGTAATTCGAGCCACCCTCAAGGGCATGCTCGAGCCTCAGACCATAGCTCACCATCCTGATCCTGTTGCTAGATTTGGAGAAGAGATCTGCAAAAAAATTTCCTCTTGCAAGTACAAACTCATATTATTTTCTGCTATAGTGATTTTAGCTCTCATACCATGTAGAAATTCATTGCATATTCAAACTGCTAATTGTAATTTGCCAAAACAATAGACTTGAATCTACTACCAATTGGGAAACCAATTTAAATGATCGCGAAATCACGAAGCATACAGGAGAAAAAATTCAATCAACACATTACACAATGATTTCTTGGGGAAAACCACATCTAAAAACCTCACTACATGTATATTGCATTATTCAAAAAATATGAGAAGATTACAATGCTTTTCTCAAGCCCGAGAAACCTCTGAACTATCTCTATTTGTCTCACTGCTTCTTAGACAAGCCTAGGCCAATACTTTACCAAATTTTAGGTTTCCCAATTTCCTGTTTCCTTGTGTTGTTTCCTTGGGTAATTAGACCCTACTAATTAGGGAAATCGCCATCCAATACTGCACATTCCATCTAGGGGAGCGCATTGTCAGATACTAGGGAGCACAATGTAGAGTTGGGAGCAGTGCAGATGGCACAATGTAGAGTCAGTAGCAGTGCAAAGTTTCCAGATTGATAGTGCAGTAGCTAGTAGCAGTTGAGACTCGGGTTAGAGATAAATTATACTGATCATAGTTGATTCAGTTTTTTTTGTATTTTAGTCGCACATGTTGCAGTCGCAACAACAATAGAGAGAAGTGTTGCATGCAAAACATTCCAAAGGTACCAGATCGAGATAGAGTTGAATTCCTTTCTTTTTTAGAGGGAGCGTTGAAAATAGCAACAAGAAATGTTGAAAATGGCACAAAGCAATATTATAATTTAATTTTCATCTGAACTAAATTAGAAGAAAATTGTAATTCCACATCACATGACAACTTGTACGAGTTAACTAAGTTAGTTTGACTTATTTGGTTCAGTTAATTCGAGTTGAGTGTATAACTTGAGTCATGTAGAGTGGCCCCTACTTTTTAGGAGCCCTCAAAGAGTTTATTTTTAGTTGTAATTAGTTAACTCAAGTTTATGTGAGTTAAATTCAGTTTACTAGTTCCAAGTGTTGTAGGAACTAGTGGAAGGTCAAAGTGTGGAAGTGGAACTTGAACCACACTCCGTGATCAACCAAAGAACTGATAGATCAACCATAAATAACTCATTACACTCTTGCACAGTTCAAGGGCTCATGGTTGAGGCTTTATGTTTGAGATTGCATAGTGTGCATAGGAGATTGACTAAATGCAAGCGTTGCACAGTTCTAGAGCTCAAGGGTCAGGACTGAGCACTAAGATTGTGTAGTGCACAGTTATGGAAGGAAGAGAATGTTCATTGAGTAGTGCTAAGAGGCAAGGTTGAAGCTTGAGGACTGATACTTCCCAGTACATAGTTTAGGAAGGTTGAGTGATGCGATGTTGCTCAGTTGCGAAGTTTTCTGGATTTGGTTGTGTGAGATTAGTGAGGTGAAAATGAACAAGGAACAACTTCAGCATGATCACACATTCAGAATAGTTGATGAAACAACATATATCACCCAAAACACATGAGAAACATAATTTTCTCAATGTGACGACATTGTAAGAGCTTTCCCCAAGTGCAACAGTAAAGTTACACTTTGAAATGACAGTGAAGACACTTGTGCGACAATGCTTTAAACATTGGGAATAAACACGATACATGTCTACATGGTAAGTATAATGACTCATTAGCATCAAGGTTTCCCCTTGAAGCAACCAAAACTACATATATGTGATGTGCGACGCTTGCCATGCCAAAAGTCGACCTTCACGACAATTAGAAGGAAGTGCAAACAACACTTTCCAATGGGGAATGCTATTGAAAGAAAAACATGGTTGAATGAAGATAGCATGGAAACGACACTTATTACAGTGAAAACAAGAAAAATCAACAGTCGTAAACATGAAAGCGACACTTGCAAAAGCGAAGGTGCGTAAAAACAACAGTTGGAAAAACTCAACAAAATGGAAGAACAATCACAACCAAAAGTGAGGTTGTCAATGAAAGTGAACACTAACTGTCGAAACGGGTTGAAAATCACATAGGAATTGTCTTGATGGAATTGTGTTGTGCATATTCAAGCTTGCCTAAGAGATTTCCCTCATGAACTTGTGTCGGACTAAGAAAGTGTGAGCAGGTACCTTTGACACTATGGAACGAATGATCGCAGGATTCAAAATAGGGTCCATGTTAGATGATCCAAAATATACAAATATCATAGTTTAAAGCTAGGATAAAATATTTATTAAATTAGAATATTTAAATTAATATTGGAGACACATTGAAATAGAATATTGTTACAAAAGATATGACTCTAGAAAAGTGTCATATCTTAGGCTCTAATATAGGAAAAAAGTTAGTAGATTTGTTAGGAGGATATTTATTGTAAATGGACACTTGTTACTTTAATAATTGATCCATGACTAAAATAGGTTAGGACATTTAGCATATATATAGCTCATTCTCCTGAGTGCAAGAGTGTTGGAGTCTACGGGTGTAAACTCTTGCTAATTTCTCATCTGATTTCTTTTCCTATTAATAAAATTATGCAGCTGAGGACACTTCTGACATTATTGTTGTATCAGAGATACAGTAATGCAGTTGATGTGAAGACAGAGACTCCAATGTTGCAGATTCTCGGAAAACACCAGTGAATTGATCAACAAATAATTGGTATGCAAATTGTGAAAAAGAAATTTGATTATTAGTATTGTTTTTAGATTTTCAAATATGTACATCAAATTTTTGTTATGATCCAAAACTTTCTTTAAAAATCCAAATTTCCCCTGCAGTTTATGTTTCAACACATAGTGCCAAGTTTTGTTTCAATGCAAAGTGTTGAGTTATCTTCGCATTTTTCAACGCATTGAGATTTTATTGTCAAGCCAAAACCAAAATTCATATTCTGGTTAGTCTCCTGCAAGATCTACCTTCATCATCTTTATTCTCAAGCTCCTGGCATTCGCCAAATCCTTCATTACATTCGTGTTTCCTGTGAATATCCGGATCCTCACATTCCCAATGTTCCTATTCTTGATCAAAGATGACGCGTGCCTCGAAGGTGGCAGATTGTCTTCGAGAAATCTGTATTTCACTCCTATTGTATCACAATCAGTGACGATCGAACAATAGAAGATGACAATAAACCCAATCAGGATTCTCTTCGTCTATTCATTGCACGCTGCCATATTTATCATAGGGAATAAGAGGCTTAAGAAGTATTCTGGGAGGGAATTATTTTAGAACAAGCTTGATTGCTCTGCACTGTACAGTTTTGATGCATACCTATAACCATGAGCACATAGCAAGTAGATGTTACATAATTCCAAGTTCCTTATTCATCAATTGGAAAAGGTTGAATCTAAAAAGAACAAACATGATGAGAAGCTTGCTTTTCGGATCAACGTTTATAATTCTTATTTGGCATACGGAATACCTTTAAAATAGTTGAAACAATCCCTAACAAAAAAAAATCTGTGGTGATATTTGTCTTGAGCTCCCTTTGTATTCTCTAATTCTTCTTATGTGGACTTCAATAATTGTTCACAAAACGGAGGCTCAAATTTTGGGCTACTAAAGGTTGCATATAAGGTGAGAGGTCATGGAATGCTTCAACTCTTGGCATTCGACCATCAACATTGGACTCTTAGCACTGGACCATCAACATTAGACCATCAACATTGGACCAGTAAACCTGTGTTTCATGTGACTATCAACTTTGGATTCTCACATGTGACTATCGACTTTGGTTTTGATGAATATGTATATTTTTTGTAAAAGTTTTATTTTTTAATATCTTATTTGAAGTTAGGGAATTTTTGTAAGGGAGTAATAAGATGTAAAAAGGGGTATTATGTAATTTTTGGAGTAATAAGTAGATGTTATTTGTAATTTTTATTTTGGAGAAATAAGGGTCATTATTTGTAACTCAAAGTACTTTTTTACTTTGAGGGTGGTGTGGGGGGGGGGGGGGGGTAGATTTTTTTTTGAAAGGAAATTTGTAAGGACATTATCAAGCGGTCAAATTTTGAAAAAAATTCATTGTAAACTCTCAAAGAGAAATTGTCTAGAGCCAAGTGCAAAGCTCGGTCATTTTTCTCCTTTTTCCAATGACCATATGAGGGTTAAGGCCAAGCCCCGATAGTTCTTTTTTGTGTGGTGTGTTTTGTGTGACGAGTTTCTCATTTCTTTCTTGTGTTGTTTCTTTTGGTGCACTGCTTCAACACTACAATGTCGAAGTTAATTAATTTGTTCTTTGATTCTAATAAAATAGAAGGGGTGAAATCTTATAAGACATGGAAATGTCTAATTGAAATCACTCTCATATATAATGAATTGTGGCATGAAATTTGTGATGGTGACTTTAAGCCTAATAAACCAACATATGCAGCTTTACTTGCAAATTGGGAAGTCAAAAATGCCAAGGCATTAGCTCTTATAAAGTCTTCAGTTAATAATGAAATGCCACATTTATATTGAAAACGCCTCAGATTCATGGACTGCTTTATGTACATTCAAAGATCTATTTGATACCCAACCTAAATCAAAGAAGGTTGATCTTCAATTAAAATTGCTCCAAAAAAAATTAACTGAAGGTGGTGATGTTCTTGAATGCATTTCACGGCTTAAAAAAATCAAGCAAGAAATAATAAATGGTTTTCAAGATGTCGATGAAAGTTTCTTGACTACAATTTTAATTGCTGGATTGCCATCTTCTTACACACATTTTTTGGAAACTTGGAAAGTCACTAGAAAATTAGAGAAGATCAAGTTTGATGAGTTGAGTGATATGTTAGCCCAACATGACAAAATTTTTGGGAAGAAGAAACAGATTGGGGAAGATGTCTTCTTCACAGAGGCTAGCACAAGTAAATCCTCAACTGATAGTTCTAGAAACAGAGGAAGAGGAAATTTCAATCAAAGTGAAGAAGCCCACAGTGTACAAGGTCGTGGTCGCAGTCAAAGTAGAGGAAATAATTTCAGCAGAGGCTACAGTTCAAGCCGGAGAAATTTTCAAGGTAGAGGAAACAATCAAGGCATAGGTTATAATCAAGGAAGAGGACCAAGTCCAAGCAGAGGACAAACTCAAAACATAGGTCAAAGTAGAGGCAGAGGACATTATCAAGGCAGAGGCGTAAATTTAAGTCAAATTGTTTGCAGAATATGTAACAAAGTTGGCTATTTTGTTGAGGATTGTAGAACTTCCATTGAAAAAATTCCAAAGTTTCATCAAAACACTGCACAGTTTGCAAATGATCAAGATGATCATGATGGCTCTAAATATGTCTTCACAAACTCAAAATCAACGAGTCCTTGCTAGGGTTGATCGTTTCCATCATCGTAAATTTAGGGAGGCGATTGAGATTGAGAAGAGGTCCCGCACATTGAATAGGGATGACAGTTGGAAGGTCAGCAGTTGTTGGATCCCTTCTCTTCACTCCCTATAGTGGTCGTTCCTCTTATGGTCTTTTTGTTTATTGTTTATATATATATTTATTTATTTCCATATAATTTATATATTTATCTTTTTGTATATTTATGATTATGTTTCCTTACATTCTATTATTATTATTAGTATTATTTTTATTTTTAATTAATTAATTAATTAATTTATTTATTTTTAAATTTATTTATTTATTTTTAATTATTTTTCATTTTATTTTAATTTTTTTAATTTTTTTTGGTGGTATATATATATATATATATATATATATATATATATATAGTTATTTTATTTTATATTATATATATTTTATTTTATTTTATTTTTGTTATTAACTTTTGACTTTTTGACTTTTTGGATGTAATTCTTGTTGTATTTTCTTGGGGGTAGTTGCTTGTGGTTTTATATTTTTATATTTTTTGACTTGGGCCTCATACAAATTTTCTTGGTTAATTCATAGCTTTTAAGGTTGAGGGATTTGTATTTTTTTGATTTATTTTATGCTTTTATTTATTTTTATTCTATTTTTGAATGTTTTTATTTTATTTTTAAACGTTTTTAACATTTTTAACTGTCTTTGGGTTTTTGACCGTTGCTTCTCTCTTCCTGGTATATAAATGGATAGTCTGATCAGCCAATCTTCATTATCCTAATGATGAACTACAATTGGTAGTTCGAAACGCGTCGGTTCCAAAAATTCTCATGTGATTTCCCAGAAGATTTAGAATTTAAAAAGCTTTACAAGTTTCAACCTTTCTTAGAAGTGATTATGAAGATGCATGGATTTTGGATACAGGAGCAACTCAACACATGCCTTTTTGATGTGACTTCTTTTGGAAATTCCAACAATACCATCTAAATTCAATATTTCTTGCTGATGATACAAAACATACTCCTTATGGAAAAGGTGTAGTTAAATTTTTTCTACCTGACATTGGAGAAAAATTTATTTCGAATGTATCGCATGTGCCAACATTAAGAAAAATATTCTTTCTTTAGTCACGATTCGACAAGTAGGACATCAGGTGATTATGGACGATGGCTTAGTTAAAATTAACTCAGTCAAACAGAACATGAAAACAATCATGACAGGTAATGAAGATGGAAAACTGTTGAGGATGAAAGGGACAGTTACTCCAAGGAACTCTGATTTTCCAAGAGTATCAAGTACATACATTTCACCAATCAGATTGTGGCATGTAAGGTATGGCCATCTCAACTTTGAAAGTGTCTCTCAGTTACAAAAACAGGGAATGGTTAAGGGACTTCCAACCTTCAAAAATGGAAATGCAAAATGTGAATCTTGCATTTATGTAAAACAAAAACGAGAGACTTTTCTGACAAGTTCATGGCGAGCAAACAAGCATTTGCAATTGGTTCACACTGATATTTGTGGACCCTTACAAACTTCGCTAGGAGGATGCAAATATTTCTTACTCTTTGTTGATGATTTTAGCAAGATGACTTGGGTGCATTTTTTGAAGAAAAATTAAGAAGCATTTGAAAAGTTTAAAACTTTTTACCAACCTATTGAAAATGAAGTGAAGGAGAATATTGGCACTCTTAGAACAGAAAATGGAGGAGAAATCACTTCTAATGAATTCAAAATGTATTGCATGGATAATGGCATAAAATGACATCTTACAAATGTCTACACTCCACAACAAAATGGAGTAGTAGAAAGAATGAACCGCACCTTGTTTGGAATGGCAAGGTCGATGCCAATATTCAAAAATTTAAGTCCTATATATTGGGCCGAGGCAGTTCAGACAACTGTCTACTTAAAAAACATATCTCCAACTACTTGTTTAGACGGAAACACACCTTATGAAGCATGGTTTGGTTTCAAACCTCGAGTTAAACATCTTAGAGTTTTTGGATCAATATGTTATGCCATAGTTTCGAAAGAAAAATGAGCTAATCTTGATTCACAAAGCTTGAAGTGCACAATGTTTGGGTATTCAGATGAGAAGAAAGGGTACCGACTTTTGTCCAATCGGAAATTTATTATGAGAAGGGATGTGATTTTTTATGAAACTGAGAGTAAGAGTGCTGAAGAAATTGAAAGTCTTATTCAAAAGGTGATAAAAGAAAAGGAAATATACAAAGTCAACCAAATTCACAGAATTGGTATGAAATTGATTTTCCTTCATCTGAAGATGATTCATCTTGTCCATCTACTTCACTAGCATCGTCTGGATCTCCGGGCAGTTCATCCAAATCTCCTAGTAGCAACAATTCTTCTGATAGTGACTCTCTGCCCCCAGAATCTATAGTTGATCAATGAACATATGTTTACATCAACCCTCTTTACAATGATGGTTATTTTTTAGAATCTCAAACCAGTGAACATCAATTTCCAAAATGGGTAGTTCAACTGTTGAAAGATGTAAGGCCTAATGAGCAGAATAAAATAGGAACAAGGGGGTCACATAGAAGTGAAGGAAATTTTTCCTTGATAGCAAATGATTTTATTGAACCCTCTACATATAGAGAGGCGGTAAAACATAAATAATGGCAACAAGCTATGGTTGATGAATATCAGGCAGTTATTGACAACAACACTTGGAAAATTGTTGATTGTCCTCAAAATGTTAAACCCATCGGATGCAAATGGGTTTACCAAATTAAGTAGAAGAAAAATGGAGATATCGACAAGTTAAAAGCAAGACTTGTTGCTAAAGGTTTTGCGCAGAAGGAAGGGATTGATTATGAGGAAACTTTTGCTCCTACATCTAAAGGATGGGAAGTTCATCAGATGGATGTAAAAAGTGCTTTCCTCAATTGATATTTACAGGAAGAAGTGTATATGACACAACCACTAGGTTTTGAAATTGAAGGATAGGAACATAAAGTCTGCAAATTGATAAGGCTTTATATGGATTAAAACAAGCTCCACAAGCTTGGCATGCCAAAATGGATGAATAAAGTTGGCTTTCAACGAAGTGAATTTGATGAGACCTTGTATGTACACCAACAAGGTAAAATTCTGTTAATTCTTGTTATGTATGTAGATGATTTGATCATCACTGGTAATAATGATATCACATTGCACAGGTGAAAAAGGAGTTACATGCAGGTTTTAAGATGACAGCTTTGGGCCTACTTCACTACTGTATTGGAGTTGAAGTATTCCAATGCCCACATCATATTTTCATTTCTCAGAGTAAGTATGCAGTAGAAGTTCTCCAGCGATTTGGAAAGCAGGATTGCAAGCCTGTTCTTACCCCCATGGACCAAAACTTGAAACTTTCAAAATTTGAAGGGGGGGAAATGGTGGATAGCACTACTTATCGACAATTTTTTGGCAACCTAATTTATCTGACAACCAATTGACCGGATCTTTCCTATGACGTCAATATTCCTTCACGCTTTATGCAGGAACCATGAGACAGCCACTGGAATGCAATCAAAAGAGTTCTTTGTTATATCTAAGGAACAAAAGATTTTGGTCTTCTTTACAAAAAGACTAAAAAATTTGTACTTGGTGGTTTTTCTGATGCCAACTTTGCTGGCAGTATTGATGATAGGGAATCCTCCTCATGCTATTTAATGAACATGGGGCTAGCTGCAATGTCTTGGAGTTGCGAGAAACAAGCTACAGTGGGCACTTCTTCAACAGAAGCAGAGTACATATCAGCATGGGAAGCAACATGTGAGATTGTTTGGTTGCGCAGAGTTTTACAGGACTTGGGAATTCCTCAAGCAGAAGCTACATCGTTATTCATCAACAACCAGTCAGCCATAAAGCTTGCTAAGAACCCAATTTTTCACTCAAAGACAAAGCCTATGGACACCAAGTATCATCATATCAGGTCACTCATTGCAAAGGATGTCAGCAAGTTGATTTATTGTCCTTCAAAAGATCAGATCTCTGATATATTCACCAAATCACTTGGCAGGATAAAATTTACTAAGTTCAGGGATGAACTTGGTATATGTTGTAATGTATATTTGGATAATAGGGGGGAATGTTAGATGATCCAAAATATACAAATATCATAGTTTAAAGCTAGGATAAAATATTTATTAAATTATAATATTTAAATTAATATTGGAGACACTTAGAAATAGAATATTGTTACAAAAGATATGACTCTAGAAAAGTGTCGTATCTTAGGTTCTAATATAGGAAAAAATTTAGTAGATTTGTTAGGATGATATTTATTGTAAATGGACACTTGTTATTTTAATAAGTGATCCATAACTAAAATAGGTTAGGACATTTAGCTTATATATAGCTCATTCTCCTGATTGAAAGAGTGTTGGAGTCTATGGGTGTAAACCCTTACGAATTTCTCATCTAATTTCTTTTCCTATTAATAAAATTATGTGTCTAAGGACACTTCTACCATTAGTCCAAAATTCAAGTGTAGACCAAATTATGGAGGGTTTGTCATTGTGAAAACAATAGCTAAGTCTTGTAGGGATTTTTCTATCAATGAGAGAGGACACTCTATGGTGGGATGCACCAAAAATAGACAAATACAGGTAAAAGTTATATATTCTAACATTAATTAAAGATGGAACTTGTATACAAATTACAAATGGTTCTATAAAACATGGAAATGGATTATTCCACAAAATTTGAAATGATTTTCATGGTTAATGGTCCATACCAAGATTTTGGCATGGGATAATCTACTCAAAAAAATATTTTAAGGTTTGGAATATGTAGCACATGTTAGAAAAGAAATGAATATGCATCACACCTATTCCTTGTGCCCAATTGCATTTTTTTTTTGGATAAGGGTGCTACAAATGCTTAAATTACAAGCCAGTTGGGATTAAAGCTATATCGATGAATTCCTTTCACATTGGTTTAAATAATATAAATCATATAGAGCTTTACCATTTTATATCTTTTGGAGCATAAAGGAGAGCTAACATCTCTAAGATATTTGATAATAAGGGCATAAATGTATAGGACACATGTAGGAAGGTATCAACCTTCTTCTTGGAGATACGTCTAGTAAAGGAAAAGCTTAAAAGAGTTTGTAGACAAAGGAAGGACATACGAGAAAAATATCCGATTGGTTTTTTTGACAGGGCATCTACAAATTAGAAATGTGGTGGTGGAGCAGTTATTGTTCTAAAGTGAGGAGAGGAATTTCACTTTTGCTAGTTCAATGGGATTGGTACAAATAATAGAGCGGAGTTATTGGCTATATGGGGAGTCATACTATGTGCAAGATGGTTTTCAATTGAAGAGATAAAGGTCTTTGGAGACTCCAAAGCGATAATAGACTGGGTAAATGAAAATTTGACTTTTGATTCCATTGTCTTATCTAATTGGATGAGGAGGATTAGGTTGTTTCCACAGGGATTTCAAGAAGATTTTGTTCTCACACATTATTTAAGAAGGGGAGTAGCATTGAACTAGGGTGGAACCGGGAAGGATAAAATATAAAGAAATTAGCAATGGAACTATCTAAAATTTCGGCTTCATCACATTTTAAAGGAAAACATCAGACACAAAGATAGGTACCCCTATTTTTTATTTTTTTTGTAACAGTGATTGAAATTTTATGAGGAGGAACAAAGAAATCCTAAGAATTGTGTGATGTAACATTTTTGTTTATAGTTAGAATGCTAATGGAGAATATGAAGACAGAGACCTGGGAAATATAGTGATATAAAGGTTAGTTTGAACTTTGATTTAATAAGCTTATGTATTCTTGAATGGACCAACGGTTAAAAAAACCTTGTATGTTGTACAACTTTTTATAATTAAAAGTCTGTGCTTTCTTCCTCTAAGAAAAAGAAAGTTGTTTCAGGCTAGGAATTCATAGTTTGCAATCATGAATGTAAGTGGGAGGATTTGTCTCATCAATGTAAGAACAAGGAATATTCTTTTTGGCGCTCATGGTTCAATGGAGAATTTAATTTGGGCCTAGCTCAAGGATATTTACCTCACCCTCTCCTTAATTTTTCTCTAGCTTTTGATGTCTAGCAATATAATTTGCGTCCATAGTAGATATCAAGTGTTGAGACTCTCATACTTAGTCTAGAGTTGGTAGAAAGGAGATAAGGAGGGAATGTGTTGTTGCTCAACAAAAAATATGGTGGCTCGTGAGGGTAATAGGAAAGGATGAGCAGTCGAAAGGGACGCAAAGCTTTGAGATTTATAGGAGTGATGTATGGATCAATCATTAGCAACCCTCTCAACTACCATGGAAACCATGGCAGAGCATAAGACATTAATTTAGAGCTAGAGTAATGAGGATGACAACCTACAATGCTAGCTAGAATAACTGCAATTAAAGGAAACATGGTCCTCCATGTCAATAACACCTTTGATGTCTTTTACAAACTTGGCCCGTCCTACAGTTTAACTTGGCTTGAACATTTCAACACTCTCCCTCCCCCGCAATTCCATATACAGAAGAAGTTATGTCTATTAGTAACTTAGGTTAAATTTAATATGATAGTTAAGTTTTGTAAAAAATAAAAATGTTTTTTACAAAGTTTATTCATATATACAACTTTTACTTATATAATTTATTACTCAAATAAATAAATAAATAAATAAATATATATATATATATTAAAATAATTATGTATTTTTAAAATCAGCTTAATTTGATCTGGAGACGCTCTTTTAACGTTGTTTTGGCCATCAAATATTATAATGCAACTCTATATTTACGAATGATCGACCATGGTGTTTGGGAAATCTGCATACAAAAAATCAAACGAAAGTGAGGACCCATCCCCTTCCCATTAGTATGTAATCATGAGAATAAAGAAGTAATCGTAATGACCTCACCTATTTATTCACTTCTGCACCTGCCCCATGTATCCACGGCCGCTCCCGTACGGAAAGAAAATTCCTGCTTTTGTGATAATGGAAAAATCTAAATATACGATATTTTATATCATACATAAAATATTAAAAATATGAAATAATTCAATTAAAACAGAAAGCTATATTCATATTTTCCTTTTACCCAAGATTGTCGGTTGATGTTCATCTCACCCTCTGTTTATATTCCCTCATTCATATGATTCATTTCCTTTATCTAAGTTACATTTACTTTACTTTTATTTTGTCCGCTTTTCATTTAAAATAATAATAATAATAATAATAATAAGAGTTGTAGGAAATTTTAAATTTAAGATGTATATTTTGCAAAATAAATATATAAAATAAAAGTAATTTAACTTATAGATGAAATGGTTTTTTTTTGGTACTTTTGCTAATTAATTTTAATCAAAATATACTAATTTTTTAAAACTTGAGTTTAAATTGTTTAATTTATAGAATTAAAGGTTTTGGGGTTTTTCATGTGTTGAATTTATTTATGCATTCAAAAATGTATTTTAAACAATAAAAATTCACAATCTTGCTTGAAATTGTATTGCTACATTATGGTGAAAAAGACTATTTTGTTTATAAATTAAGTTAGGCCTATATAATATGCTCAAGGGCCTAAAATAGACGATAATATGCTCAAGAGCCTAGAATAGAGGGTGACATGGTGTTATGTTAAGGAATTTTATGGTATGGTGCTTTGTTAAGGCATTTCACGATGAGGGCCTTGAATAGAGAGTGACATGGTGTTGGGTTAAGGCATTTCATGATGAAGGTCACAAGTTCGAAACTTTGTGGGAAGAAATTTAACCATGCTAAAGATTGGTGTAAGGTAAGATGGGTGTCATCTCGAGATGATTTTGATGTCTTAGATGCCCTAGATTACACTCAATCAAGAAACAGATTAGACATGCTACTCAATAAAAAAATGCTTAACTAACCACTCTCAACTAATTAAACTAACCCACAAAACAAATAATTTTATTTATATATTAAAAATATATTTTAAATAATGAAAAATCACAAATTTTATATAACTATATTAAAAAACAAAATATCAAATAATTAAATAACAAATTAACATTTAATTTAATTTAAAATATATATTTTAATTAGAAGTTAGAAGATAAATTTGATAAATCTTCCCTCTCTTGTAAGAAAAATATCTCCCCATTTGCGATTGAGGTTCTTCCCACTTTTTCTTTTTATATTCTCTGCCATTCGTACTCGCTACTTCCTTCATCCCTTTAAGTTTAATTGTCTCTGCTTTCCATCTCACGCATGGCCTTGGTGTAACAACTTTTTAAAAAGTAACCCTTTAAAGAATGGAAGCCATTCATTATGTACCCTATGGAAATGAGGCGAATGATATCAAAACATGGTTTGCATCTCACAGCAGGAAATACACAGATTGGGAGAACGTAAACATCTCTCTTTTCTTTTCATTGATGGGTTTATTAAATCCTCAGAGTGGGCAGAGAAATCGATGCAGGTTGATGATGCAGGTATTCGCTGTACAGTTATTTGAAGGAGGTGAATCTATTGAAAAAATGAAAATATACATCTTAAAAAATAATATATTATTTGTAGATTTTTGGCTTCTGTGATCCATTAATAAATTATGAAGAAATCTTTCGGTAATAATCACATTATCATGAACAAAGTCGACACGTTTCGAACCAACCAGTGTGGTTCATCATCAAGACTAGTCCATGATAATGTGATTATTACCGAAAGATTTCTTCATAATATATTATTTATTCAAAATTTCAAAAAAAATTATTAAATTTCTTGTTTACTTATTTACAACATGTTTCATGTTTCAGGTTTATATAGATATTTAAAAATAATTTTTATAATCCAAAAATAATGAAGCACAAAATGTATCAAATTTGTTAGTATTACAGAATAAGAAAATATAGTAAAATCTATTAATATGAATAATAAAAATTCATCTCAAAACTGAAGTTTAATGTAAAGAATAATACATTGTATATTAAAAGTAGGTTTCAAGTGACCTTCACATACCACTAAATTTATGTTTCAATTACTATTTTTATCTGATCAAAATTTATTTAACAATAAGTATGTGTGCAAATTATCCTTTGTGTGGAACACATAAAATGAGTACCCCTAATTGAATTATGCACCACTGATCTTTTATTTGCAGTGGACTATAAATAGTTATTGTCCAACCTGATAATTGCTATCATCCAAAAATATTAGAGGAATGCAGAAAATGCATTTTAAAATTTCTAGTTTTAAAAAAATATTGAACTTATCTTTTTAATGTTTTAAAAAGAAACTTATATTTTTTTTAATAAGAAACTTAATTTTATTTAACTACAACTTTTTAATATAAATATTTTATAATCTTTTTATCTTTCACTCTGCCATCTGACTGCATCAACTTCCACTGATCCATCTTGCTACTGTATACTATGGGCCCTCGTAGCAAGGTAATGATCCATGAGACAAAAAACATCTCAATGGACCTTGCCCAAATTTTTGCACCCTTGGGACTATTTCTTCACATCGCCCCACCTCTCACCTAGATGTATGATTGCATTTGATCCCTCTACCCACTTGGCTCAAAATCCCCCCCTACTAGAGGTCTATGCTTGATTGGATGTCTCCACTCGACCTCCTCTTTGCTTTTCCAATTGTGGCTTTTCCACAACTTGCGAAGGCTTCTTATGAGGTTGCATGTTGAGAGGTCTAACATGCTCCCTCTCAACCACCAAGTCACTAACCTTTGCCTTGCTCCTCAATTACATGCATCTTCAACCTCAAGTGCATATATGTTCTTGACTTGCACACCGATCTACTTCACTTGTCTTGTGGCAATGTATCTAAGGAAAACCTTCCCTTTGATAAATAGCACATCGTAACCATGACCTTCCAATACCGTGACATAAACAAAATTCTTCTTTAGTCCTGGAAAAAACATCACATCTGTGAGTCTGAGAGGGGAGCCAAACTCCCTATGAAAAGAAATTGTACTGATACCGGTCGTGCTATACCTCCCATCATCTCCAAACTCTATGTTCTTCTTGAGGTATTTCTCCTCCAATTCACTAAAGAGATCTCTATTCCCCATCTTATGGAACGAGGCACCACTATTGAGATACCACATGCTTCCCATTATAGTTATTTCCATGCATGCAATGAGAGTGAAATCAAGTACGAATTGTGAAGTTAGAGCTTAACCTGTTGTTGCTACTGCAGGCTCCTTCTTGCTTGCCTTCTTCTATGGAAATTTCATGGCATAATGCCTGAACTCGTGATAGTGAAAACACTTGATGTTGGAAAAAAAATTCTCCTTGCCCTCCTCTCCTTGGGACTTATTTCCCTTACCTTTATTTTCTTTGTCGACTAATGAAAAATCCTATTCCACTTCTTTGGATGAGGTCCCATCAGTGGTGTTTTGCCTTATCTCTTTTTGCACCAAGTCAAACCACAAATGCTCACCATCTTGATGCTGTTGCTAGCTCTGGAGAAGAGATCTGCAAAATTTGTTCCTCTTGCAAATACAAACTCATATTATTTTCTGCTATAGTGATTTTAGCTCTCATACCATGTAGAAATTCATTGTAGATTCAAACTACTAATTGTAATTTTGCTAAAAAAATAGACTTTAATCTACTCTACCAATTGGGAAACCAATTTAAGCAATCGCAAAATCATGAAGCATACAAGAGAAAGAATTTAATCAACACATTACATAATGATTTCCTAGGGAAAGCCACAAGTAAAAACCTCGCTACATGTATATTGCATTTGTCAGAAAATATGAGAAGATTACAATGCTTTTCTCAAGCCCGAGAAACCTCTAAACTATCTCTATCTGTCTCACTGCTTCGTAGACAAGCCTAGGCCAATACTTAACCAAATTTTAGGTTTTCCAAGTCCCTATTTCCTTGTGTTTTTTCCTTGGGTAATTAGACCCTATTAATTAGGGAAATCCCCATCCAATACTACACATTCCATCTAGGGGAGCGCACTGTCAGATACTAGGGAACGTAGTGTAGAGTTGGCAGCAGTGCAGATGGCACAATGTAGAGTCAGTAGCATCGCGAAGTTTCCAGACTGATAGTGCAGTAGCTAGTAGCAGTTGATACTCTGGTGACAGATAAATTATACTGATCATAGTTGATTCAAATTTTTTTTGGTGCATTTTAGTCGCACATGTTGCAGTCGTAACAACAATAGAGAGAAGTGTTGCATGCAGAACATTCCAAAGGTACCAGATCAAGATAGAGTTGAATTCCTTTCTTTCTTAGGGGGAGTGTTGAAAATAGCAACAGAAATGTTGAAAATGGCACAACGAAAGTTTATAATTTAATTTTCCTTTGAACTAAATTAGAAGAAAATTGTAATTCCACATCACATGATAACTTGTACGAGTTAACTAAGTTAGTTTGACTTAGTTGGTTCAGTTAATTCGAGTTGAGTGTATAAATTGAGTCATGTAGAGTGGTTCCTAATTTTTAGGAGCCCTGAAAGGGTTATTTTTAGTTGTAATTAATTAACTCAAGTTTATCTGAGTTAAATTCAATTTACTAGTTCCAACTGTTGTAGGAGCTAGTGGAAGGTCAAAGTGTGGAAGTGGAAATTGAACCACACTTAGTGATCAACCAGAGAACTGATAAATCAACCATAAATAACTCATGCATGCGTGAACTGAGAGTTACCCAGTTGAGATTGGAGTTCAAGGGTAGTGTACTATCAATTGTATAATAGATTGTACAGGTGGTACATGCAGTCAGAGGAAGACCCTAGATGGATTGCACAATATTGCATGGGGATTTCTCAATTAAAAGGGGCTAATTACCCAAGGAAACAAAGCAAAAATTTGGTTAATTATTGGCCTAGGCTTGTCTACGAAGCAGTAAGACAAATAGAGATAATGCACATATGATAGTTGGTTTGTCATTAAAAATCCTTTTTTGTCTTTCATTTTGTTGTATGTATCCCTAATTATTTTTGTCCCCCTCCCTTCCCCCCCACCTCTATGATTTCTCCTACCATGACCTCTGCCACTCTTATTATTCATGGCATACTCTTCTTGAGACTTTTATTCTTTTTGTGCTAGACACAAAGTCTCAACATTAGGGTTGGGAAGAGGCTCTTTGTTTCCAAAGGCCTTCTCTCTTTCATTAATTTTACCTACTAATTTATCAAAGTCTAATTATTTTAATTTTCCACTAACTTCGAGAGATTCCAAGTAGTGTGAATAACCAGGATAAAGAGCTTTTATAAAGCAGGTTGTAAATCAACCTTAACGAAGTAATTGAATTATCTCCAATTCTGAATGTGAGTCACAAAGTTCTTTTAACTTTGTTAATGCTTCATATGTTGTTTTACTTTGAATACTATATTTTGTTACCTTATGTAGTGTTAAAATCAAACTTCATTTATAAAAATTCTCACCACACCATTTTCTTAAAAAAAAAAACAGCAACAACAACAACGTACCTTTTTTCACTAATTTGACTCAATACCTCTTCTGCTTTACTTAATCGAACTCGAGGTCAGTTGTGTTCATTGGTTCATTTCCCACAAACAACACTACCATTTAATGCTAATATCCAAAACTCACAGGTTGAAATAGTCACTAGCTGGATTGGCCTTTTCCGCGTTAGAAAAATCACCCACTTGCTTCAAACCCTTCAGAGCATTCTAGGTTTACTTGACCCATTTGACACCATTTCTAAACAAATGAAAAATATGGTACGACTTCAATCTTGCAACCAACATATATTTACTAGTAGATGATGGCACAATCACTACCGCTGAGAATCATAGTAATGTCCTTCAACATCTTCAAGCTTCCAAAACTACAATCCTTTTATTGAAAGTGATTGATTCTGAAAAAAAAAACTGTAGACATAATATTGTACGAACAATGACATACACAATAGTTCTAAGTCTGCAGTGGAAACTATTCATGCTATTTCACCACAATTTATGAATTGTGCGTTTCACGTTCACCGGTCTTCTCTAAAAATAACGCCTTGTCATCAAAAGAAAACTAAGTAGACATGGAGTTTATAATATAAATGGGGCTCTGATACAAACATTGGGAACATAGGGTAGGACCGAGAGAGTTTTGTCTCGATAACTTATTAACGTAAAGTAAAAACTAACAACAAATTACTATTTTACAAACATAATCCCAAAGGATTAATTAACAATTTTCTTGACGTGGAGTCGTATGATTATAATATAGGATATATAACCACGTGGGCCTTTTGACATGAGTGCTAGTCATGGTCTGATTTGTGCTTATGCGTTCTTCTTGAATGTTGTTTTGGTTGGAGTTCGGGGACACTGGAAGTACTCACAATATTGAAAATGAAGCTCCAAATGTATTGGTAGGGTAATGGAAGATAAACTCACAATATTGAAAATGAAGCTCCAAATGTATTGGTAGGGAAATGGAAGATAGTCAATTATGATACAAATGACTATGAAGTATTTATATTTATTGGTGATTTTATGTATGTACACCTGTATCCAATTATAACAGCGTTTTTTCCTTCAAGCGAGCCCGTATGGATTTCTCTCTATGTTGTTTTTTGCTTCATAAAGTTTTTCAACGTGCCTGTACTTTCCATCAATTATATCAAGCGAGCCTGTTGATTCCTTAGTTTACAAGCGAGCCTGCACTCCTCATCAAGCGAGCCCGATTCAATGGATTTTTAAGTTATAGAACAACTCTTCTAGCCTGCTCTCTCCATGAAGTATGTCAAGCGAGCATGTTTTTTCCCTTAGATTTCAAGCAAGCCTGCAACTCTCATCAAGCGAGCCTGTTTCTCATGATATTTTTGATATATGAACAACACCCCTTTTGGCCTATTTCTGGATTCATATTTTTGGACCACATAATGACTATTGCTGTATATGCACTCACAATATTTCATTGTGCATCTCACAGTTAGTTATCTTGAGAAGAAGCGTGTTTTATATGACATTTTTCCTATTCGCTTTTCTCTGTATTAGCAGTTATTAGTGTATCATTTTGGTTATAAGGAATCTGGTATATGTTGTAGTCTTTATCCTACAATTCCTTATGGAATTGAATTATTCTGTAGCCATCATCCTTTGGGATAGATTTTGGACTATACTGCCTATAAGATGATGTACTAATTTATATCAATATAATTCAGCTGTTTTTTTTCTTCTGAAAAAAAAAAAACTTCAGTTCTATTGATAGATATTTAATTTTCCAGTAAATCATTGCAAAATTATTTGTCTTATTAACTCCATATTTTTCTTTTTCTTTTTCTTTTTTAGAAGTGAAATAGAAAAATGTTAGTTATGGAATAATTTATGATTTCTTTTACTTCCAAAAACACACACACACACACACACACACACACACACATATAATTACTTTTAACTCATGCACATTTCTAGCATAAAAAATGTGTGCACGTTCCTAGTGTCAACAATGTGTGTCCATGACTAGTGCCAAAAACACGTGAGCACACACATGTTTTTTCATCTAGTAACTTTAACATGTGGGAAATGGTTGAGCTGGGTTTGGGATGGTAACAAGGGTGAAAGGGGGAGGGATAGAGTAGCATAAAGAGAGAGAGAGAGAAGGGGGTAGGGTAGAATGAGTTGATAAGTGATAAGAGAGAGTGTGAGAGTCAAAAACTGAGAGAGAAGGAAAGAGGAAGGGAGATATTTGTGGTTGACACAAGAAGGAAGAGAGAAAAATTTGAAGGTGGTTGTTGTGTGTGAGGGAGAGAGATATGGAAGAGAAAGAGAGAGAAGGGGAGAGAGTGGATTGGGAAGGGAGAGGAAAAGTGAGATATAGAGGGATGATGTGGGGGGGAGAGAATTATAGAGGGGGAGAGAGTGATGAAGGGATAGATAAAGAATGATAAAGTGAGGGATAAAGGAGTTTCAGGGGAGATAGAGAGATAGAGTTGGATAGGGGTTGTTGTGAAGAACAAACTAAGGAAAAGGGAGAGCATGGAGAGAGAGGGAAAGAGAGAGGATGGAAAGCACAAGGAAGATGGTTGAATAGGGATTGAGAGTGAGATAAACAATTATGGAGAGAGAGAGCAAGGGGGGTTTGGTGCCTATGGAGAGAGAGAGAGAGAGAGAGAGAGAGGGAGGGAGAGAAATATAGGTAAATGTGGAGAGAGAGAGGGGGGGTGGGTAGATAAAGAGATATATAAGAAGAAATGTAGGGACAATAAGATAGAGCTAGAGGGGAGAGAGAGAGAAAGAGGGGTGTGTAGATAAAAATATACATAAGAAGACATGGAGGGAAAGATATATAGAGCTATAAAGAGAGAGAGAGAGAGAGAGAGAGAGAGAGAGAGAGAGAGAGAGAGAGAAATAAATACATAGATGGAGGGGAAAGAGAGAGAGATAGAGAGAAGAATATATGCAACATAAGGGAAGGAAATATGAGAGAAGATGAGAGAAAGAAATATAGAGGGAGTGATTGGGGAGAGAGTGAAATATATAGTTAAGGGGAGCGAGAAATAGAGAAGGAGAGAGTGAGGGAAATAGAGATGGGGGGGAAGAACATATGAAGAGAGACAAAAAAATATGTAAATAGAAAGAGATATATAGAGAGTGGGGGAGAGAGAAAAAAGAGAGGGAATGAGATAGGGAGGGAGGAGAGAGGGAAGGAGGCGAGGGAGATAAAAAGAGGAGAGAGAGGGAGAGAGAAGCTAGGGAAGGAGCATAGAAAATTGAAAGGGATAAATTTCACCCATGGGGCAAATTAGGGGGTTTTTTATTTTGGTTGTGTGGAATTCTTACAAAGAGGGCTTTGACTATGCATCACCCAATATTTATTTAAAAATAATTAGTTTTAAACCATTAGTTCATGGGAATTTGATGAGGAGATTTGAAAAATTAGTTTCACCTTGAAAAATTCAAACGACATCCTCCCATTCCCCCTAATATTCCGATAATGGCAAGTATCTAGATACGCACCCTAGTTTTATGGGGATAATTTTTTTTTGGATTTATTTAACCTTGTGATTCAATTTATTCTATTTTGAGATTTGTTGGAATGTTTTTTTTTTTTAATAAAGCTTAATATCCCACATTTTATGGAATTAGGGGTTTATAAGAATTGGAGGTTTAAAGGGGAACCACTCTATCACTATTTAAACAACCATGCAATGGACGTTGAGCCAAAAATTAGATTAGTTTTCCAATTCTTCTTGGCCTGTTGGACATATATGGAAAACAAAACTATTAAACCTTCTGCATTTTAATTTGGTAAGCACCCCCGTGATGGGCCTCCTAAATAGATGTAATTCAAGGCCCATTTGACCATCCTGTGGCACATTTTAACCTCTCTTTTTTCATTTGATAATATCTTTTTCAAGTTATAATGTGTTCTTAGGAAGGTTGGGAGGTATTCGTTATATCCTTTATCCTAATGAATTGAATGTGCAGGACAAAGATAATTTATTGTGAAAAACACATTGGAGACCAGTAGGAGAATATTTAGGAGGTTTGTTCCTTGTATAAGCCCATCAACAACTTGGTTGGCTCATGAGCAGTTACTACCCCTCAGTGGTTGTGAGTACACAAGGAGACCATATATTTGTAGGAGTTTTGGAGGGAAGCATAACTCCCTTCAAGGAGGTTTCTCCTCACTCACTTTTGTATAAATAAGATAACCTAACAACTCAATAGGGATTCAAATTCTAGAGGTGGATAGTGACTATTAGAGAAGGAGACTTATTCTTGTTATTTCTATTGTCATGTTACATGTTTGAAATTTTTTGAGATTGATGAAAAGAATCATTTTGTTTCTAGTCTGAGTTTTCTTTAATGGAGCTTAGACTCCTTGCATTAGGGCCCAACCCAAGTACTGAAGCCCCTTCCTCTGTATATTTCTTTATGCATTTATTATGCATGCACTTAGTCTAGCTATGATGTTCTACAAATTTGGTATATAAGAACAAAATTATCTCTAAAGGTTCACAGTTGAGCTATATTTAGAAGCTTGGTTGTGTACCCTATGTGGACAAGCACCCAAAATATTATTTCCTTTATGCAATAAGTAGATTTTGTTCCAAAATTTAACTCATCCTTTTACTAATATTTTGTTTTTTGCAATTAGTGTTTTGGCAGTCATTTAATCACCTTGTTCTCATTATTTGAACATGTATTTTATGTGTAGATGGGATATAATGGTTCATAGGGTAGAATAGAATCATTTTCCATGCACGAGCATCACCTCCTTTAAGATTTTCCTTCCATTTTTACTCCGTTTTGCAAAATATTTGCGTGCTAGAGATTACCTCACTGAGGTACAAGAGGCTGTTAATTTTTCTTTTCCATTGTGAAAATTAGTGTATTGAGTACATTTAGGCTTGGTAAGGTCTCTTATACCCCTCTATAGCTTTCCACCACTCTCTTCCACCTTTAAAATTATCTTAGAACCATAGGATTACTCTCAGATGGTTTCCTAAAGAAAAATAGGGCATCCTATAGCAATCCTGTAATGGTACACATAATCCAAAACACACCCAAAATTACCTCTAAAGCTTTCTTTTTGTTTCTCATCACCCCACAACGTCCTCTAAGCCTTGAATATGAACTTAGGAAGACCAAATACCCTATATATACTTCACTTTCAGAGTTGTATCTTCAATCCTATAATTAGGGCATATAGTTTGGTTATGTGTTAAATAGAATGAAACTAGTTTATCTTGAGCACTTTTGAGCATTTAATAATTGACCTTGTTTGAAATAGCATAGATTTGTTTCTTTCAATATAACTCATAGTTACTTCCATGGAATTTACTTTCATGCAACTAGCTTAAGGTTACTTTCCTACTATTTACCTTTTGCAATATAGATTAGGATCTATTTTCTAGAATTTCATTTCATGCAAATAGGTTAGTATTTTTTTCATGCAATAGAACAAGTTATGCATCAGTCATCTCCTTTCTTGCAATGTTAAGCTAAGTAGTTTTCCTTTTTTGATTTTTCAAAGTGGTTTTTGTACATCCAAATTCAATTCATTACTTCATAAAAACTTAAGTAGAATCTTACTTGTGCATATAGCACTAACACATCTTAGGTTTTGTATTATTTTTGGATTGATAAATTTAAGTTGGTATCTTTGGGATTTGCAACATTCTTGGTGTAAGACCAGGACTTATCAATTTTTTGTGTCGTTACGGAGGAGGTGTCGAAATAAGTACTATTTTCTACTTTAAGTTGATTTCTTTTCCATTCCATTTCCTAAAATATTAAAAATGTTTTTTTCATCAATATTTTTATTTATAAAAATACAAAAAAAAGAAAAAAACTTGTTCATTTCATTCCAGCTAGTAGAGATAGGGATAAATCAGGGAATTTTTTTCCTAAAACCTCCACTTTTGCAAGCAATCAACCTTCAGTTCTTGGTGAATCTGAACCTCCTAATTCAACTACAAAGGATTTGGAGACTATTTTGGTTGAGAAACTAGATATTCTTGAGGAGCCTATAGGGGGAGAAGAACCTCCATCACCCACTGAAGAGATGGTTGGAAACATACAATGTAAAGTATTTCCTATCATAGAGATAAATGGGGAAGCTAGAATGAAGAACATTAACCCCAATTATCTTCCACACTTTCATGGCTTTCCTTTTGATAACCCTAAAAATTTAATGTTTGAATTTGTTGTAGTTTGCAGGACATGTGATTACACCTCAAATGAGATTAAATTGTTTACTTCCACCTTCAAGAATTTAACCTTGCATTGGTTCATGAGTTTGGAAGGAGGAAACATCACTCACTACTTAGGCTTAGATGAAACACACATTCAACACAAAGTACAAATATTATTGCAGAGCAAGGGACACAAAAGAATAAATCTTCAGGATGAATCAAGGTCTACATGAGACCCTGGAGGACTCTGAAGAAATATTTCAGCTGAGCTATAGGAGAGCTAATTGTACCTTTGATCTAGAATCAGTGAAGCTAGTATTACTCTAAGGGGTCAAGGAAGAGTTGATTGATACCCTTAACATGTTGCCTAATGGAGATATTGACCAACTCTCTTATAATGACATAAATACATTGTTCAGGAACCAATCTAGGCCTAAGGAAAAGAGGTAGATCCAATCAAAGTTTGGTAATTTCTTCACCTTCTACCTTAGTCATTAAGAATGAAATAGGAGGTATGTTAAAGGATTTTAAATGTCAAATTTTACATATGTTTTCTTTGCATATGGATACAATTCATATCAAGAAGAAACAATAGGAGGAAGAAAGGGAATTAGCCATATTTTTCCCTAAATGCATCTAGAGGCACCCTCAAAATGAGTTTCGATTGGATGTAATAGTAATTTTCTCTGTCTGTGAGGAAAATCATGCAACTGAAAATTGTCCATCTCTTATAGGTCTGAAAGAAGTGTATCAAGGAGCACAAGGAGGCATGGAGAAACTTTGCTTCAACAACCAAAAGAGGCCAGAAGGCCCCAGGCCATATGAATAAGGTATTGAATGTATACACTATCCTCCTTCTTTCAATTCAATTCATAATGCACCTTTCTAGGCTTCATACCTGTTAGCCACCTATAATAATTTGTCAAAGAAAATAGGTGGCTAAATATGTTTCTAAGCCTTCAAGAGAAATATTTCCTTCGTAAATCTATCATTCTTGAAGCCTCCATGTGTCTTCTATCCTTTAAAGAACCTTCACTGCTGTTTCTATTAATGAAACCTGCTGTTTATGAGAGAAACTATTTTCGAAGGCCTCCATTTTCCCCATTTTCCCTCATTCATACTTCATTCTCCTTCATTCCCTTCATAAACTCCCTTTGATAAGGTATAGAACCTCTTTTTTAATCTTATCGGAACCCTCAAAACCCTCTGAAAAACCTTCATTTTGGCCTAAAAATCCACCTTTCAGCATTTAGGCCTCAAGCCCCTTTCAGCCTTAGCCCTAGCCCCTTTTCAACATGTGACCCGGAGCCGCGATCGAGTGCTAAGTCTAATCACTCCATCGCAATCGGCGATTGCAATTCCCCTTTATCCTTTCCCTTTTCCTCCTCCGATGCTAATCCTACGATTTAATCTCAGCTGTTGAATCCAAAAGAACCAACGGCCAGGATTCAATCGCGCTTCGTTCGCAGCCCCCTGTCATCGCATCCGTCGATTTAATCTCAGCTGTTGAATCCACAAGAACCAACGGCCAGGATTAAATCACGCTTAGTTCGCAGCCCTCCATCATTCCCCCTCTGATTTAATCGTGACCATTGATCTCTCTCGATCCAACGGCCCGCGCTACATTGCGCATAAAAAACACAGTCTTCCCTTTTTCTTTCCCCCGATGGTCCGATTCCCCGATTTGATCTCGGCCGTTGAATCCACAAGAACCAATGCCCAAGATTGCGTTGTGCTCCATTCCTGAGCCCATCACCCATGCCCACCGATTCAATCCTGACTGTTGATCTCTCATACCGATCCGACGGCCAACGCTTAATCGCACATCACAAAATAAAAAACTCCGATGTGATGAGCCCTTCTCCTCCGATCTGCTGATTTGATCTGGACCATTGAATCCACAAGAACCAACGGCCTGGATCTCATCGCGCTCCACCCATAACCCTTCACCAACCCAACCTCAGATTAAATCTCCACTGTTGATCAAGTTTGATTGGACGGTCCACATTACCTCTGATCTTCAAACCCCGCCCTTCTCATTTCTCCCCATCGACAGATCTCGACCGTCCATTTCCCTGATCCAACGATTCACATTTAAACCGCCGTTGACCCCACCATATGTTCCACCTGCACACATTGTTGCCTATCGCATGCAACCCGATCCGTCCGATCTGACCCTCCAGATTCGACGGTCGCTACGCGATATCGCATTTTTTCTGCGCCCAAGAGTTAACGTCTCAAAACTGTGCGAAATGGGTGGTTTTCTTTTTCCACGCGTTAGTCAGTGTGTGGAATCATTTTTTTTGGGAATTTTCGCCTTCCGCCCTTCTTGTTGCGTGAAAACCATTCCTTTTTTCTGCCTTACCATGCTCCGCAGCATGATTTCTCTTTTAATCCTAGCTATCGATCTCTGAGATCGCACGGCCCAGATCATATCGTTATTTCATCGTTCACCTAATCTCCCAACGACTCCATCTACAGATCTCCGTCGTCGATTATTCTAATCCAATGGTCCATGTTATATCGCATCTTCACTCTTCTATCATCCATCTAACCTCCCAGAAGTCCTCATCGACGAATCCCTACTGTTGATTCTTCTAATCTAACGGTCCACAGCTCTCCTCGCACCCAAACCTCCATTTGCACCTGGTTAGCTGCTCCGCCAGGTTTTTCACCCATTTTTCCGCTACATCCACTTTTTTCCATCACTGCTCCTCCATCTCCACAAGCCTCTGAAGCAATTTCCCCCAAAACTTGCTGGTTTTTATAACAGGTTTATCTTGTGTTTGCAGGTTTAATGGCGTTTCATTTAGATTTATCCCATAGTCATAGATAAGTGACCAAAGGTTCCAGGGTGACGATCCTGAGCCTGAATCAATGCAGAAAAGGGACAAGCAAGGTTTCAATTCCATGTTTGTCGATGCATCCTGATCATCGACCCATACACGAACCTTTCAGCGCCACCGCCAACTGTGCAACCATCAGCAGAAGTCTAAAGAGTATCAGAAGAAGATTACGAAGATTAGTGCATAATATTGAAGACTAAGAAGCCTAATTCGTAGTCAGCAAGGATAAAGACATGAAGATGATTAAAGAGGCTAAATTAAGCCTAAACATAATCAGAGATAGATCAGAAGAATGCTCTTTCTCCAAGAAGGACTAGCTAGACGACCTACTCCATCCTCCTTCAAACACCAGAACAGTTATTACTCTGTCGGAAGTCCTTAAAACTGTTAATGCATTAGTTATGAAGGCATGGAAGACCTGCAAGCCAAATTATTCACCTTGCTTATCTCAGAAGACAAACAGAGTACTAGAAACCAGAGAGTACTTCAAATAAAATGCTTGAAGTTATTGTCAACCTGACAAAGACTTCTGAAACATCCTAAAGGGTACACACAGTTAACGTAAGGCCATTACGCGGAGTGGGCATTCGATACTTCCTCCCCTCTATCTTAATGGATCATTTAAGTTCATATCAACTACTCCACCTCCTCATTCACCTATAAGTATTCATTGAAAATTCATTGTAATGGGTTGGGATTTTATCGACGGTTTGAACTGTTATTTGAGGGGAAGTAGCTAAGTAGTTTGTAACATAGTAGGTTGGGAAGAGCAGCTTGGACTGTAAAAATCCACTGGACTCAAATTATGCGGCTGGTTTTGCACATCAATTGAACAAGCAGATTCACAGGATCTTGGTCTATATTATTGGTGATGTTTTCCTTACTGTAATTGTCTCCTTTCATGTTTTTTCATACTGTCCATTATTCTCTGATAAAGAAAAACAAGCATAGATTAGGACATACTGTTTGAAGTACCCTAAGTCTCACTATTAATCTTTATCTTTTTATTTTCCTTTAATTGTGTATTTAAGGATAATTCTATAGAGTATAATCAGTCAAGGAACGTTGGTGATGCCCATATATGGCTGAGTACAACTTGAAACATCCTTTCATTTCATGCTAAGTAAAGGTTGAACTAGGGAAGTCTATGGTTAGCCCTATCCTCTAGTTTCTCCTCCAACAGTTTGTCTTGAAAGTTTCCCTTTGAGTTGGTGTCAAAAGCAGGATATGTTCAAAGTCCTTACCTGATCTTAGGCCTTACTCTGTGTTTAATCTTAAGTGTTTTCTACTTTCTGAAAGTGGTTATGAGGACTGTTGGATTGTCTCCATTAAGAGTATGCTGAAAGCAGGCTAAGTTCAAAGTATTTACCTGATCTTAAGCTACCCTTTGTGTCTTTACTGAAAGTTTTCTTTGAAAGTATGTCAAAAGCAAGATAGGTTCAAAGTCCTTACCCGATCTTAGGCTACACTTTGGTTTCTTTATTTCACCCCATTTCTTAATGTTCCATCTCACCATCTATCGCAACAGATCCTTTGGTATAGATGACTTGCCCTATGGAAACCCTTGGATAGTTTTTATGCATGTAAACCCTTTTATGACTCCATAGCCCAATGGATTGGCACTTCTCTTGACTTATCATCCCACGTTGAAACATCCTTCTACTTATTCCTTCCTTCACTTCACATAACCTTCTCAGTTAATGATCTCCAACCAAACAAACAAACCAAAACCCCTGTGCTTCATACCTAGCCTAATACCATAAACTTACCTTAAAGATATACCATTCTTTACATATATAGAGTGATCCCTTTCCGGATCCAGGAGGGCTAGATCCTAGGATCCCAAAGTGGTTTGATGTTGTCTTGTCTTTTGTTCTTTCCAATCTGGCCAAAACACAGGGACCCCAACATAATGGTGACTCCGCTGGGGATTCTAAGTGAATTTCATCTTATACATTCTTAAGACCTCAGAAGACCCATAATCTCTTTAGATTGGCATTTGATTGCTGATGGTGGACAACAGCCTGCTTCCAAACATTCAAATTCATCCACCTGGTGACACCACAACTCCCAAAATACCAAATGACTCCACTGGTAGAAGACCTTGAACTGGTTGAAAAGACACAGTGACCTCTTATCTGATTTACAAAATGATTCCAAGGATACAACGAAGATATGCCCTAATGAGTAGAGAACATATCCCTGGGTTCTCATATAAGATGCCCAAGGTGATTTGGGATGACAACCTTCCTGTTTTCCAAGGTGAAAAGTTTGAGGACCCATTGCTACATCTCATCAAATTTCACATACATGTATGGAAGGTAAAGACTGAATGGCATGAAGACTGCCTTATGAAAATGTTCATGTTAACATTAGAAGGAAAGGCAAGGGACTGGTATGAATGGCTAGAACCTAGGAGTTTGTTTTCTTTGAAAGACATGCACCAAGTATTTTATGAGATATACAAAGAAAACCCCTCATCCATACCATGGACTGCAAACTGTTGTGACCAATCTTAGAACCTCATACAATATCTATTAGCTATTGATGAGAATTTGGTAGACATGCATCCTAAAGATCTATTAGAAGCCATTAAAGAGTTTCATATGCATCCTAAATATCAAAATAACCTAGAGGAATCAGTTGAGGAAGAAATCAGTGAAGAAACAAAGGACATTTCTCAAGATATGCTTGCAAGCTCAAATACTAATTCATCATCCTTTGTAACTGAGTCCCAAGAAGACGTCCTGCCTCAAATTCAGTCTTCACAAGAAACAAAGAGTTGCTGCTCTTCTGCTTAAAGAAATATAAGAACATCTTCCCCTTTGACAGAAGAAGAGATAGATCAGATCATCAATAGACAGGCAGCCTCTGAAATTTTTTGCAGAAAAAACACTCTTTCCTATTCATCTACTGAGTTTTTTTGTACAGATTTGGAAAGCTCCCCTGTAAATCAGAATAAAGAAAGACTTGTTGATAACCCAGTATGTCTGATTGGTAGAATTACTTACTTTAATGATTTGCCTAACTTTGATTCATCAGATGATGATGTTCTCCAAACGAAAGTTGATCTTGCAGGGCCATCATTAGTAGATTTGTGGGAGGAAAATCAGTTCCATCAACTTCAAAGAAGTAATGAGCCCATGCAGGTTATTTATGATACTGATGAGGAAAGATATGAAAGTCTAGAAGCAGGTGAAGATTCACTGAATCTTCACTCTGTTTTATCTTAGATCATCAGTAATAGTGTTCATGTGATTGGGAATCAACAGCCTTTCATCTCAAGGGATGAAGAGGAAAACAATGAAGAGATTTTTGAGCAGGTTGAAACCAAGGAGACTTCTCTTGAAAAAGAGGAAGCAATGGAATAGACCCCTGCTCGAGAATACATTGATATTTTCATAGAGCTCAACCCCTCAAATCAAAATATCTCAGAGCTACAAGAGGGAAAAACTACAGTATATGATGAGTCCTCCAATTCAGAAAATAATGAAGATGAGGAAGAATTTCTTTCTCAAAAGAACCTTTTCCTTGGTCCAGTGGAAGAGGAAGTAATCCTGGTTGAAACCTACTTGTCAAATGCTCACAACCAGGTATCATTTCAAGATCCTTATGCTCATTTCCTGTAGACATTTAGAGAAGGATCAAAAGTCATCAAGGGCGGCTTGTTGCAGACAACAAAATTTTTTTTAGAAGCTGCTGATAAAAAATAAAGAGGGTGGGAGTGGCCCTACCTATCCAACATGCTAAAAGAGATGAGAAGAAACCAGTCATGGGATCATCTGATTGACTAGATGTATTGGAAAAGAGAGTTTGTCAGCTAGACATGTAAATATTTCAAGTTAGAGTAGGGTAGGTAGGAAATCTCAATAAAGCTCAGCCTGTGAGCATTTAGTTATTTGTTTTTAATTTCTACAAAATTCAGTCCATGTGCAGCTTTTCTTTATGCCATGGATCCACAGAAAATTAGATAGTCTAATCCTGGTTTGGTTGTGTTTCAATTTATGTTTTAGAATGTAGAGAATGAAGATCTGACAGACAGTTTAAACCTGGCAGATATTAGTTTAGGGAGAGAAGCTATGAGTGCAACTGTTTAATTTGGTCTCGTGGAGAAATAAGGGTAGGAGAAGATAGGTTTATTTTCCTGTTTGCAAAATAATGATGATGTGAAAGGTCTGTAAGTCTAAATGCACCTAGAAGAAAAAATGTTAGGACAGTAGGATGGGTAGGTAGTTTTTTGGGAAAGTGTTTTCTGTTGATATAATATCCATCATGTTTGTAGCAGCTGATCAAAGAAGAAAAGATGGTCAAGTACTAGGAATCTGGCCTACTCCCAAAGATCATATCTGAGATTCTTGACATCTTCAAGAAGATGCCATCACCCTGTGGAGCCACTGTTAGCCACCTATAATAATTTGTCAAAGAAAACAGGTGGCTAAATATGTTTCTAAGCCTTCAAGAGAAATATTTCCTTTGTAAATCTATCATTCTTGAAGCCTCCATGTGTCTTCTATCCTTTAAAGAACCTTCACTACTGTTTCTATTAATGAAACCTGCTATTTATGAGAGAAACTGTTTTCGAAGGCCTCCATTTTCCCCATTTTCCCTCATTCATACTTCATTCTCCTTCATTCCCTTCATAAACTCCCTTTGATAAGGTTTATAACCTCTTTTTTAATCTTATCGGAACCCTCAAAACCCTATGAAAAACCTTCATTTTGGCCTAAAAACCCACCGTTCAGCATTTAGGCCTTAAGCCCCTTTTGGCCTTAGCCCTAGCCCTTTTTCAACATGTGACCCGTAGCCACGACCGAGTGCTAAGTCTAATAACTCCATCGCAATCGGCGATCGTAATTCTCCTTTATCCTTTCCCTTTTCCTCCTCCGATGCCGATCATCCGATTTAATCTCAGCCGTTGAATCCACAAGAACCAACTCCCAGGATTCAATCACGCTTCGTTCGCAGCCCTCCGTCATCGCATCCGTCGATTTAATCTCAGCTGTTGAATCCACAAGAACCAACAGCTAGGATTCAATCGTGCTTCGTTCGCAGCCCTCCGTGATTCCCCCTCTGATTTAATCGTGACCGTTGATCTCTCTCGATCCAAAGGCCCACACTGCATCGCGCATCGCAAACGCAGTCTTCCCTTTTTCTTTCCCCTGATGGTCCGATTCCCAAATTTGATCCCGGCCGTTGAATCCACAAGAACCAATGCCCGATATTGCATCGCGCTCCGTTCCTGAGCCCATCACCCACGCCTGTCGATTCAATCCTGACCATTGATCTCTCATACCGATCCGACGGCCAGCACTTAATCGCACATCGCAAAATAAAAAACTCCAATGTGATGAGCCCTTCTCCTCCGATCCACCGATTTGATCTGGACCGTTGAATCCATAAGAACCAATGGCCTAGATCTCATCGCGCTTCGCCCATAGCCCTTCACCATTCTAACCTCCGATTAAATCTCCACCGTTGATCAAGTTTGATCGGACGGTCCACATTACTTCTGATCTTCAAACCACGCCCTTCTCATTTCTCCCCATCGACAGATCTCGACTGTCCATTCGCTTGATCCAAGAGTTCACATTTAAACCGCCGTTGACCCCACCATATGTTCCACCCGCACACGTTGCTGCCTATCGCTGGCAACCCGCTCTGTCTAATTTGACCCTCCAGATTCGACGGTTGCTACGCGATATCGCATTTTTTCTACGCCCAAGAGTTAACGTCTCAAAATTACGCGAAATGTTTGGTTTTATTTTTTCACGTGTCAGTCAGTGTGTGGAATCGCATTTTTTGGGAAATTCTACCTTCCCCCTTTCTTATTGCGCAAAAACCATTCCTGTTTTCTGCCTTACCACCCTCCGCAGCATGATTTCTCTTCTAATCCTAGCCGTCGATCTCTGAGATCGCATGACCCAGATCATATAGTTATTTCATCGTTCACCTGATCTCCTAATGAATCCATCCACAGATCTCTACCGTCGATTATTCTAATCCAATGACCCACGTTATATCGCGTCTTCACTCTTCTATTGTCCATCTAACCTCCCAGAAGACCTCATCAACGAATCGCTACCATTGATTCTTCTAATCTAACGGTCCACAGCTCTCCTCGCACCCAAACCTCCATCTACACCTGGTTAGCTGCTCTGCCAGGTTTTTCACCCATTTTTCCGCTGCATCCACTTTTTTCCATCACTGCTCCTCCATCTCCACAAGCCTTTGAAGCAGTTTCCCCCAAATCCCGCTGGTTCTTATAACAGGTTTATCTTATGTTTGCAGGTTTAATGGCCTTTCATTTAGATTTATCCCACAGTCACAAATAAGTGACCAAAGGTTCCAGGGTGACGATCCTGAGCCTAAATCAATGCAGAAAAGGGACCAATAGGGTTTCAATTCCATGTTTGTCGATGCATCCTGATCATCGACCTGTACATGAACCTTTCAGCGCCACCGCCACCTATGCAACCATCAACAGAAGTCTAAAGAGTATCAAAAGAAGATTAAGAATATTAGTGCATAATATTGAAGGCTAAGAAGCCTAATCTGCAGTCAGCAAGGACAAAGACATGAAGATGATTAAAGAGGCTAAATTAAGCCTAAACATAATCAGAAACAGATCAACAGAATGCTCTTTCTCCAAGAAGGACTAGCTACACGACCTACTCCATCCTCCTTCAAACACTAGAACAATTATTACTCTGTCGGAAGTCCTTAAAATTGTCAATGCATTAGTTCTGAAGGCATGGAAGACCTGCAAGCCAAATTATTCACCTTGCTTATCTCAGAAGACAAACAGAGTACCAGCAACCAGAGAGTACTTCAAAGAACATGTCTGAAGTTATTGTCAACCTGACAAAGATTTCTGAAACAGCCGAAAGGGTAAACACAGTTAATGCAATCCCATTACGCGGAGTGGGCATTCGATACTTCCTCCCCTCTATCTTAATGGATCACTTAAGTTCATATCAATTACTCCACCTCCTCATTCTCCTATAGGTATTCATTGAAAATTCATTGTAATGGGTTGGGATTTTATCGACTGTTTGAACTATTATTTGAGGGGAAGTAGCTAAGTAATTTGTAACAGAGTAGGATGGGAAGATAATTTTGGACTGTAAAAAGCCACTGGACTCAAAGTATGTGACTGGTTTTGCACATCAATTGAACAAGAAGATTCACAGGATCCTGGTCTATATTATTGGTGATGCTTTCCTTACTGTAATTGTCTCCTTTCATGTTTTTTCATACTGTCCATTATTCTCTGATAAAGAATAGCAAGCATAGATTAGGACATATTGTTGGAAGTACCCTAAGTCTCACTATTAATCTTTATCTTTATGTTTTCCTTTAATTGTGTATTCAAGGATAATTCTATAGAGTATAACCAGTCAAGGAACATTGGTGATGCTTGTATCTGGCTGAGTACAACTTGAAACATTTCTGTTGAAAGATCCTTTCATTTCATGCTAAGTAAAGGTTGAACTAGGGAAGTCTATGGTTAGCCCTATTCTCTAGTTTCTCCTCCAACAGTTTGTCTTGAAAGTTTCCCTTTGAGTTGGTGTCAAAAGTAGGATAGGTTCAAAGTCCTTACCTGATCTTAGGCCTTGCTCTGTGTTTAATATTAAGTGTTTTATACTTTCTGAAAGTGGTTATGAGGACTGCTGGATTGTCTCCATTAAGAGTATGCTCAAAGCAGGCTAAGTTCAAAGTCTTTACTTGATCTTAAGCTACCCTTTGTGTCTTTACTGAAAGTTTCCTTTGAAAGTATGTCAAAAGTAGGATAGGTTCAAAGTCCTAACTTGATCTTAGGCTGCACTTTGGTTTCTTTCTTTCACCTCATTTCTTAATGTTCCATCTCACCATCTATCTCAAGAGATCCTTTGGTATAGATGACTTGCCCTATGGAAACCCTTGGATAGTTGTTATGCATGTAAACCCTTTTATGACTCCATAGCCCAATGGATTGGCACTTCTCTTGACTTATCATCCCATGCTGAACATGCTTCTACTTATTCCTTCCTTCACTTCACATAACCTTCTCAGTTAATGATCTCCAACCAAACAAACAAACCAAAACCCCTATGCTTCATACCTATCCTAATACCATAAACTGACCTTAAAGATATATCAATCTTTACATATATAGAGAGATCCCTCTCCAGATCTAGGAGGGCTAGATCCTAGGATCCCAAAGTGGTTTGATGTTGTCTTGTATTTTGGTCTTGCTAATCTAGCCAAAACACAGGAACCCCAACATAATGGCGACTCCGTTGGGGATTATGAGTGAATTTCATCTTATACATTCTTAAGACCTCAGAAGACCCATAATCTCTTTTGATTGGCATTTTATTACTGATGGTGGATATCAACCTGCTTCCAAACATTCAAATTCATCCACCTGGTCACTCCACAACTCCCAAAAGACCAAATGACTCCACTGGTAGAAGACCTTGAACTGGTTGAAAAGACACATTGACCTCTTATCTGATTTATAAAATGATTCCAAGGATACAACAAAGATATGCCCCAATGAGTAGAGAACATATCCCTGGGTTCCCACATAAGATGCCCTAGGTGATTTGGGATGATAACCTTCTTGTTTCTCAAGGTGAAAAGTTTGAGGACCCATTGTTGCATCTCATCAAATTTCACATACATGTATGGAAGGTAAAGACTAAATGGCATGAAGATTGCCTTATGAAAATGTTCATGTTAACATTAGAAGGAAAGGCAAGGGACTGGTATGAATGGCTAGAACCTAGGAGTTTGTTTTCTTTGAAAGACATGCACCAAGTATTTTATGAGAGATACAAAGAAAACCCCTCATCCATACCATGGACTGCAAACTATTGTGACCAATCTCAGAACCTCATACAATATCTATTAGATATTGATGAGAATTTGGTAGACATGCATCCTGAAGATCTGTTAGAAGCCATTAAATAGTTTCATATGCATCCTAAATATCAAAAGAACCCAGATGAATCAGTTGAGGAAGAAATCAGTCAAGAAACAAAGGAAATTCCTCTAGATATGTCTGCAAGCTCAAATACTGATTCATCATCCTTTGTAGCTGAGGCCCAAGAAGACGTCTTGCCTCAAATTCAGTCTTCACAAGAAATAGAGAGTTGCTTCTCTTCTGCTCAAAGAAATAGAAGAACGTCTTCCCCTTTGACAGAAGAAGAGATAGATCAGATCATCAATAGACAGGTAGCCTCTGAATTTTTTTGCAGAACAAACACTCTTGCCCATTCATCTACTGAGCTTTTTTGTACAAATTTGGAAAGCTCCCCTGTAAATTATAATGAACAAAGACTTGCTGATAACCCAGTATGTCTGATTAGTAGAATTACTTACTTTAATGATTTGCCTAACTTTGATTCATCAGATGATGATGTTCTCCAAACGGCAGTTGATCTTGCAAGGCCATCATCGGTAGATTTGCGGGAGGAAAATCAGTTCCATCAACTTCAAAGAAGTAATGAGCCCATGTAGGCTATTTATGATACTGATGAGGAAAGCTATAAAAGTCTAGAAGCAAGTGAAGATTCACTGAATCTTCACTTTGTTTTATCTTAGATCATCAGTAATAGTGTTCATGTGATTTGGAATCAGTAGCCTTTCATCTCAATGGATGAAGAGGAAAACAATGAAGAGATTTTTGAGGAGGTTGAAACCAAGGAGACTTCTCTTGAAAAAGAGGAAGCAATGGAACAGACCCCTGCTCGAGAATACAATGATATTTTCACAGATCTTAGCCCCTCAAATCAAATTAGGATGGGTAGGTAGTTGTTTGGGAAAGTGTTTTCTGCTGATATAATATCCATCATGTTTGTAGCAGTTGATCAAAGAAGAAAATATGGTCAAGTACCAGGCATCTGGCCTACTACCAAAGATCATATCTAAGATTCTTGACATCTTCAAGAAGATGCCATCCCCCTGTGGAGCCACTGTTAGCCACCTATAATAATTTGTCAAAGCAAATAGGTGGCTAAATATGTTTCTGAGCCTTCAAGAGAAATATTTCCTTTGTAAATCTATCATTCTTGAAGCCTCCATGTGTCTTCTATCCTTTAAATAACCTTCAGTGCTATTTCTATTAATGAAACCTGCTATTTATGAGAGAAACTGTTTTCGAAGGCCTCCATTTTCCCCATTTTCCCTCATTCATACTTCATTCTCCTTCATTCCCTTCATAAAATCCCTTTGATAAGGTTTAGAACCTCTTTTTTAATCTTATCAGAACCCTCAAAACCCTCTAAAAAACCTTCATTTTGGCCTAAAAACCCACCTTTCAGCATTTAGGCCTTAAGCCCCTTTCGGCCTTAGCCCTAGCCCCTTTTCAACATGTGACCCGGAGCCGCGACCGAGCGCTAAGTCTAATCGCTCCATCGCAATCGACGATCGCAATTCCCCTTTATCCTTTCCCTTTTCCTCCTCTGATGCCGATCCTCCGATTTAATCTCAGCCGTTGAATCCATAAGAACCATCGGCCAAGATTCAATCGCGCTTCATTCGTAGCCCCCCGTCATCGCATCCGCTGATTTAATCTCAGACGTTGAATCCACAAGAACCAACGACAGGATTCAATCGCGCTTCGTTCGTAGCCCTCTGTCATTCCCCCTCTGATTTAATCGTGACCATTGATCTCTCCCGATCCAACGGCCCGCGCTGCATCGTGCATCGCAAACACAGTCTTCCCTTTTTCTTCCCCCCGATGGTCCAATTCCCCGATTTGATCCTGGCCATTGAATCCACAAGAACCAACACCCGAGATTACGTTGCGCTTCATTCCTGAGCCCATCACCCACGCCCGCCAATTCAATCCTGACCTTTGATCTCTCATACCGATCTGACGGCCAGTGTTTAATCGCACATCGCAAAATAAAAAACTCCAATGCGATGAGCCCTTCTCCTTCGATCCACCGATTTGATTTGGACCATTGAATCCACAAGAACCAACGGTCTGGATCTCATCGCGCTCCGCCCATAACCCTTCACCATCCCAACCTCTGATTAAATCTCCATCGTTGATCAAGTTTGATCGGACGTTCCACATTACTTCTGATATTCAAACCCTGCCCTTCTCATTTCTCCCCATCGACAGATCTCGACCATCCATTCCCCTGATCCAACGGTTCACATTTAAACCACCGTTGACCCCACCATATGTTCTGCTTGCACACATTTCTGCCTATCATGTGCAACCCACTCCGTCCGATCTGACCCTCCAGATCCGACGGTTGCTACGCGATATCACATTTTTTCTGCGCCCAAGAGTTAACGTCTCAAAATTATGTGAAATGGGTGGTTTTATTTTTACACATGTAAGTGAGTGTGTGGAACCGCGTTTCTTGGGCATTTTTGCCTCCCCCCCTTCTTTTTGCATGAAAACCATTCCTGTTTTCAGCCTTACCACCCTCCGTAGCATGATTTCTCTTTTAATCCTAGCCATCGATCTCTGAGATCGCACAGCCCAGATCATATCGTTATTTCATCGTTCACCTGATCTCCCAATGACTCCATCTACAGATCTCTGCCGTCGATTATTCTAATCCAATGGCCCACATTATATCACGTCTTCACTCTTCTATCGTCCATATAACCTCCCAGAAGACCTCATCGACGAATCCCTATCGTTGATTCTTCTAATCTAATGGTCCACAGCTCTCCTCGCACCCAAACCTCCATCTGCACCTGGTTAGCTGCTCCGCCAGGTTTTTCACCCATTTTTACGCTGCATCCACTTTTTCCATCACTTCTCCTCCATCTCCACAAGTCTCTGAAGCAGTTTCCCCCCAATCCTAATGGTTTTTATAACAGGTTTTCTTATGTTTGCAGGTTTAATAACATTTCATTTAGATTTATCCCACAGTAACAGATAAGTGACCAAAGGTTCCAGGGTGACGATCCTGAGCCTGAATCAATGCAGAAAAGGGACTAACATGGTTTCAATTCCATGTTTGTCGATGCATCCTGATCATCGACCTGTACACGAACCTTTCAGCGCCACCGCCACCTGTGCAACCATCAACAAAAGTCTAAAGAGTATCAGAAGAAGATTTAGAAGATTAGTGTATAGTATTGAAGACAAAGAATCCTAATCCGCAGTCAGCAAGGATAAAGGCATGGAGATGATTAAAGAGGCTAAATGAAGCCTAAACATAATCAGAGAAAGATTAGCAGAATGCTCTTTCTCCAAGAAGGACTAGCTACACGACCTAGTCCATCCTCCTTCAAACACTAGAACAATTATTACTATGTCGGAAGTCCTTAAAACTGTTAGTGCATTAGTTATGAAGGCATGGAAGACTTGCAAGCCAAATTATTCACCTTGCTTATCTCAGAAGACAAACAGAGTACCAGCGACCAAAGAGTACTTCAAAGAACATGCCTGAAGTTATTGTCAACCTGACAAAGACTTCTGAAACAACCTAAAGGGTACACACAGTTAATGCAAGGCCATTACGTGGAGTGGCAATTCTATACTTCCTCCCCTATGTCTTAATGGATCACTTAAGTTCATATCAACTACTCCACCTCCTCATTCACCTATAAGTATTCATTGAAAATGCATTGTAATGGGTTGGGATTTTATCGACTATTTGAATTGTTATTTGAGGGGAAGTAGCTAAGTAGTTTGTAACATAGTAGGCTGGGAAGAGAAGTTTGGACTGTAAAAATCCACTGGACTCAAAGTATGTGATTGGTTTTGTACATCAATTGAACAAGAAGATTCACAGGATCTTGGTCTATATTATTGGTGATGTTTACCTTACTGTAATTGTCTCCTTTCATTTTTTTTCATACTATCCATTATTCTCTGATAAAGAATAGCAAGCATAGATTAGGACATACTGTTGAAAGTACCCTAACTCTCACTGTTAATCTTTATCTTTATGTTTTCCTCTAATTGTGTATTCAAGGATAATTCTATAGAGTATAACTAGTCAAGGAATGTCGGTGATGCCCATATCTGGTTGAGCACAACTTGAAACATTGTTCTTGAAAGATCCTTTCATTTCATGCTAAGTAAAGTTTGAACCATGGAAGTCTATGGTTAGCCCTGTCCTCTAGTTTCTCCTCCAACAGTTTGTCTTGAAAGTTTCCCTTTGAGTTGGTGTCAAAATCAGGATAGGTTCAAAGTCCTTACCTGATTTTAGGCCTTTCTCTGTGTTTAATCTTAAGTGTTTTCTACTTTTTGAAAGTGGTTATGAGGACTGCTGGATTGTCTCCATTAAGAGTATGCTGAAAGCAGGCTAAGTTCAAAGTCTTTACCTAATCTTAAGCTACCCTTTGTGTCTTTACTGAAAGTTTCCTTTGAAAGTATGTCAAAAGCAGGATAGGTTCAAAGTCCTTACCTGATCTTAGGCTGCACTTTGGTTTCTTTCTTTCACCCCATTTCTTAATGTTCCATCTCACCATCTATATCAAGAGATCCTTTGGTATAGATGACTTGCCCTATGGAAACCCTTGGATAGTTGTTATTCATGTAAACCCTTTTATGACTCCATAGCCCAATGGATTGGCACTTCTCTTGACTTATCATCCCATGCTGAAACATCCTTCTACTTATTCCTTCCTTCACTTCACATAACCTTCTCAGTTAATGATATACAACCAAACAAACAAACCAAAACCCCTATGCTTCATACCTAGCCTAATACCATAAACTGACCTTAAAGATATATCATTCTTTACATATATAGAGAGATCCCTCTTCGGATCCAGGAGGGCTAGATCCTAGGATCCAAAAGTGGTTTGATGTTGTCTTGTCTTTTGGTCTTGCAAAATCTGGCCGAAACACAGGAACCCCAACATAATGGCGACTTTGCTGGGGATTCTGAGTGAATTTCATCTTATACATTCTTAAGACCTCAGAAGACCCATAATCTCTTTAGATTGGCATTTGATTACTGATGGTGGATAGCAGACTTCTTCCAAACATTCAAATTCATCCACCTGGCGACTCCATAACTCCCAAAAGACCAAATGAATCCACTGGTAGAAGACCCTGAATTGGTTGAAAAGACACAATGACCTCTTATCTGATTTATAAAATGATTCCAAGGATACAACAAATTTATGCCCCAATGAGTAGAGAACATATCCCTAGGTTCCCACATAAGATGCCCCAAGTGATTTGGGATGATAACCTTCCTATTTTTCAAGGTGAAAAGTTTGAGGACCCATTGCTGCATCTCATCAAATTTCACATACATGTATGGAAGGTAAAGACTGAATGGCATGAAGACTGCCTTATGAAAATGTTCATGTTAACATTAGAAGGAAAGGCAAGGGACTGGTATGAATGACTAGAACCTAGGAGTTTGTTTTCTTTGAAAGACATGCACCAAGTATTTTATGAGAGATATAAAGAAAACCCCTCATCCGTACCATGGACTGCAAACTGTTGTGACCAATCTCAGAACCTCATACAATATCTATTAGATATTGATGAGAATTTGGTAGACATGCATCCTAAAGATCTGTTAGAAGCCATTAAAGAGTTTCATATGCATCCTAAATATCAAAAGAACCCAGACGAATCAGTTGAGGAAGAAATCAGTCAAGAAACAAAGGACATTCCTCAAGATATGCTTGCAAGCTCAAATACTGATTCATCATCCTTTTTAGCTGAGGCCAAAGAAGACGTCCTGCCTCAAATTAAGTCTTCACAAGAAATAGAGAGTTGCTGCTCTTCTTCTCAAAGAAATATAAGAACATCTTCCCCTTTGACAGAAGAAGAGATAGATCAGATCATCAATAGATAAGCAACCTCTGAATTTTTTTGTAGAAGAAACATTCTTGCCCATTGATCTACTGAGCTTTTTTGTACAGATTTGGAAACATTAGGGGAATTTTGAGGTCCAAAATGGGCCTCCTAAGGAAATTATAAAATAATAGTGGAAAAAATCTAATAAGATATGATGACATCATCAAATTTTAGAGGGAAAAATGAAAAAACTATTTTTTCAATTCATATTTTCAACTTATCTCCCAAATTTTTACTCAAATTTTGAGCGGAGAGCTTAGAGATGGTGACCACTCCCATCCAAGAGTACTGAGGCACAATACTGACATGAGTCCTACTAAACTAAAAATGAGAAATACATAAAAAAACGTGATTAAAATCATATTTTATATTTTCTATTTTTCGTGTAGAAGAGTTCATCTAAAGTATGGAACATAGAGCCTCGATGAGGAATTAAATTTTTTCATCCAACATAGTACTCCCACTTGAAATTTGAGTAAAAAATCTTGGGAGATGTTTTTAAAATACGAGTTGAAAAAGTAGTTTTATTATTTTATTATTTTTTAATATTTTTACTTTTTTACTCCAAAAATGGTGAATCATCCATTATGGATGACATCATCATCTTGAATCCTATTGGTTGTTATAAATTTTATTTTTGTTGTACATTTTTCTTATGAGGCCCATTTTAGACCTCAAAATTCCCCTAATGGCTCCCTTGTAACTCAGAATGAAGAAAGACTTGCTGATAACCCAGTATGTCTGATTGGTAGAATTACTTACTTTAATGATTTGCCTAACTTTGATTCATCAGATTATGATGTTCTCCAAACGGAAGTTTATCTTGCAGGGCCATCATCGGTAGATTTGTGGGAGGAAAATCAGTTCCATCAACTTCAAAGAAGTAATGAGCCCATGCAGGCTATTTATGATACTGATGAGGAAAGATATGAAAGTCTAGAAGTAGGTGAAGATTCACTCAATATTCACTCTGTTTTATCTCAGATCATCAGTAATAGTGTTCACGTGATTGGGAATCAGCTGCCTTTCATCTCAAGGGATGAAGAGGAAAACAATGAAGAGATTTTTGAGCTGGTTAAAACCAAGGAGACTTCTCTTGAAAAAGAGGAAGCAATGGAACAGACCCCTGCTCGAGAATACAATGATCTTTTCACAGAGCTCAGCTCCTCAAATCAAAATATCTCAGAGCTACAAGAGGACAACACTGTTGTATATGATGAGTCCTCCAGTTCAGAAAATAATGAAGATGAGGAAGAATTTCTTTCTCAAAAGAACCTTTTCCTTGGTCCAGTGGAACAGGAAGTAATTCTGGTTGAAACCTACTTGTCAAATACTCACAACCAGGTATCATTTCAAGATCCTTATGCTCATTTCCTGCAGACATTTAGAGAAGGATCAAAAGTCATCAAGGGAAGCTTGTTGCAGACAACAAGAAACATTTTAGAAGCTGCTGCTAAAAAACAAAGAGGGTGGGAGTGGCCCTGCCTATCCAACATGCTCAAAGAGATGAGCAGAAACCATTCATGGGATCATCTGATTGACTGGATGTATTGGAAAAGAGAGTTTGTCAGCTATACATGTAAATATTTCAAGTTAGAGTAGGGTAGGTAGGAAATCTCAATAAAGCTCAGCCTGTGAGCATTTAGTTAGTTGTTTTTAATTTCTGCAAAATTCAGTCCATGTGCAGCTTGTCTTTATGCCATGGACCCACAACAAATCAGACAGTCTAATCCTGGTTTGGTTGTGTTTCAATTTCTATTTTAGAATGTAGAGAATGAAGATCTGTCAGACAGTTTAAACCTGGCAGATATTAGTTTAGGGAGAGAAGCTATGAGTCCAATTGTTTAATCTGGTCTCATGGAGAAATAAGGGTAGCAATAGATAGGTTTATTTTCCTGTTTGCAAAATAATGATGATGTGAAAGGTCTACAAGTCTAAATGCACCTAGAAGAAAAAATGTTAGGACAGTAGGATGGGTAGGTAGTTGTTTGCGAAAGTGTTTTTTGCTGATATAATATCCATCATGTTTGTAGCAGCTGATCAAAGAAGAAAAGATGGTCAAGTACCAGGCATCTGGCTTACTCCCAAAGATAATATATGAGATTCTTGACATCTTCAAGAAGATGCCATCCCCCTGTGGAGCCACTGTTAGCCACCTATAATAATTTGTCAAAGCAAACAGGTGGCTAAATATGTTTCTGAGCCTTCAAGAGAAATATTTCCTTTGTAAATCTATCATTCTTGAAGCCTCCATGTGCCTTCTATCCTTTAAAGAACCGTCATTACTGTTTCTATTAATGAAACCTGCTGTTTATGAGAGAAACTGTTTTTGAAGGCCTCCATTTTCCCCATTTTCCCTCATTCATACTTCATTCTCCTTCATTCCCTTCATAAAATCCCTTTGATAAGGTTTAGAACCTATTTTTTAATCTTATCGGAACCCTCAAAACCCTCTGAAAAACCTTCATTTTGGCCTAAAAACCCACCTTTCAGCATTTAGGCCTTAAGCCCCTTTCGGCCTTAGCCCTAGCCCTTTTTCAACATGTGACCCAGAGCCGCGACCGAGCGCTAAGTCTAATCGCTCCATCGCAATCGGCGATAACAATTCCTCTTTATCCTTTCCCTTTTCCTCCTCCGATGCCGATCCTCCGATTTAATTTCAGCCGTTGAATCCACAAGAACCAACAGCCAGTATTCAATCGTGCTTCGTTCGTTGCCCCCCGTCATCACATCCGCCGATTTAATCTCAGCCGTTGAATCCATAAGAACCAATAGCCAGGATTCAATCGCGCTTAGTTCGCAGCCCTCCATCATTCCCCCTCTGATTTAATCATGATCGTTGATCTCTCTCGATCCAACGGCTCGCGCTGCATCGTCCATCGAAACACATTTTTCCCTTTTTCTTTCCCCCGATGGTCTGATTCCCCGATTTGATCCCGGCCCTTGATTCCAAAATAACCAATGCCCGAGATTGCGTCGTGCTCCATTCCCAAGCCCATCACCCGTGCCCGCCGATTCAATCCTGACCATTGATCTCTCATACCGATCTGACGGCCAACGCTTAATCGCACATCGGAAAAAAAAAACTTTGATGCGATGAGCCCTTCTCCTATGATCTGCTGATTTGATTTGGACCGTTGAATCCATAAGAACCAATAGCCTGGATCTCATCGTGCTCTTCCCATAACCCTTCACCATCCTGACCTCTGATTAAATCTCCACCGTTGATCAAGTTTGATTGAACGTTCCACATCACTTCTGATCTTCAAACCCTGCCCTTCTCATTTCTCCCCATCGATAGATATCGACCGTCCATTCCCCTGATCCAATGGTTCACATTTAAACCGCCGTTGACCCCACCATATGTTCCACCTGCACACATTGCTGCCTATCACGTGCAACACGCTCCGTCTAATCTGACCCTCCAGATCTGACGGTCGTTACGCGATATCGCATTTTTTCTGCGCCCAATAGTTAACGTCTCAAAATTACGTGAAATGGGTGGTTGTATTTTTCCACGTGTCAATCAATGTGTGGAATCAAATTTTTTGGGCATTTCCGCCTCCCCTCCTTATTTTTGTGTGAAAACCATTCCTGTTTTCTGCCTTACCACCCTCCGTAGCATGATTTCTCTTTTAATCCTAGCCGTCGATCTCTGAGATCACACAGCCCAGATCATATCGTTATTTCATTGTTCACCTGATCTCCCAATGACTCCATCCACAGATCTCCACCGTCGATTATTCTAATCCAACAGCCCACGTTATATCGTGTCTTCACTCTTCTATCGTCCATCTAACCTCCAAGAAGACCTGATCAACGAATCCCTACCGTTGATTCTTATAATCTAAGGGTCCACAGCTCTCCTCGCACCCAAACCTCCATCTACACATGATTAGCTGCTCCGCCAGGTTTTTCACCCATTTTTCCACTGCATCCACTTTTTGCCATCACTGCTCCTCCATCTCCACAAACCTCTGAAGCAGTTTCCCCCCAATCTCGCTAGTTTTTATAACAGGTTTATCTTATGTTTACAGGTTTAATGCCGTTTCATTTAGATTTATCCCATAGTCATAGATAAGTGGCCAAAGGTTCTAGGGTGACGATCTTGAGCCTGAATCAATGCAGAAAAGGAACCAACAAGGTTTCAATTCCATGTTTGTCAATGCATCCTGATCATCGACCCGTACACGAACCTTTCAGTGCCACCGCCACCTGTGCAATCATCAGCAAAATTCTGAAGAGTATCAGAAGAAGATTAAGAAGATTAGTGCATAATATTGAAGACTAAGAAGCCTAATCCGTAGTCAGCAAGGGTAAAGACATGAAGATGATTAAAGAGGCTAAATGAATCCTAAACATAATTAGAGACAGATCAGCAGAATGCTCTTTCTCCAAGAAGGACTAGCTACACGACCTACTCCATCCTCCTTCAAACACCAGAACAGTTATTACTCTATCGAAAGTCCTTAAAACTGTCAGTGCATTAGTTATGAAGGCATGGAAGACCTACAAGACAAATTATTCACCTTTCTTATCTCAGAAGACAAACAGAGTACCAACAACCAAGGAGTACTTCAAAGAACATGCCTGAAGTTATTGTCAACGTGACAAAGACTTCTGAAACAACCTAAAGGGTACACACAGTTAACGCAAGGCCATTACGCGGAGTGGGCATTCAATACTTCCTCCCCTCTGTCTTAATGGATCATTTAAGTTCATATCAACTACTCCACCTCCTCATTCATCTATAAGTATTCATTGAAAATTCATTGTAATGGGTTGGGATTTTATCAACTGTTTGAACTGTTATTTGAGGGGAAGTAGCTAAGTAGTTTGTAACATAGTAGGCTGGGAAGAGAAGTTTGGAATGTAAAAAGCCACTAGACTCAAAGTATGTGACTGGTTTTTCACATCAATTGAACAAGTAGATTCACAGGATCCTCGTCTATATTATTGGTGATGTTTTCCTTACTGTAATTGTCTCCTTTCATGTTTTATCATATTGTCCATTATTCTCTGATAAAGAACAAAAAGCATAGATTAGGACATACTGTTGGAAGTACCCTAAGTCTCACTGTTAATATTTATCTTTATGTTTTCCTCTAATTGTGTATTCAAGGATAATTTTATAGAGTATAACCAGTCAAGGAACATTGGTGATGCCCATATCTGGCTGAGTACAACTTGAAACATTGTTCTTGAAAGATCCTTTCATTCCATGCTAAGTAAAGGTTGAACTAGGGAAGTCTATGGTTAGCCCTGTCCTCTAGTTTCTCCTCCAACAGTTTTTCTTGAAAGTTTCCCTTTGAGTTGGTGTCAAAAGTAGGATAGGTTCAAAGTCCTTACCTGATCTTAGGCCTTGCTCTATTTTAATCTTAAGTGTTTTCTACTTTCTGAAAGCGGTTATGAGGACTTCTGGATTGTCTCCATTAAGAGTATGCTGAAAGCAGGCTAAGTTCAAAGTCTTTACCTGATCTTAAGCTACCCTTTGTGTCTTTACTGAAAGTTTCCTTTGAAATTATGTCAAAAGAAGGATAGGCTTAAAGTCCTTACCTGATCTTAGGCTGCACTTTGGTTTCTTTCTTTCACCCCATTTCTTAATGTTCCATCTCACCATCTATCTCAAGAGATCCTTTGGTATAGATGACTTGCCCTATGGAAACCCTTGGATAGTTGTTATGCATGTAAACCCTTTTATGACTCCATAGCCCAATGGATTGGAACTTCTCTTGACTTATCATCCCATGTTGAAACATCCTTCTACTTATTCATTCCTTCACTTCACATAACATTTTCAGTTAATGATCTTCAACCAAAAAAACAAACCAAAACCCCTGTGCTTCATACCTAGCCTAATACCATAAACTGACCTTAAATATATATCATTCTTTACATATATAGAGAGATCCATCTCCGGATCCAGGATGGCTAGATCCTAGGATCCCAAAGTGGTTTGATGTTGTCTTGACTTTTGGTCTTGCCAATCTGGCCAAAACGTAGGAACCCCAACATAATGGCGACTCCGCTGGGGATTTTGAGTGAATTTAATCTTATACATTCTTAAGACCTCATAATACCCATAATCTCTTTAGATTGGCATTTGATTGCTGATGGTGGACAACAGCCTACTTCCAAACATTCAAATTCATCCACCTGGAAACTCCACAACTCCAAAAAGACCAAATGACTCCACTGGTAGAAGACCCTGAACTGGTTGAAAAGACACAGTGACCTCTTATCTGATTTACAAAATGATTCCAAGGATACAGTGAAGTTATGCCCCAATGAGTAGAGAACATATCCCTGGGTTCCCACATAAGATGCCCCAGGTGATTTGGGATGATAACTTTCTTGTTTTTCAAGGTGAAAAGTTTGAGGACCCATTGCTGCATCTCATCAAATTTCACATACATGTATGGAAGGTAAATACTGAATGGCATGAAGACTGCCTTATGAAAATGTTCATGTTAACATTAGAAGGAAAGGCAAGGGATTGGTATGAATGACTAGAACCTAGGAGTTTGTTTTCTTTGAAAGACATGCACCAAGTATTTTATGAGAGATACAAAGAAAACCCCTCATCCATACCATGGACTGAAAACTGTTGTGACCAATCTCAAAACCTCATACAATATATATTAGATATTGATGAGAATTTGGTAGACATGTGTCCTGAAGATCTGTTAGAAGCCATTAAGGAGTTTCATATGCATCCTAAATATCACAAGAACCTAGATGAATCAGTTGAGGAAGAAATCAGTCAAGAAACAAAGGACATTCCTCAAGATATGCCTACAAGCTCAAATACTGATTCATCATCCTTTGTAGCTGAGGCCCAAGAAGACGTCCTGCCTCAAATTCAGTCTTCACAAGAAAGAGAGAGATGCTGCTCTTATGCTCAAAGAAATATAAGAACATCTTCCCCTTTGAAAGAAGAAGAGATAGATCAGATCATCAATAGACAGGCAGTCTCTGAATTTTTTTGCAGAACAGACACTCTTGCCCATTCATCTACTGAGCTTTGTTGTACAGATTTGGAAAGCTCCCCTATAAATCAGAATGAAGAAAGACTTGCTGATAACCCAGTATGTCTGATTGGTAGCACCCAGTATGTCTGATTGGTAGCATTACTTACTTTAATGATTTGCCTAACTTTGATTCATCAGATGATGATGTTCTCCAAATGGAAGTTGATCTTGCAGGGCCATCATCGATAGATTTGTGGGAGGAAAATCAGTTCCATCAACTTCAAAGAAGTAATGAGCCCATGCAGGGTATTTATGATACTGATGAGGAAAGCTATGAAAGTCTAGAAGTAGGTGAAGATTCACTAAATCTTCACTCTGTTTTATCTCAGATCATCAGTAATAGTGTTCATGTGATTGGGAATCAGTAGCCTTTCATCTCAAGGGATGAAGAGGAAAACAATGAAGATATTTTTTAGCAGGTTGAAACTAAGGAGACTTCTCTTGAAAAAGAGGAAGCAATGGAACAGACCCCTACTCGAGAATACAATGATCTTTTCACAGAGCTCAGATCCTCAAATCAAAATATTTTAGAGCTATAGGAGGACAACACTGCAGTATATGATGAGTCCTCCAGTTCAGAAAATAATGATGATGAGGAAGAATTTATTTCTCAAAAGAACCTTTTCCTTGGTCCAGTGGAAGAGGAAGTAATCCTGGTTGAAACCTACTTGTCAAATAATCACAACCAAGTATCATTTCAAGATCTTATGCTCATTTCCTGCAGACATTTAGAGAAGTATCAAAAGTCATCAAGGGCAGCTTGTTGCAAAAACAAGAAACATTTTAGAAGCTGCTGCTAAAAAACAAAGAGGGTGGGAGTGGCCCTGCCTATCCAACATGCTCAAAGAGATGAGCAGAAACCAATCATGGGATCATCTGATTGACTGGATGTATTGGAAAAGAGAGTTTGTCAGCTATAAATGTAAATATTTCAAGTTAGAATAGGGTAGGTAGGAAATCTAAATAAAGCTTAGCCTGTGAGGATTTAGTTAGTTGTTTTTAATTTCTACAAAATTCAGTCCATGTGCAGCTTGTCTTTATGCCATGGACCCGCAACAAATCAGACAGTGTAATCATGGTTTGGTTGTGTTTCAATTTCTGTTTTAGAATGTAGAGAATGAAGATCTGTCAGACAGTTTAAACCTGGCAGATATTAGTTTAGGGAGAGAAGCTATGAGTCCAACTGTTTAATCTGGTCTCATGGAGAAATAAGGGTAGTAGTAGATAGGTTTATTTTCTTGTTTACAAGATAATGATGATGTGAAAGGTCTGCAAGTCTAAATGCACCTAGAAGAAAAAATGTTAGGACAATAGGATGGGTAGGTAGTTGTTTGGGAAAGTGTTTTCTGCTGATATTATATCCATCATGTTTGTAGCAGCTGATCAAAGAAGAAAATATGGTCAAGTACCAGGCATCTGGCCTACTCCCAAAGATCATATCTGAGATTCTTGACATATTCAAGAAGATTCCATCCCCTTGTGGAGCCACTGTTAGCCACCTATAATAATTTGTCAAAGAAAACAGGTGGCTAAATATTTTTTTAAGCCTTCAAGAGAAATATTTCCTTTGTAAATCTATCATTCTGGTAGCCTCCATGTGTCTTCTATCCTTTAAATAACCTTCACTGTTGTTTCTATTAATGAAACCTACTTTTTATGAGAGAAACTGTTTTCGAAGGCCTCCATTTTCCCCATTTTCCCTCATTCATACTTCATTCTCCTTCATTCCATTCATAAAATCCCTTTGATAAGGTTTAGAACCTCTTTTTTAATCTTATCGGAACCCTCAAAACCCTTTGAAAAACCTTCATTTTGGCCTAAAAACCCACGGTTCAGCATTTAGGCCTTAAGCCCCTTTCGGCCTTAGCCCTGGCCCCTTTTCAACATGTGACCCGGAGCCGTGACCGAGCGCTAAGTCTAATCACTCCATTGCAATCAGTGATCGTAATTCCCCTTTATCCTTTCCATTTTCCTCCTTCAATGCCGATCATCCGATCTAATCTCAGCAGTTGAATCCACAAGAACCAATGGCCAGGATTCAATTGCGCTTCGTTCGCAGCCCCCCGTCATCACATCCGCCGATTTAATCTCAGCCATTGAATCCATAAGAACCAACGGCCAGGATTCAATCGCGCCTCGTTCGTAGCCCTCCATCATTCCCCCTTCAATTTAATTGTGATCGTTGATCTCTCCTGATGCAACGACCCGCGTTGCATCGCGCATCGCAAACACGGTCTTCCCTTTTTCTTTCCCCTGATGGTCCGATTCCCCGATTTTATCCCTGCCGTTGAATCCACAAGAACCAACACCCGAGATTGCGTTGCGCTCTGTTCCTGAACCCATTACCTGCGCCCGCCGATTCAATCCTGTCCGTTGATCTCTCATACCGATCCAACGACCAATGCTTAATCGCACATCGCAAAATAAAAAACTCTGATGCGATGAACCCTTCTCCTCCGATTTGCCGATTTGATCTAGACCATTGAATCCACAAGAACCAACGGCCTAGATCTCATCACACTCTAACCATAACCCTTCACCATCTTGACTTTTGATTAAACCTCCACCATTGATCAAGTTTGATCGGACGGTCCACATTACTTCTGATCTTCAAACTCCGCCCTTCTCATTTCTCCCCATCGATAGATCTTGACCTTCCATTCCCCTGATCCAACGGTTCACATTTAAACCACCATTGACCCCACCATATGTTTCGCCCGCACACGTTGCTACCTATCGCGTGCAACCCGCTCCGTCCAATCTGACCCTCCAGATTCGACGGTTGCTACGCGATATCACGTTTTTTCTGTGCCCAAGAATTAACGTCTCAAAATTACGTGAAATGGGTGGTTTTATTTTTCCACGTGTCAGTCAGTGTGTGGAATTGCATTTTTTGGGCATTTCTGCCTTCCCCCCTTCTTTTTGTGTGAAAACCATTCCTGTTTTCTGCCTTACCACCCTCCGCAACATGATTTCTCTTTTAATCCTAGCCGTCGATCTCCGAGATCACATGGCCCAAATCATATCGTTATTTAATCGTTCACCTGATCTCCCAATGACTCCATCCACAGATCTCCGTCGTTGATTATTCTAATCCAAAGACCCACGTTATATTGCATCTTCACTCTTCTATCGTCCATCTAACCTCCTAGAAGACCTCATTGACGAATCCCTATCGTTGATTCTTCTAATCTAACAGTCCATCGCTCTCCTCACACCCAAACCTCCATCTGCAGCTGGTTAGCTGCTCCGCCAGGTTTTTTAACGATTTTTCCACTGCATCCACTTTTTTCCATCACTGCTCCATCTCCACAAGCATCTGAAGCAGTTTCCCCCCAATCCCGCTAGTTTTTATAACAGGTTTATCTTATGTTTGCAGGTTTAATGGCGTTAGATTTGTCCCATAGTCATAGATAAGTGACCAAAGGTTCCAGGGTGACGATCCTGAGCCTGAATCAATGCAGAAAAGGGACCAGCAGGGTTTCAATTCCATGTTTGTCGATGCATCCTGATCATCGACCCATACACGAACCTTTCAATGCCACCGCCACCTATGCAACCATCAGCAGAAGTTTAAAGAGTATCAGAAGAAGATTAAGAATATTAGTGCATAATATTGAAGACTAAGAAGCCTAATCCGCAGTCAGCAAGGATAAAGACATGAAGATGATTAAAGAGGTTAAATGAAGCCTAAACATAATCAGAGACAGATCAGCAGAATGCTCTTTCTCTAAGAAGGACTAGCTACATGACCTACTCCATCCTCCTTCAAACACCAGAACAATTATTACTCTATCGGAAGTCCTTAAAACTGTAAGTGCATTAGTTATGAAGGCATGGAAGACCTACAAGCCAAAATATTCACCTTGCTTATCTCATAAGACAAACAGAGTACCAGCAACTAGAGAGTACTTCAAAGAACATGCCTGAAGTTATTGTCAACCTGACAAAGAATTTTGAAATAGCCTAAAGGGTACACACAGTTAACACAAGCCCATTACGTGGAGTGGGCATTCGATACTTCCTCCCCTCTATATTAATGGATCATTTAAGTTCATATCAACTACTCCACCTCCTCATTCACCTATAAGTATTCATTGAAAATTTATTGTAATGGGTTGGGATTTTATCGACTGTTTGAACTGTTATTTGAGGGGAAGTAGCTAAGTAGTTTGTAACATAGTAGGCTGGGAAGAGAAGTTTGGACTGTAAAAAGCCACTAGACTCAAAGTATGTGACTAGTTTTTCACATCAATTGAACAAGCAGATTCACAGGATCCCGGTCTATATTATTGGTGATGTTTTCCTTACTGTAATTGTCTCCTTTCATGTTTTTTCATACTGTCCATTATTATTTGATAAAGAATAGCAAGCATAGATTAGGAAATACTATTGGAAGTACCCTAAGTCTCACTGTTAATCTTTATCTTTATGTTTTCCTCTAACTGTGTATTCAAGGATAATTCTATAGAGTATAACCAGTCAAGGAACATTGGTGATGCCCATATCTGGCTGAGTACAACTTGAAACATTGTTCTTGAAAGATCCTTTTATTTCATGCTAAGTAAAGGTTGAACTAGGGAAGTCTATGGTTAGCCCTGTCCTCTAGTTTCTCCTCCAAAATTTTGTCTTGAAAGTTTCCCTTTGAGTTGGTGTCAAAAGTAGGATAGGTTCAAAGTCCTTACCTAATCTTAGGCCTTGCTCTGTGTTTAATATTAAGTGTTTTTTACTTTCTGAAAGCAGTTATGAGGACTGCTAGATTGTCTCCATTAAGAGTATGCTGAAAGCAGGCTAAGTTCAAAGTCTTTACTTGATCTTAAGCTACCCTTTGTGTCTTTACTGAAAGTTTCCTTTGAAAGTATGTCAAAAGCAGGATAGGTTCAAAGTACTTACCTGATCTTAGGCTTCCCTTTGGTTTCTTTCGTTCACCCCATTTCTTAATGTTCCATCTCACCATCTACATCCAACAACCACTCTGGAGGCACCACTCCCTTCAAGGTACAGGTAAACTTTGACATTCCTATATTTGAAGGCCAGATAGATGCAGACACCATCGATAGATGGTTGAATTTTCTAGAAGGGTGTTTTTCAGTCCATGATTTATCCAACCGAGAAAAGATTATTTTTTCACTCCTCAAAGTTGCCCCCCATGTCAAGGACTGGTGGGAAACGTACTGTGAGAAAAAGGACGAGGGGGAACCCTCTCTATTCTCGGCCGCACCCACTTGGAATTCGTTTTGAGATGGCATCAAGGAATAATATTACCCTGTGGGCAGCTATGAGGACAAGTACATCCAATGGACCACACTGCGGCAACAAAGGGATCAAGATGTGCACGAACTGATGAATTTTTTCCATACCCTGCACACAAATTTGGGTATTAAATATTTAGAGAGACATTTGGTCCTCAAGTACCGCAGTGGTCTGCACAGACACATTCAAGAGGAAATGGAGTTCCTCAACATTACATCGCATGGCACGGCATATCGCTACGCCACCAAGATCGAGTAGAAATTTAAGCAGAAGAAGTGAGACTTTGGATTTGTGAATCCAAAGCCAGGGAAAATCGCCCCCAAACCGTAGAACAAGGGGCAAGGCTAAAGCAAGGCAACTCAGAAAAATACCGCAAATATAAAGGACATGGGGAAGTGGTGTGAATTTCATAACAACCCCACTCATAGCACAAACAAGTGTCAGGCCAAACAGTCGTTGGTGGCCGAACTAAAGGCATCCGAATTAGATGCATGTTTTGATCCCGAGTCAGAACTAGACAGAGGAAATGAAAAAAAGAAGAAGATCATTGATGTGGATCCTAGTGCCATTTTTTCCACCACCAAGATCCAGAGGGAGGATCCTAGGGATCCAGAGGAGGGGGAGCGCCTCTTCCATTCACAAATGTGGGTGAAGGGTTCTCCACTGTCGATAGTGGAAGCCAAAGGAACCTCATTTAGGTAGAGGTCATGAAGCGGCTCAGCCTACCAACCACATCACACCCAGAGCCGTATACAATCAGGTGGCTTCACCCAGGGAGAGATATTCACATCCGCTAGCAGTGCCGCCTTCTGTACAATATCAATTCATTCACGGATGAGGTATTGTGTGATGTTACTCCTCTTGATGTAGCTGATGTATTATTGGCCAACCATACTTATGGAGGCGACATGCTATGTATGATTCTAGGCCTCGTGTTGTTATTATTACTTAGGGAAATAACTTGTATAGGATAACAGAGGTAGTACCACCTCCTGTCATTTCTTTGACTACTGTAAAAAAACACAGTAAGATTGTTTCCAAAACTAGGAAATTTATTTTCCTTACAACTCGCTCATAGGGAAAGAAGAATATTGTGGCCAAAACCTTGAAACAGGGATCCCCTACATGGCTGCAGCAGATGGACAAAGTCATGGAGCAATATAAGGACATTTTCTCCTCACTCACAGAGGTTCCTCTACACTGTCAGGACAAGCACTCCATTGATATGACCCCCAACACACGACTGCCTGATGTTTCCATACTTGATACAACTACATAGATAGAATCCACACATGTACTGTCTGAGGTTGATAAAGAAACCAAATCTACTAAGCACATCCAGCATGTCCGCCCGCAGGTCCATGACATATTCGACAAATCTAATACTTAGTTCAATAGAATTTGCCTCATCTCATGGAGGATCTCAATGCAATGGGGACCATTGCTTCCTAAGGAGGGAGGAATGATCTAGGTGGATATCGATGGCCACCCACCTATTCCATTTGGACCCGCACCATCAATTCTTATAGCTTTTCACTTTCAGCACAACTTACTATTTTTATAGGTTGTCAGTTCCTGAACTTTCAGAGCCGTTTGGAGGCCCTAATGAGCCATGTGGATATTGGTGCCCACCCACCTATTCCATTTGGACCCACACCATTAGTTCTTTTAGTTTTTCAGTTTCGGCATAGCTTACTATTTTTAGCAGTTTTTTGGGTCCTAAACTTCCGGAGCCATTTTGAGGCCCTAAATGAAATTTTTTGGGAAACCCGAGAGAAACATGGGTCCATGGACCAATGTTTCTCACACCGAAATTTATACTCCTTGGATAGATCTTTCTAACGAGGTATAATGCATGTCAAACAAAGATCATATGCCAAAGTTACGTCTCCATGAAGTTGAAACACCAATTTACCCAAACAGGGCCCATAGTTTTTGCGTTTCATCTCCTACAGTTAGGTTTTTGGATGTTTATGGTTTTGAATTGTTTCTCAACAATAAATAGGCCTTCGAGCCTCATTTTAATAGAGTTCAGAGGCATGTATCCACCACATCTCTTCTTAGAGATAAGCTACCAGTGCCCTAGATATTTTATTTCCATTATATCTGTAAGCATATTTTTGTTATTTGATATTAATGAAATGAAGCATTATTTTTGCTGCACCTTTATGTTTATGTATATTTCTGTATTTAATTACGTTCCTACATAAATCAGGATCATGCAACTGAAAATTTTCCATCTCTTATAGGTATGAACGAAGTGTATCAAGGAGCATAAGGAGGCATGGAAAAATTTGCTTCATCAACCAAAAGAGGCCAGAAGGCCCCAGACCATATGAAAAAGGTATTGAATGTATGCACTATCCTCCTTCTTTGAATTCAATTCATAATGCAACTTTCTAGGCTTGATACCTTCCAAACCACTCATCATGTTCCAAACCTTCTCCCTAGCCCTATCCTCCACAACCTATCATTCCCCCTTTCCAACCTTATCAACACCAACCTCTTCAATGGGGTAACCATCACAAGGATGGAAGTCTCAGGAAACCTAACCAGTTGTCCTAATGCCTCCTCCTCTTCAACCACAAATACCCCAAAACGATCCACCTAAGCAACCCCAAATTCCTGATCAACTATATTTGAGATTGAAAAATAGGTAGGCCCAAGAAGTCTATAGTGGAGAAACTTCTTAGCCTATATATGTTGTAGAAATATAAGAAATAAACCTCAGGTTTGGGAAGGTACTTCCTAATTCTCGCCCATGTTCTCCAACAACATATCTTAAAGAATAGAAGCAAGAAACTACTCATCAAGAAAACACACCTCCCTATCCTAAATGGTTGGTCCATCCCAAAACATACACCCCAAAAGAGGTTAAAATTTTGGGGGAACTGAAAAAACTATACCAAATTCCCTCTCCTACAATCCATCAAATATGTTCCCATATATAATAAATTTATCAAGGAATAATTCTTTAAGAGGCTAGGAAGGAAGAGGAAGAATGCCACCAATATCAATATCATTAAGCAATTGGATGATCTAATGCTTCAGAAGGTCATTTTCCCCAAAGTATTTGGATCCTGGTTGCCCAATGGTGGATGTGCGTATCAACAATAGTATAGTCCTCAACACATTCATTGATTTAGGGGCTGCAATCAATGTCATGACTAGGGAAACCATGCTTAAGCGTAACCTCCACAAAGTCCTAAGGAAAGCCATAATAGTGCTGCAACTTGTACACAAATCCATAGTGGCACCTGAGGGTGCCAATGAGGACGTCATGGTTTCCTTCGATTCCTAATAGTGCTCCACTAATTTCCTTGTACTCTATCCTGAGACCAAGTTCAATGGATATCCTCTCATCCTAGGGATACCTTGGTTAGCTATTGTTGATGCCCATATCAACTGTAGAAATGGGAGCATGACAACCACGGATGGGAAGCTCACAAAATATCTTGTACTATACCAACCTTCTCAACCCCTATTGAGCATGATTTTCCTCTGTGGGTAGAAGAGGAAGAAGAGGAAGAAGAGGAAGAATTTTATGAAACATCACCCTACCCCATCTGTACACTAGAAGCCACTATTGGAAATAGGCAACTAGACAAAGATAATCTAATTGATAATTTTCTACAAAACAAGCACCATGCTACCATGTAAATTTACAAACTAAAAGAGGAACCTTTAGGATAGCATGAAGATGGTCCATGGGAAAAATGACTCACTGTTGGTTCTCATTAATACCATGTAAAATTTTTGGAAAATATCCCCTCTATAACTCTAAAAATCAATCCTTCTCTTTCATTGAACAAGAGGAACAATTTCTCAATGTCTTAATGCAACACCTTGATGCCTTTGCTTGGGATTACAAATAAATGAAAGAGGTCCACCCCTTAGTCTGTAGACATCACATATACATCAAATAAGGCCACAAATTTGTTTCACCAACCTCAAAGACGGATGAACCCTATAGTCAAGGATATAGTAATAGTAGAATTGTAGAAATTGTTACATGTAGGATTCATTTACCCTATTTTGGACAATTAATAGGTATTACCTCTAGTTATTGTGCCCAAAAATAATTGGAAATGGAGATTTTTCATTGATTACATGGAGCTTAATAAGTTTACCAAGAAAAATCATTTCACTTTACCTTTTATTGACCAAGTTTTGGATTCTTTTTCAGGGAAAAAGGTCTTCTCATTTATGTATGGTTTCAACAGGTATAATCAAATCCAAATTATTAATGAAGAATAGAAGACTACCTTCACATGTTTAGGGGGGATATTTTCCTAAAGGGTACTTCCATTCAGCTTGAGTAATTCCCATGCCTTCCATAGGAAAATATTGAGTATTTTTGCTGATATTTTACATGACTCGATTGAAATTTATATGGATTACTTCACACCTTATGGCGATGATTTCTAGGAAGCCCTCTCTAAATTTTATAAAGTTTTGAAAAGATGCATTGAAATGAATCTCTCTTTAAGCCCAGAAAAAAAGTGTTTTTTTTCTTTTTATGAATGCAGGAACTATTCTAGGTCACTTCCTCTGCAAGGAAGGGATTCAATTTGACCCTAATAATATTTTTATTATCAAAAGGAATCCTATTCCACAAAAACAAAAGGATATTATGAGCTTCCTAGGACTAGCTGGATACTATAGGATATTTATAAAATATTTTAGTAAAATTACTTGACCTTTGTTTTGTTTGCTAATAAAAGATTCAAGTTTTTGTTGGACAAAATATTATGAAGAAGGATTTGAAGATATAAATTAGAAGTTGACAACTACACAATTATCAGGGGCCTAAATTGGGCCTTTCCTTTCTGTATTCACACAAATGAATAAGAAAAATTAATAGGGGCAACCTTAGGATAGTTGGAAGGTAAGTTTCCTTATGTTATCTATTTCATTAGTAAAAATTTGTTCAAGGTTGAACTAAAATATGTAGTGACTAAAAAATATCTCTTTTCTATTGTATATTTATATATTACATTACAAGGTACCAATTTTTTCATGCACATTGATCATGCAAATATTAAGTGTTTGATGAAAAAACCTGATGTCAATGCTAGAATGATTAGATGGTTATTATTTTTGCAACAATTTGATCTAACAATTTTTGACAAGCTAAGGAAAGAAAATGTTGTCGCATATTTCTTGTCTAGACTAATCATGTCTACAAAAAATGAAGAGATGATAGATGATCAACTCCTAGATGAGCACTTTGCTTCCATATCATTATTGTCACCTTATTTTTCTAACATAAAAAACTTCTTAGTTAATGGAAAATTCCCTCCTGACCTATCTTCCAAGGAAAAGAGTAAACTTGTCAGGAAGAGTGCCCCTTACACTTGGATTGAGGGAAACCTTTTGAGATTGGGTCAAAATCAGATTTTTAGGAGATGTGTAAGGGAGAATGAAGTCTTTGATATCCTCTCTGCATGACATGATGAAATCTGTGGGGGCCATTTTGTTTCCAATATGAAAACCTTCAACATTATTCAGGTAGGTTACTATTAGCTTACCCTACACCAAGATTCTAGGAGGTAAACTTCTTTATGTGATGAGTGCTAGAGAATGGGGAAACCCACACAAAGGGATGAGATGCCACTACAACCTCAAGTGACTCTTGAGTCATTTGAGAAGTTGGGCATGGATTTCATTAGGCATATTGCCACCCATATGGACATAAGAGGTGAATTATTGTTTGCACAGACTATCTAACCAAGTGGGTTGAAGTAAAGTTAGTTAAAGTAGCAACAAAGAAAAAGGTGGCAAAGTTCTTAAGGGGGAACATCTTTTACAAATTTGGTTTCCCAATAGAACTAGTCACTGACAAAGGAACTCAATTAACTTACAAATTGATAAAGGGTATAATGAAGAAACATCACATCACACATAGAAAGTATACCCCATATCACCCTCAAGAAAATGGGTAAGTGGAAGTGACCAATCGAGCACTAGAATGCATCTTGACTAAGGTTGTTAGTAGCAGTAAGAAGGATTGGGTAGCTAGGCTTGTGGAGGCCACTTGGGCCTACACTACTACACAAAATAACACCAATGGATTCACCCCCTTCGAGTTGGTTTATGATAAGAAAGCATTGTTGTCCATTGAATTTGAATATAATACCTTGAGAATTGTAGCACAACTTGATCTAGACATCACAAGAGCTCATGAAGAAAGGCTGCAACAACTAATGACAATGATGAACTCAAGCTGCAAGCTCTTATGCATACTAAAGTGGTTCAATTATAGAGAAAGGTTTGGCATGACAAGCATATCAGGGAAAGAACCTTCTATGAGGGTGATTGGGCCCTCTTATATGACTCCATATTTAAGGACTTTAAGGGGAAACTTATGACCTGATGGATAGGTCCTTACTTGGTGGATAAATTTCATGACAATGTCTATATTTAGATCTGAATAATTGATGAGGAAAATATACCACTTATGGTCCATAGTTATGGGTTTAAGTTTTACAATCCCCTATCAAAGGGTGAATTTTACAGTTCAATAATAAGAGAATTGAATGTGATTGAAATCCGCAAAGCTCCCAATCCATTCAACCCATGATAAAAAGAGAAGAAAGAAAAAAATTAAAAAAAAGGAAGAAAAATCCCTCGGTGAACAACTCCATGAGGCACTTTAGGCAAGATCTTAGGCTGAAAACCTTTAGGAGGCAACCAAAGAGCCTGAAAAAATAGGAAAGAGATAAAATAAAAAAATCACTGGGTGAAAACCTCATTTGAAGCACTTGGGATAGGTTTGGTAGGTTTAAAACATCCTTTGAGGTAGTTTGTAGGTCACATGAAAAAATAAATAAAAAAGAGGAAAAAGGGAAAGTGAAAAGGAACCTTTCCCTTATCTATTCTAAAACTATTGCAAGTACAAAAAGATTCCAACAAAAACCAAAGAAGGTCAACGTGAAAAATAAATTCAACATCAAATTCACCTTCAAACACTTTCAGTCAACCCTCTGAGTCCATTCTATCCATTTCTTAACCCTTTCCAAGCCTTCCACATCATTACGTAGTCCCTCTCACTCATTTATGTCAGTATCCTGAAATGCTATAGGAAAGTCCCTGTATTGCTACAGGAAGTTGATAAGCATATAAAGAGGGAGCATACTATAATTTTTTCACTTTAGGACAAGGGAGGGAGCTCATGAGAGTCCTAACACCCATCCACTCCATCAAACTTTACTTTTCTCACTTCTATTCCACTCATCATCCATTAAAAAAATTATCCTTCACCTCTTCTCCACCCATTTCCATCACAAGAAGACTGTTTATCCACCATCAATAGCCTCCAAATGAATTATCAACTTTTTTGGAAGAAAAACTAAAAAAAAAATTGTGATCCTGAAGGGTTTATGTGGTTGCTACAGGAAGAAGCATATTCTTGTAGTAGCCTACATAAAACCTACATGATCAAACTTGAAGCACCAGAACTTCTACTCCGAAGACCATTCGTTCAAGGTACGAGTAATCTCAACTAGACATGGAAGGTTTTTGCAGCTTTTGGAACTCCTATAAATGTCTAGAATTACCCTCGTAGGTCCAGAATTACTGAATTTGATGAGAACCATTTGAAGATGAAAATAATAGGTATCTCTATTACATTGTATGAGTGCATAATGGAGCAAGAATATGAAACAAAACATAATATTATACCTCTAATTATCCATAATGGAAGAGTGGCTTCTTATCATCCATTCTACTCCCCATTTTCTCCTAGGCCAAAGTTTCAAAGATTCTAAGGTGATGCACCAACCACTTCTCTAATAAAACCAGACCAACCCAATAAATTCCTGAAATTAAAAGAAGCGAAGAAGAACCAAATGGGAAGATAAGCCACACAAATCAACATTTTTCATCTGGGGGTGAATGCAATGAAGATTCCATTCTTGTTAAGAATGAATGTAATATTTGAAAATTAGCATGTAGCTAATTGGAAAATTTATTTTTGTTGTTTGCACATAGGAGATGAATAAATGGGTGAGGAGGCCCATACATTTCAGAAATATGAATAAAATCCCTCATAGTGTGGAAAGGGATCATCATAGGAGCTGGATTTCACACCCTCATGTGTGAAAAGGGACTTTTGCATGTGGACAAGGTCAAGTTTGACCAAGTCAACAACGTTGGGATAAGAGGTGGAGATCATCTTTGGAGACAACACAGAGATAGTGGGAGGAAGATTCCTTGGTGGAGGAAACCCTAATGAGTGGGACCCAAGGTGAGAGGGTTTCCATTTTTATAAAAGGAGGGCAAGGCAGCCATGGCAAGACATGTTATGGATTATTTATTTTATGGTCTGTATGACTATTTTGCATTCTCTTGCTGTATAGAAGAGTTGTTGTGCTGCTTAGCACAAGGAATTCCTATTTAGTAATTCCTTCTCCTTTCAAGAGACGCCTCTTGAAGGATCTTGTACTTCATTTCTCCACATCCAGGCTTAAGGCCAAGCCACCTCCTTCAACTACAACGTTATTTCTGCTGAAGTATAACGTTGTGTTGCGGGATGTTGTAGTGGAGGTTTCACAACACCACTTACGGAGCTTATTTTTCAGAGGAGGAAGCTTTCTTTCCTTTGGGAGATCAGTGAGGAAGCCTTTGGAGTAGATTTCAGATGTTGGCACTTCGCCAACACATTTTCTATCTCCTATAGCGCAGTCCCTCTCCTCGACTGCGTTATTTTCAGTGTGCATCTACAGTGAGGATTTGCAGTGTGTGTTTGGAGGGTGAGATCTTTAGTGTTAGGATTAGCCTTTCACTTGGAAGATCCATTAGAGGAGGTTTGTTAAGCTTATGCATCATCTTCAGCCATCTCCATCCAGTTCTAGAGTTGCAGCTGCTACTCAGTCCCAGGACTGCAACTCCGGCATTTTGTACTTTTTGCATATTTTAGGAAATCCTTTCCGGATTGTCTTGAAATTGTGTTTGGGAGTCTAGATCTTCACTCTCAACATTGTATGGGCCCTATATTTGTATATTTGTGTATTTACACTCCCAAGTAGTAGTATCTCTAAATAAACTGCGTTGTCATAGCCTTGGGTATTTTCTGTGTAGCAGTGATCTTCATTTTCCATGTACACGTTCTATTGAGGCTTGTTTTTCTTGGCTTGAGTGATTATTTCCTCAAGGATTTGTATACATTTTCTGCTATGATCTTAATATTATGGATATTTGGATCTTCTTACATTTTATGTGTTGATGTATCACTGCTCTTTCATTATCGTGATCAAATATTGCTGCATTCCCATTTTGGGATATTACAATGAACCAAAATTATCCATAAATGCAGGATCAAATAATTAATAAAATGATAACATAAGTCCATCTAGTTTGAACGAGTTTCAGGCCATACCGAAGAACTAAAATCTATCGATTCCGGGGTATTATCTAATTGTAAGGTAAATAAGGTAGTGGTTTTCGAAACCAGTTCAGATATGAAAGTTGATAGAAGAACAAATGTACTGATATATACACATATACCATAATTTAATATGTGGGTGATGAACCCGCAAACCTACATACCGAATAATAATTTGCAATCTTGTCTCAGTCAAATAAAGATCCAGCTTATCGTGACCATAGGAATGCATTTTTTTACGATTGAGGCATAAAAAACTACACAAAAAGAATTTAGCAATTGAAATAACCTTATAAATCTATTATAAGTAATTTTATTAAATTATAAAATTATCTTATAATATTTTTTTATAAATTTACTTTAGTTAATTAAATGAATATAGATTTTAATATATATATATATATATATATATATATATATATATATATAATGGGTTCACAAAGAAGGAAATCGACATGCCAAAATGATGGATGCAATTTGGAGAAAATTATCAATGATAAAAATTTGAAGATAAATACTTTGAAGAGAAGGGAAATGTTATGAATATAATTTATATTAAAATAAAATAAATATAAATAAACGTAAATAATAAATAATCATAATGATTAATTTAATAGTCATTAGTTAAACGGGAAGACATGTCTAAAGGACATGACCATTCATGAAGGGGAACCTTCCTAAGTATATAAGCGGGCCATCATTGTAACATTCATTCAATCTTTGTTATATCATCTTATCAATAAAGATATTATTTACAATACATTGTGTATTCTACATTTAAAGCACAACAACTCAAAATTTTGTTGCTACAAATGCCTGTGGTAGTGAATTGTAGTCACACCTCCTACATCAATCACACGTGCGGAGGAAAAGGAACAAGAAATGGTGATGACTCCAAGGAGTGGGCGAACACTCCTACTCATCGCATGGTTTGGTATGCGAAGGTGGTAGGTGGGGGCCAACTCACACAATGTGCTAAGCCCATCTACTCGACCATTAACCACATAAGTCTAGCCTTTAAGCCTCATTTTGCATAAAAATTATATTTTAAAGCGAAGTGAGTCTTACCATGATCCATAAAATTAAGTGGATATTACACTGGATAGTTTTTCACAACAAATCTGATAATAATATATTAAAATACTGATTTTTTACAATATTACAGTTTTATTAAAATTCTAGATTTGTAGATTTAATTGTAATTTGTGCATGCATGCGAATGGAATTATGTAGAAAAGTAGAGAATGAAAAATACTCACACACACACATAAGACATAAAATATTCTCTATTAAACCCTTTCGGGAGAAAACCCATTTGGGAGGTGAAGTCGCTTTGCTCTCTTTCCCTGTCTAGAATTATGATTACAGGTACAAAGAAGTAATTCACATGGCCCGTGGGATGCTACAGTGCACAAATAATCTTTGTGTGCTCTAACTTCTATCTCTCTTGGCTATCTTTGCTCAAATATGGAACAAAATTCTCTCGAAAGAATGGAATTCCTCTTCCTCCTAGTGGCTTGATTATAACACATCATGATAACCTACTAGTGGTTAATTTTGATTGCATCAACTCTTAACTAGAGTTAAAATATAGACACTTCTAGATTATTGTACATCAAAAACACACGGCTAGCCTTTTTTCCATGAATAATGGGGGCTGATGTGAAATCCTCCAGAACTATAGGTGTGAAAACAAGAAGGTCAACTTTTGAGTGGCATAACTTTTGCATACATACTCTAATTGATGTGATTCTTGCACCATTGGAAAGGTCTTTGCGTGTAGAATAGAAAAAATAGTGTTGCGATAAAGTGGAAAATTTTTACCCCAAAAAAAATTCATTTGATGCCTCAAAACACTCCTAAAAGCTTTGAGACCTCGTTTCGCCAAACTGGGTCCCACCGGTAAAAACGGTCCCATGAGCCGATTCCTCCACTTTTTCCACTCTTAATGCATCGAGATGGATGAAAAACAATATAATGAACAATCTAGATCATGCCACTACCATTGAAGGATGATATACCCAAACCATCGCTTTTGTAGACTACTATAGGAAAGATACAAGACCTATAGGTTGATGCTACATGAGAATTATAGGGTGCTACAGGAAAGTTCTGAGGTGCTATAGGAAAGTTCTAGGGAACTACAGGAAGCCTTATTTTGAACATTTTTCCCATCAAAACATTAGGATTATAAGATAAGCATCAGAGAAGAGGTAAGTAAAAACTCTCATTTTCATAGGTTTGATGTAAGAATCCTCCAAATCCCTTCAAATTTGTAGAGTCATATCCTGTAGTTGTCTCTAATATAATTTTAGGAAAGAATGAAAGTGAAGTGTGGGTGTTTTTTAAATGAGCTTGATAAGATGAGGATTTTTTTTTTAAGTGCATTATGAATTCTTCCCTATCCTAGGCATTGTAAACAAACTGTTCACTTTATGTTTGCCTCAATAACCCCAATTGCACAAAACTTTCTAGAACATTGTAGCAGAGAGAGGGAAATTTCTTGTCCTAAATTGGAAAGATTTGTATTGAAACTATGGGGGGTGGATTCAACCGTATGGATCCCATAGATTTATCTATAATTCATCATCACCTTGATGTCAGGGACATTTGTATTCCAAATATCAATGGCTAGGATTTTTTGAAATATTCAGGGGTTTCGATGATTAGGTTAGCCAAGATTTTTGTTTGAACCTCCAGCCATAAGGAGAGCATGATGAAATAACTATAGTGAGGGGTCTCATTACTCACTTGAATTAGGAATTCATCTATTGATTCAACACACTTACCCTAGGGGTGAGGGAAGAAAAGGGTTGATGCCATCACATTAAATAAAAACTTCTTACTTCCAGATGAACAACCCTTTGAGGAAAAGAATGGAGTCACAAGGGAAATTTTAACCTATCCTTCGGATGAGGTAGCATAACATGTCTTAAAGTATATATCATTTGAAGGAAGAATGATTATTGTTTATGCATACTAGTTCGGGATGCTTTATATACTCAAATTTCAAATGAATTTTCCTATCCAAGAAATATTGGGCATCCCTCACTTTATCTTCTAGTTAATGAAGGAAATGAATCAGAAGGTGTATAGAGGGAATCACTACATGGAACACCATGGAATCATACAATTAATAGTCATGGATGCTTTGGAAGGTCTTCAAAATCCTGTGACTTGGGTTGAATTTGCGGATATGGATAGGGAGGCCTTCCTAGAAACCTAAGCACAAGCTCAACTAGAACTTGAAGGAGAAACAACAGAGGGAGAATATAAGGAATAAGAAGCTAAAATAGTAGAATAAGAATCTTGAAGGAAACTAAAAGAAGTAGAGGAAGAAGAAGAAAAATTAGAGGCATACACTGATATAGAAATAAGAACATAAGTGCCTAAAGAAGTCCTATCCAAGCCTATTGTAACAGAAAAAAAAAAGTCCTAGGATGCCACTACAGAAGGATAAGTGAGCACAAGGAAAGTACTTCAAAGGGAAACACAAAGGAGGAAGTTGGTTCCACCTTGGTAGCATTAAGTAGCCTAGATAAACCAAAAGGAAGGAGACTAAGGCATGTCCCCAAAAGAAATAGAATAAGGTAGGGGAAACCTCAGACACCTTCTCCAACTCCCATCACTATTCAAGGATCGAACAAACATTCGGAGGGGGAATGTTATGAAACCAGCTCACAAAATAAAAGAAAAGAGAGATAAACAACTTACAAATCAACCACTTCAAGGGGGAAACCTCCTTTACATTACATAAATGAACAATTCTTGGATGAAACAAATGACAAAACCTCCTTTCTATATATAGGAGTCCATGGGGTCACAATATAATCCTAGCCGACCTAATAATAATAATGTAATGGCACAACAATAACAATAGTGGGCTAATATGTGGCACCAAGATAATAATATGGGGACTAAAGGGGTAGAAAAATAACAATAAGGGGGCTACACTAATAACAATAAGGGACTACACTAGTAATATAGGTCCCTAACATGCCCCTCTCCTTAAAAAAAGTGGTGTTCTCAACACTTGAGTAGTTTTGGATGCTTCTGTATAAAATTCTAATCCTCCCATGTGGAATCTTCAGTGGGTAAGTTCTTCCACTTGATGAGATACTCTGAAATTGATCAATTTCGTAGCTGTTGATTTCTTATTTCCGTGACTGCTTCAGGTTCCAATATTATTTTTCCTTCCTCATCAAGTTCTGGCAATATTGTTTGAACCACAATTTTGTCACCTATAACCTTCTTTAATAATGAAACATGGAAAATTGGGTGCACTCGGGAAGATGCAGGAAGCTCCAATTTGTATGCCATAGTACCAATCTTTTGCAACACCTTGTAAGGGCCATAGTACTTTGGCGATAATTTATTAGCCTTCTTATCTTGCTTGAGGGACATTTGTTTGAATGTTTGTAGCCGTAAAAATACCTAGTCGTCTACATCAAAACTTCTCTCCCTGTGATGTTGATCTTCCTGTTGTTTCATTCGATTCTATGCCAAATTTAGGTTATCCTTTAAGAGTTGGAGAAATTTTTGTTGATGCTCGACGTAATCTTCCATTGCTTGAACCTTAGAATTTTCTATTAAAGATGATGTGATGGACGGCGGATTATATCCATAAAGTGCCATAGATGGGGTCATTTTTGCTGTAGCGTGGAAGGAAGTGTTATACCACCATTCAACCAGAGGTAACAAATTGACCCATTGTGTTTTTTTATCAGATACAAAGTAACGAAGATATCCTTCCAAACATTTGTTCACTATCTCATTTTTCCCATCGGGTTGAGGATGATAAGATGATCTATGAGCTAGTTAAGTACCCAAACAAGAAAATAATTCCATCCTAAAATTTCAGTGGAAGTGGGATCTCTATCACTTACAATAATATTTGGGTTTCCATGTAGCTTTTGAAATGTTTCCATAAATGTAGTAGCAAATGTACTCACTTTAAATGGATGAGATAATGCACAAAAGTATGCATACTTTTTAAGTCTATCAACTACCACCATGATGAAACTCTTTCCTTCAAACTTAGGTAAACCTGTGATAAAATCCATTGAAACCTCCTCCCAATGTTGATTTGGAATGGATAAAGGTTGTAGCAGACCTGAGGTCTTAATTGTCTCAATTTATTTTGCTGGAAAACCAAACATTCCACCACAAACTTTTGAATATCAGATTTAAGGGCATCCCAAAAAATTCTTTCTTCACCTTGTGGTAAGTTAGAGGTGTGCATTTCCAAAATAATATTTTGTTTTAGTTGGGAATTCTTACATCTATATAAGTGGTATTTGTACCATAAGGAATCATTTTTCCAACTAAATGTATGAGATGTACTGGGATCTTACTGCACCTTTTGAATGAGTGTCCATACTTCTTCATCATTCTTCCATTCCTCCCTTGCTTCGGTTATCCAATATGGTTGGATAATAGAAATGGCACAAGCAATGCTTCCACTTCCTCATCCTTTCTTGAGAGTGCATCTGCAACCACATTTAACTTCCATTTTTTGTAGATGATTTCAAAGTCATAACCCAACATATTTGTGACCCATTTTTGCTACTCTTCTAAAGATATTCTTTGTTCCAAAAAGTATTTAAGACTATCATGATCATTTTTGACCTTAAAGTGTCTTCCCATTAGGTAAGGTTGCCATTTCTTTAGTGCATGTAGTATTGCCAACATTTCCTTCTCATAAATAGCTTTCTGTAAATACTTTCCTTTGATTAGATGGATTTCAAAAGAAATGGGTCTTCCATGTTGCATTAAAACAACACCAATTCCATTTCCTAAGGCATCACATTCCAAAATAAAGGTTTTTGTGAAGTATGGCATAGCTAAGACCAGTGCTTGGCACATTGCCTCCTTAAGATGTTCAAAGGCCTTAGTTGCTTCAGGAGTCCATGAAAATGCATATTTCTTCAATAATTTTGTTAGAAGTGATACTATTCTCCCATAATTCTTAACAAACTTGTGATAATACCTTGTTAACCCGAGAAATCATCGCAACTTCTTTATGGTTGTGGCGACTTTCCATTCCTTAATGGCTTTAATTTTGTTAGGGTTACCTTAACACCCTCCTAAGATACAATATGACCCAGATATTCCACCTGTTGTACTCCAAAGAAACATTTGGAGGTTTTTTCATATAATTGTTTCTCCTCCAATAGTTTGAGCACCCTATCAACATGTTGAACATGATCCTTCCAAGACATGTTATAGATTATTATGTCATCAAAAAATACTAACACAAATTTTCTAAGGAAGGGTTTGAAAATGGAATTCATCAACCCTTGAAATGTATAAGGTGCATTGGTAAGGCCAAAAGGCATGACCAAAAATTCATAATGACCCTCATGAGCTCAAAATACTGTTTTCAAAATGTCTTCAGTCTTCACTCTAATTTTATGATATCCTAAACGGAGATCCAACTTGGTGAAATACATTGCTCCATGTAATTAATCCAATAATTCATAAATCACAAGAATGGGAAATTTATCTTTAATACTGAGCTTATTGAGCTCCCTATAATCTGGATACACTAGCCATGATCCATCCTTCTTGTGCACCAATACTACTAGAGAAGAAAAAAGAACTTTGACTAGGTTGAATTTTACTAGCCTTTATCATTTCTACAATCATACGTTCAATTTCACTCTTTTGGACATAAGGATATATGTAAGGGCTGATGTTTGGAGGTACACTTCATGGAATCAAATTAATAGAGTGATAATTATCACAAATAGGTGGGAGTCCTTTGGGAGTTTCAAACACCTTGGAATGTGTCCAATACTTTTTGGAGATTTGGAGAAATATATGATTTTGATGTTGGAACTTCTAATGAGCATAATTGTGCAATGACGCCTCATTGTTCTTTCTTAAGAATATTTTTCATGAAATTATAGCTTATTATATTTCTCGACTTCCCTTTGATACCCTGTAATGCAACTTCCTTTCCTTCTGAAAAAAAAATTCAAGAAAAGTTCTTTAAAATTAAAACCTATTGTCCCCAAATATTGTAACCATTGTTCTCCTAGTACAAAATCGACACCACCCATTGGAATGGAAATAATTGGAGTATTCAATACATATTCTGCCATGGTTAGCTTGATATTACGACACTTTCTAGAGAAATTTATAGTTATTCCATTTTCCACCATCACTTGACACTCTTGCGCTAGGTATAGGAAGCAATTCAATTCCTTGGCTACCATACAATGAATGAAAGTATGGGTACTACCCAAATCAATAAGCACTATTACATTTTTCTTCTTGATATTTTCTTCTATCTTGAGAGTTTGAGGTGTGGTAATTCCTGCCAATGCATTACAGGATATGGTTGGATTCATTTATTCTTCCTCTAGGGTTGGTTCCTAGTGTATATCCTCTTCTTTTGAAGTTTCTTGTTCTTTTTCTTCCTCCTTTTCACAATCCATGTAAAATAATTTCTTCTCAGCACACTTATAACCTTTAGTGTATTTACTATCAAAACTATAATAAAGCCCTTATGATATTTTTTCTTCCAATTTTTGTGGTGTCAACCTTGTAGGTTGTGGAAGACTAGGAGTAGCAACAATTCCATCTTTATAGTTGTGAGTGGTAGGCTTCCTTGTCGCTATAATTTTTCTTTCAATTTTTCTTGCCAACCTGAATGCCTTCTCCAATGTATCAGGTTCCTAAAGGAAAACCTCATGTTGGATGTTATACTTTAGAGTCCCTATGAAGACATCAATCCTATGTTCTTCTGGAGTATTATTTACCCTTATATTCAATTTTTGGAAGACCTCAATGTGCTCCATCATTTAACCCTTTTGTTTGATATTTATCAATTCGCTAAAGAAGGTGTTGCTCTTTTTATACTCATAATGTGTTGTTATTATCCTCCTTTCTATATATAGGAGTCCATGGGGTCACAATATAGTCCTAGCCGACCTAACAATAATAATGTAAGGGCACAAAAATAACAATATGGGGACTACATGGGTACAAAAATAACAATAAGGGGGCTAAAATAACAACAATAAGGGAATACACTAGTAATATAGGTCCCTAACAAGGAATTGGAAAGAGACAAGAATCAATCAGTGGATATAACCTCTATAAAAATCAAAGGAAAACAACCACAAGCCCCACAAAAGAGGTTCAGTACCAAGGGGATCGAGATTCCTAGAAAAAATATAAAGTTATAGGAAGGATCTGTAGAGCTACAGGAAGGCAAAAAAAGGGTATAGGAAGGGTGTGAAGAGCTACAAGAAGGGACAAAAGAGCTACAAGAAGAAATAGAGGTGTTACATGAAGGTATTGTGTTGCTACAAGAAAAGAACGAATGACTACAGGAAGGGGCTATGGGACTACATGAAAAAAATCCCGACTTGCAAGAGTCAGATCCCAAACCAAACCTCGACTCCTATTATTCTTGTATTGTGGCAAGAAAGACACTCCTTACTAATTTTACAATCCAAATTTTCTTTGAACTAGAAAAGGAGAGGGGTAGGACCCATGGGTGGATGAAAATTGCAAAATCAAAAGGAGTTGAAAATGTGGGTATCATGGAGGATAAAATGAAAAATATGGGGGAATAAATGGTTGACTTTAGAATAAAATAATCCAATGTAAGGGATCACATGTAGAATGAAAACAAAATACTAAATGCCCAACTACAAGAGAATGAGGAACAACTTGCCACCATGGTTAGTTTTCCCATGGAATCCATACACTGTATATATCCATAAAGAACCTACTCACTGTTCCTCAAGGACCAATGGTGTGAATTCCATATTGGGAAATTAGCCTAACATGGCTCTCATCCTATTCAAGACCACAAAAAAATCATTGATTTATGTCATATGAGAAACATTGAAGATGGGGCTAAAATGGTTGAGTTTTATATGTACAATTTAATACTAATTGACATGAATATATGGGGCCCCAAATCACAAATATAATATATGTAACTGATGAACTTGGCTTCATGGATGACTCGTGAAGAGGCCAGAGTCGAATAGATCAAAAGAGTAATGGATAGAGAGGTATATGAACCCCTGTGGACTAGGGAAAAATTAAGAGGTCCTTGACTCATCACTAGTAACCATGAGCTCATAGTTGAGTATCCCAAGCTGGTAAAAACCTATACAGAGAAATAGGAATAGGTAATCCTACATTTTTAAGACACATTTATGTTATTAGGAAATGAGAGCCTACAATCCTAATAAAGAAGGTGGCATACCTTGCCACTCAACTGGAGGATGAAGGAATCTTACTCACCAAAGAGGTTGAGGAATGTTTTGGATATAAAAAATATATACAAAAGGATAGTCTATATATTTGGAATCAATAGGTTTGGACACAATTTCAACCCCACTTTATTATTTGGATTGCAAGAAAGAAGAGACCAGGTAGAAGAACACAGAGAATGGGTTGAGATTGAAAAGAACGTAGGATTCCATCAGGAAAAAGGCATTCCTTCTGAGATAGCTTGGGATGTTAGAGAGGTCACTAGGGCCATGAATGAACTACAGTTAGGTGACTAAGTTGTTCAAAATATGAGCAAAAATTTCATGAGTGGAGCATGATGGGCCTCCCAAATAGGTACAATTTAGGACCCATCTAACCATCCTGTGGCATATCTTGACCTATATATTTCATTTGATAATATATTTTTCAAGTTATAATGTGTTCGTAGGAAGTTTAGGAGGTATTTTCTATATCTGTAACCTAATGCATTGAATGTGTAGGAAAAAGAGGATTTATTGTGCAAAACACATCGGAGAATGTAACAACCCCTAGTGGATTTTCCATGTAAATAAAATAAAACCAAGGTCATGGGATAGATATTCCAAGATGAATGGTGGGAAAAACACTATAGTGGGCATAACTTGTGGATTAATAATGGCTATGGAAATTGGAAAAGGAAAATATGCATTAATTGACAATTAATTGTGAAAACGAAGGAAAATAGGAGAAAAGGGAGATGAAAAAGAAAAATTTTACATGCAAAGGAAATTGAAGGAAAAATGATGGAAAATGAAGAAATTAGAATCATTAATGATAAAATGGCTTCAAAGAAACAATTCACAGTTTTTTGTCAGTTTTAGATTTGTTTTGTTTAGTTTTGGTTCTCTCCTTTCATTTACTCTCTATGTCATACTTTTGCACACTTACAGTATTCTTGAAACATGATTGGAGCACTCTAGTATTCACTTGGATTTGGAGAAAGAAAGAAAATGAAAAGAAAGGAAAGAAAGGAAAGAAAAGAAGCATAAGGAGATATTTGGATAAAAAAATACAACTAGATTTCTTTATCAGTAAAAGATTGCATGTACTATTTCCTTGATGGTTTATGGATGCATATTGCATGCAGGTGATTTCCTTGTTATGTGTTCTCATTGACATGGATATTTTCCTATATTGATAATGGTTTCATCCTTTCCTTTGCATTCTCTAGGTAGCCATGGTGTTGTGGGTTTTACAATTTTTTTCTAATTAGTGCTCAGGTTCCCTATCGTTGTGGGTCAAAACAAACACTCTAGAGTCCTAAGACAACTTGGGTTGAGTTACTAGTTCCTAGAGCCGTAGGTTGTGACAAACACTTTGGAGCCCTTGGTGGGTTGAGTTACTAGTTCTTGAAGTCGCGGTTTGAAAAAACTCTCTAGAGCCCTGGAAGGAAGTGGGTTTAGTTACTAGTTCCTCGAGCCCTAGAAAGGTAGAGACTGATTTGGTTGATGTTAGTGATTTCCGGACCGTGGAGGTGGAATCACTGTGGTTAAGGGTTGAGGTGGTTTGGCCTATGGAAGCCCTGATTTGTTTTTTCTTGGTTTATTCCATGAGATCCCACATTCATTCTTATAATATGATGCGAGGGAGATTTGTTGAAATAATGATTTGGTTCAGCTTGATATATGGTCGGGTGGTACATGGAAGTCCTGACTTGGTTGGCCTATTCATATGTTAATTAGAGATATTTTTCTATTGTGATTTATGAGCACTTGTGTTGGTTATCATGTTGATGTTTATGACTGGTTTTCCATGGCTAATATGTGGGTTATATGCTAATTATATGATACATATTATCTAGGGCTCTTGTCATGTTTTGACAAGTTAATGAATGGTTGATGAATGCATAGACTAGTAATTGTTATAGAAGGTCATCTTTCAGGACCATAGGCATGGAAATGAGGCTCTGAAGTCATAACCGCATGGAGGTGGGTCTATGCATGTGGTTGGAGCCTCATAACTGCATGCATGTAGTGTTATGGGCATGTTTGTGGACTCAAGGTAATTAAAATGATCCCCAACTCAGGCCACTTATTAAGATATAATGTGTTCTTACGAAGGTTAGGAGGTATTTTCTATATCTTGTAGCCTAATGCATTGAATATGTAGGAAAAATAGGATTTATCATGTAAAAAACATTGGAGACCAATAAGAGAAGATCTGGGAGGCTTGTTACTTCCATAAGACCATCAACAACTCGGTTGGCTCGTGAGAAATTACTACCCCTTAGTGGCTATGAGTACATCAAGAGTCTAGATACACTTTTGTAGGAGTTTTGGAGGGAAGCAATCCTCCCTTCAAGTTCGCTGCCCCTAACTCACTTTTGTATAAATAAGAGAGCCTAGTAGCTCAATATGGATTCAAATTATAGAGGAAGATATCGACTATTGGAGAAGGAGATTTATGCTTGTTATTTCCATTGTCATGTTACATGTTTGAAAAATTTTGCGATTAATCAAAAGAATCATTTTGTTTCTATTCTGAGTTTGTTTCAAGGGAGATTAATATCCTTGGGTTAGGGCCCAAACCAAGTACTCACGCGCCAAGCCTCTTCCTTTGTATAATTATTTATGCATTTATTTTGCATGCACTTAGTCTAGCTAGGTTGTTCTACAAAAATGGTTTATAAGAAAAGAATTGTCTATGCAGGCTGATAAGTGAGGCTTTTTTGGAAGCTTAGTTGTGTACCTTATGTGGAAAGGCACCAAAAATAGTCTTTCCTTTAAGAAATAAGTAGATTTTGTTACACAATTCTACTCATCCTTTCATTGATATTTTACTTTTGCAGTTAGTGTTTTTGTAGAAATTTAATCACTTTGTTTTAATTAGTTGAACATGTGTTTTGTGTGTGGATGGGACATAATGGTTCATAGGGTATAATAGCATAATTTATTATGTGTGAGAATCAAATCATTCAACACACCTCGTTCCATTTTTACTTCTCTGCAAATTTTTTACGTGATAGAAATTACCTCATCAGGCTACAAGAGACTGTTGGTTTCTCTTTTTCCTCACACAAGTTAGTCTACTGAGTAGATATGGGCTTAGTAAGGTCTCTTACACCCCTCTATAACTTCCCGCCACTCTCTTCCACCTTCAAAACGCTCTTAGAACCATATGATTTCTCTCATATTCTTTCCTATAGCAAAACAAGGCATCCTAAAGCATTGATGTAGCAATAAACAAAATTATTTAGAACATGCCCAAAATTTCCTCTAAAGATCGATTTTTTCTCATCACTCTACAATGTCCAGTAAGCCTTGAAGATGAACTTGAGAATACCAAAGACCCTATAGATACTTTTCCAACAATTAATTTAGAAATTTCCACCCAAAACTATTTATGTTATGGAACCCTAGCCTAACATAGGAATTTTGTGATATATTTGCTATGTAAAGGGCTATAACTAGAGACCAAGAAGGGAACCATGCTCCTTTTGGAGGAAAATATATGGCTTCAACTTGTTGCATCCCCATTTATGTGAGTTCACCCTTCTGCATTGGGATATTATCCTAAACAATACCACCCCCATCGTAAACCATTAGAACCTTAATCTCTCCCTGGATAGTGCTTGGTAGGTAAGCCTGCAAGTACCCTACAATACCATCCTATATTTAACCCTATCAATAGATAGTAAGAAACCACATGTAAGCCCATAACCATCAAGGGATTAATCTTATCTCTAACTACACTCCTTTTTGTTACTTTGTAATCCATATATTGGAGCCCCCCACCTTTGATTTTATTCACTTCATAAAAAAAGAAAAAAATACAAAAAACATATACCTTATCCTTTTACCTTCTTTTCATTTATTTGTTCTACAACTTAACGTCTATTTTTTTAATGTTTGGTCTAGGTTTCTAGATCTACGTGCTTTCATATCTTAGTTTATTGTAGATTTGATTACTTCTAGTGAATTTCATAGTTATATAATTACTTCAAGTGAATGTCATTAACTCATTTTTTACTATTCACTTATGATAAGTTGAGAGCTCTTGGAAATACATGTTGAATGAGTGATTGTGCTCCCATTGATTTTACACACCTTTACTTTTAAGAACTTTTTTGAGCTAGCATTGAGGTTTATTTTTGGATCAGTAAAGTTTTGAATGAAATAGTTTTTTGACATATCCTAGGTATCATTACTTGGTTATTTGGTACTAATTCATTCATTCCTTTGAATATGGTCAATGTTTAAATAATCATCAAACATATGCAACCCTACTATGGTAGTGTATTTGGCACAAGGGTGTATGAAATACACTTCTTTAGCAAGCTGGATGCTACCTGCACAAGGTCACGGAGAAGAATGATTGTCTATTGTTAGTGGAACATATTTGATATAATGTAAAATAATTTTGAGGGAAAACTAAGCATACAATGCTAAGAACAAAACAAAACACAAGATGCAAAATACAAAATATCAATGGAGCAAACAACCTAATAACACAAGTGGATAATTCTCGCTTTATAAGGTGCTGGTGGTAAAAAAGATACAATGCTAAACACTTGAAGAGGGTCCTTTGAGTTATGGAGCTCAGATACCCAAAACAAGGAGGTCTCCTTCCCTCGAGTTCCCGCAAGCATCTCTTCCCTCTCTCAAAGGATAGTAGATCAAGACTAAATGGTTAACCTTTCTCTCTTGGACTGAGATGTTGGTTGGCCAACATATGAGTCCTTCTAATGCCTCTGTTGCTGGAATATGCAAGTTGTTTTTATATGAACCAATTTTACCAGTACAACAATGTGTCTCCATTTATTCTTCCGAAAGCTGGTTTATATAGACATTTTTTGAATTGCTCCTCCTTCTCTTGGCCCAATATTGATAGTGACTCAAGAGTGGAGGATGGAGTCCGTTGTGGGTTGCACTTAATCCTCAAGGTTGCTCAAATCCGGTTGTCCTTGACAGTACTAGGTGGAGAATAATCCTAACAAAGCATGCCAAGTGGTCTCAGATGGTGACATTTCACCATCTTCAGGACCACGTGGCTATCGAAGGAATAACCGCATTGTGCCCAAAATTCCTTTGATGATGGTGCCCTATCCCTTAATTGTCATTCGAACCTTAGGAAAATTTTATTTTTTAGCCTTTCCTAATGTATTCCTTCCTTGAAAATCTTTGTTGACATTTTTAATGTCCTTTTCCTGTACGATTTCCTGGTGTTAACATTTTTCCCCTAATGTATGAAGTCTAGGAAGCATTGTATAACCAAAATATATTATGTTTTCTTTTCTGTGTGATCATTTTGAGAGAGAGAGAGAGAGAGTAACTTGCATGGAAAATTTTAGGGGATAATATTCGAAGATGGGCTACTTTTCGATGATTTTTCCCAAAAAAATATTTTCCAATTCCCATTTTTTCCTAAAAATGATTCACCTAAATTATATAAGAAAAAATTATTTTACCTGAAAAATCGCCAAATTTTTATAGAGACTGTATAAAATCATTAGAAGTTGGAATATTTTTACTAAAATATCACGAAGCATTTTATTGTTTACATATTATGGATTAGTAAGATTCACCAAGGTTTCTAATATTTAAGATAAATTTCCATCCTTAAAATTTTCCTTGGTAACTTGCTTTAGAACTGAGTTGGGAGACTCCTTGTCTTCCGTAAAAAAGACACCATGCTCTGAAGGAAACTTGCAAGTGATAAAATAAGAAATATTTCTATGAGGTGAGCATGTCCCATGCTCGTGATGTTTTACTAGTTAGGATAATCTTATATATATTGGTTTTGTTGTGTCACATTTCGTAGCTGGTGACCTACTGCTGGTTGACGATGATGGTTACTGATGCCCTCGTTGGAATTTTTTCTTTGAACAAAAAAGGTTGAATGTGGTACCCACATGCATGGCACATTTAGAGAAAGTGATCAATGGATGCATGGGTCTTTGAATCTTGGGGACCTTCCTGTGTAAGCATGGATGAAAGAGATGCCTATTGATATACGGGTTTTCGACAAATTCTAACAGAGTTGAATGGTTATGAAGTACGATGCCATCCTTCACATGAAAAATTATGTTGATGTCGATTGTCAAGAGGATCGATGAAATCAATGGGAAATTTTAATTCCCATTGTGCCACCTAAGGATGGCCCTATTGTGGTCAGGACTCATCCATGGTACTACTTCCTTCCCGGAAACTGGTGGTTGAAGTCGACAAGGAGGAAGCATCAACTGATTGATACAAGTACTGATGCAAGGGACTAGGGTTTCTAATGTATCAGGGTACAATGTGATAGGTTAAAAAGACATGATGATTAGAGACGGCTATAAGTGATGATGGTGGTTAAGTGGCTTGAGGGAGGAGCTGTATGTAATATTCCCAATTAGCCACTGCTACTTGGAATATTATAACTGCTCCATTTTTTAAATAAGAATTAGGGAAGACAATAAAACATATCCCAGTGTGAAAAGGGATTGAAGTATGAGGACAAAATAAAGCCACTTTGGTGTGAAAGAGGGGCAAAGCATTGAGCTAGCTCTAGTTGACCAAGTCAATAGTGTTGTCACAAGAGGAGGGAAAGCTACTAGGGCAGCACAGTTTTGAAGGAGGAAACTTCTCAAGGAAGTCATATCACTAATGAGTGGGGCCTGGGATGGGAAAGATCACCAAGGATAAGAAGGAGGAGATAGCAGCAAAGTATTCATTCATTCATTCATCTTGTTTGGTCTTGTGACTGATTGCAAGCTTCAGCTGTTTAGCCAGAGTTGCATCACTATTTAGTGCAAAGAATTCTCATGGGGGAATTCCATCATTACCTTTGGTCTAGCTGATTGGGAGATCTAAGGAGGAGGTCCTGAGCTCACTTTTCATTATTTTCCTTGATGTTATCTATTATGCCTCACATACAATGCATTCACCTCCAGTAATTGCGTCATTTCTACAATAGCAGCAGCAGCTGGTTGAAACCCTCTTGTTTTATGCTTGTTTCTGAGGAGGAGGTGTCTATTTCACTCCGAGAGGTCTATTGAGGGATGCCTTGAGAAAATTTATGTATTGTTTTTGTATTTCAGATTACATTTAGTATTTTATAATACAGAGTTGCTGGGTACAACGTTATTTTCTGCAGTGCTATATCTTGTGTTGCTATTTTGCCGGAAACCCTTGCCGAGGTTCTCCGATGTGCTTCTAAAAGAGGTCAAACCTCTCATTTCTAATTCAATGATGAATGAAAGATATATATATGTGTTTCATTATCTTTTACTGCAATAAAAATAACGTTGTTGCAGTCTCCGACATTTCTATTTTATGAAGTAGTGGGATTGGGGTGCTTTTGACCATATTTAAGCTGGGGAGATCTGTTTAGTGTAGCTAGAATGATTTATTTTTGATGCCCTTTTGTATTTAAGCTAAATACAACATATAAAAGAGGATCCAAGCCATTTTCAATGTTTTTATTGCATGGTTTTCCTTATATAGCGTCCTCAATGAAGAAATTGCAGAAATTCCTGAAAAGAAATATTATAGTGGTATCAGAGCTCTGCTCTTGGCTCAGCTTGTGGGGAGATATTTATCTTCAGTATGAAGGAGAAATAAATTTCGAATCTCCTACTTCAAACCCTGCAGAACATTGCAAGGGACCTCAAGGAGATGAGACATGAAGAGGATTCTATGGGGTTTGGCCATGAGGCAAGCACTAGCACTACAAATGGCATGGGGCATTTAGTTGCATCACAACGCTTTACCATACCTTCATTTATAACTGGGGGATATAAGGAGGGAACCCTAGGAGAATATACTGAAGAATATGAACTCCAATCTCAAGGGTTCAAGGAGCACTTGAGCTTTCAGTAGTTTTTTTGGATCAAGGATGGGAGGAGGATTAATCCTCATCAAAAGGAGGAGAACTTGATGCAGGGATCAGCCCTACAACATAGTATGGTAGGGTTCTTCTTGCATACATTTGATGGGACACCTAAGTGCACAACCAAGGCTTGGGTGGAGAAGCTGGACACATACTTCCAGCTCAACAAGGTTTCTGAGATAGAAGCCATCAAGATAGTTTCGCTGCACCTAGAAGGGGAAGCTCAGGAATGGTGGTTTCATGGACTGACCACACTTGGGCATCATCATATCACTTCATACTCAGATTTCACCAATACGCTAGTGGAGAGGTTTGATCCAAGAGATCCGGAAGCCCACTTTTACAAGTTAACCAAGCTCAAGCAGGAGGGAGATATTTAGGATTATGTTGCTGAGTATTTACAGCTTTCAGTGATGGTATCCAACCTCACTATGAGTAGCAAGGTATCCATGTTTATTAATGGGATGGATGAACCATTGCAAGGGTTGGTCAAATCCACTAAACCAACCACACTCCTTGAAGCTGTGGAGACAGCTAGGGATCTACAACGCATATTTCCTAGGGCAAGAACCTTTTTGCAGCAGGAGACCTACTCAAAACCAAGGAAGACAATCCATTTGGAGGGAGAATGTGTTGCAGGAAGGACACATCATGTCAAGACCTTCTCCAAGAAGGATGCCAACATTGTACAATCCATGAAAGACTTTTCTCCAAGAGGGGGAGCTATTGCAGTGTTAAGAGGAGTCCCAAAGTATCTAACCTTGAGGGTGAGAGGTACTACCATGGGGCAAAGAGTTTCTGTGTTGATAGATAGTGGAGCCACTCATAATTTCATTGATGCACATCTGGTACAAAGGAGAGGAATCCACATGGAGGAGTTTGAGGGATTTTCAGTTTTGGTCCCAGGAGCTATGACCCTGCAATGTGCCAAGTATGTTCCGGCACTAACCATTACCATGGGGACCTAAACATTGATAGACCACTTCTTTTTGGTAGAAATTCTAGACACCAATGTCATATTGGGAGTCTAGTGGTTAATCACTCTTGGGAGAGTTACCACTAACTGGAGAACCTTGGAGATGGAATGGATAGGAGGGAAGGATGGCCAACAACAAAATATCAAGGGTATAAACACATACCCACCACAGGTTGTTTCAACACATAGGATGGAGGAAGATCTATATAGAGGGGATGTTGAGTGGGTAGTGGAGCTACATATATCAGAGGGGAAGGGCAAGGATTCACCAGTGCATCCAGATGTTCAGTCTCTTTTGGACCAGTATTCTACAGTATTTGGAGATATCCCACCAGGGAGACCTCTTGACTAAGGGTTTGAACACACCATTGAGTTGGAACAAGGGATCCAAGCAGTAATCACCACTCCTTATAGGCATCCTAAGGCTTATAGGGATGAGATTGAGAGAGCTATCCAAGAGTTGCTAGCTCTAGGACACATCCGGCCTAGTACTAGTCCTTTTGCTTCCTCGGTGGTTTTGGTAAAGAAGAAAGATGGCACATTGAGGATGTGCATTGATTATAGGGCCTTGAACAAGAAGACTATGAAGAACAGGTACCCTATACCCAGGATCGATGAACTCATGGATGAGTTTAGGGGATCTAAATACTTCTCCAAGATTTATTTGAGATCTGGGTATCATCAAATCAAGGTGAGGGAGAGAGATATCCCCAAGACAACATTCAAATGTCAATATGGGAATTTTGAGTTTCTAGTAATGCCCTTTGGATTGACCAATGCTCCAGAAAATTTCCAATCCTGCATGAACCACATCTTCCATGGTCATTTGAGAAAGTTTGTATTGGTATTCTTTGATGATATTCTTATCTACAGTCGCACTTGGGAGGAGCACTTGCAGCATATTGAGACAATTTTGCATATCTTCAAGGAGTAGCAATTCTATGCCAAGCTCTCCAAATGTGAATTTGGCCTCACAGAGATGCTGTATTTGGGGCACATCATAGGAGTGGATGGAGTAAGGGTACACGAGGAGAAGATCCAGGCTATTAGAGATTGGCCTGAACCCAAGAATGTTACAGAACTCAGAGGGTTTGTGGGCATATGCACTTATTACTGGAAGTTTGTGAAAGGATTTTCACAACTAGTAGCACCACTCACAGAATTGATAAAGAAGGGAGCTTTCCATTGGACACCTACAGTGCAGAGGGCTTTTGATAAGCTCAAAGAGGTAATGAGTAGTTGTCCTGTTTTGGTTTTTCCTGACTTTTCTCAACCTTTTGTGCTAGAATGTAATGTATCAGGTGAAGGTATTGGGGTAGTCTTGATGCAAGGTGGGAATCCTATAGCCTTTGAGAGAAGGAATATGCTCCCTCATGAGAGGTTATACCCCATATATGATAAAGAAATGTTGGTTATCATGCATGCATTAGCCAAATTCCGACAATACTTGGTGGGGAATAAGTTCAAGGTGAAGACTGATCATAACAGTCTTAGATTCTTCCTTAAATAGAGAAAACTCCAGGAGAGACAATGGAAGTGGGTGAGCAAAATCCAAGCTTATGATTTTAACATAGAATATTTCAAGGGAAAAAGAAATGTAGTAGCTGATGCACTATCCAGGAGGCCTACAATGCTATCCTTGAGGGACATGGACACAGATTGGAAGGCTCAACTCTTAGTTGAGTATTCCAAAGATGACTTTGCATGTGAGATACTTGATAGGGTGGTATCGGATGAGAGGTTTAGAGTGATGGATGAGGCCATCTATTACCATGACCGGATCTTCTTGGCTAATAATTCCAAGCTCAAGGAGAAGATCTTATTGGCATCACATGATTCCCCATTTGCAGGGCATCAAGGTTTCGCAAATACTTATAGAGCTATCAGAGAGAGATTCTCATGGAAGGGTCTCAAGGAGGATGTGCTCCGACATGTCAGAGAGTGCACCATTTGTCAATAGAACAAGGGAGAATACACTCACCCTGTTGGATTTTTGCAGCCACTACCTATTCTGGATGGGAAGTGGGAAAGTATCTCTATGGAATTCATCACCGGCTTACCGACAGTGCAGGGTAAGGACTGTATCTTTGTTGTTTTTGATAGACTAACAAAGTACTCTCACTTCTTTGCCATTTATGCGCATTATACTGCTTCACAGGTAGTTGAGCTCTTCTTTAGAGATGTATTTAGAATCCATGGTCTCCCAAGGACCATAGTGAATGATCGGGACAACCGCTTCATGGGTGGCTTTTGGCAGGAACTTTTCCGGTTAGTGGGGACTGATTTGAATCCAAGCACTAGCTATCATCCCCAAACCGATGGACATACTGAGATAGTGAACAAGTGGCTAGAAGGTTACTTGAGGAACTATGTGGTAGGGCAGTAGAGAGCTTGGCTGCGTTGGCTCCACTCGGGAGAGTATTTTTACAACACTAACCATATTTCTATTGGCATGACTCCATTCCGAGCCTTATATGGGTATGAGGCACTCTCATTTTCTGATGTTATGTTTGGGGAAAGTAAAGCTCCAAGCGCAAAGGAATGGATTCAGGAGAACCAGGACATACTCAGGGCACTCAAAGACAACATTTCCACTGCCCAGAACCAGCAGAAGATGTATGCAAATAGTGGTCGGATAGAAAGACAGTTTTAGGTGGGAGATCTTGTCTACCTGCGTCTTCAACCTTACAAACAATCCAAACTCAAGGAGAAGGGAGCTGAGAAGCTCAAACCACGTTTCTATGGGCCATATAGGGTGGTCAAGTGTATCGGTAAGGTAGCATATGAGTTGGAGCTTCCTAAGGGGAGAAAGATCCACAATATCTTCCATGTCTCTTTGCTCAAGAAGGCCATTGGGAGGAATGTAGTTTCCAACATGAATCTCCCCCCTATTGATGATGAGGGCCACTTAATCTTGCAGCCAGAAGTAATATTAGACATAAGGGAGAGGCAGTTGAGAAATAGAGTCATCAAGGAATATCTGATTCGATGGAGGAATCTACTAGATGAGGATGCCTCTTGGGAGGGAGAGAAGATCTTGCAACATCCTTCTTTACTATTTCTTGTGGGCAAGCAAATTTTGAGCGAGGAGGACTGTAATATTCCCAATTAGCCACTACTACTTGGAATATTATAATTGCTTCATTTTTGAAATAAGAAGTAGGGAAGACAATAAAACATATCCTAGTGCGAAAAGGGATTGAAGTAGGAGGACAAAATAAAGCCACTTTGGTGTGAAAGAGGGGCCAAGCATTGAGCTAGCTCCAATTGAACAAGTCAACAACACTGTCACAAGAGGAGGGAAAACTACTAGGGCAACGCAGTTTTGAAGGAGGAAACTTCTCAAGGAAGTCACATCACCAATGAGTGGATCCTAGGATGGGAAAGCTCACCAAGGATAAGAAGGAGGAGATAGCAGAAAATGATTCATTCATCTTGTTTGGTCTTATGACTGATTGCAAGCTTCAACTGTTTAGCCGGAGTTGCAACACTGTTTAGTGCAAAGAATTCTCATGCAGGAATTCCATCATTACCTTTGGTCTAGCTGATTGGGAGATCTAAGGAGGAGGTCCTGAGCTCAATTTTCATCATTTTCCTTGAGGTTATCTATTCTGCATCACATACAGCACAGTCACCTCTAGTAACTACATCATTTCTACAGTAGCAGCAGCAGATGGGTGAAACCCTCTTGTTTTATGCTTGTTTTTGAGGAGGAGGTGTCTATTTCACTCCAAGAGGTCTATTGAGGGATGCCTTGAGCCAAATTTTGTATTATTTGTGTATTTCAGATTACATTTAGTATTTCTAATACAGATTTGCTGGGTACACCATTATTTTCTGCAGTGTTGTATCTTGTGTTGCTATTTTGTCAGAAACCCTTGCCGGGGTGCTCCGATGTGCTTGTAAAAGAGGTCAAACCTCTCATTTATAATTCAATGATGAATGAAAGCTCCAGATATGTGTTTCATTATATTTTTTTGTAATAAAAATAACGCTGTTGTAGTCTCCAACATTTCTATTTTATGAAGTAGTGGGATTGGGGTGCTTTTGAGCATATTTGAGTTGGGGAGATCTGTTTAGTGTAGCTAGAATGATTTCTTTCTGATTCCCTTTTGTATTTAAGATACATACAGCATATACAAGAGGATACAAGCCCTGTTCAAAATTTTTATTTCATGGTTTTCCTTATACAACGTCCTCATTGAAGAAATTGCAGAAATTCCTGAAAAGGAATATTACTCTGTAAAAGTGATTGGCAACAGTCATAACAATTTCTGATGAGGAAACCCTTGGGGTCTATAGGATGTCTAGGGTGGGTGTATGCTTGCTATGATTTTCATGGTTGGGTGTGGTAAAGAATGCACAGCTTCGACCAAGGGTGATTAGGGACTGCTTCCAGGTAAGGTATGTAAATGGATGGGTGGGAGTCTTCTCCTAAAAAAAAATTGTGTACACTTGCCAAAAGAATATGAAGGTGGTTTGGAGGTACAAGAATGGAGATGGGTGCCCCACTAACAAGAATATTAATCCTGCATGATGATGTGAGGAGTGTGTTTTGCTAAGGGTGAGGGACCCATTGGTTGATCTCGGTGCGAGGGAGATGAGCTAGATAAAATGTCATAGATGTGCTATGCTCATGAGGGTTTGATAGGCCAAATGTGACATGCAAGGGGCTATGCTCATCATTTTTGTCGATCCACTTTGTAGAGAATAGTAGCTTGGGAAGGGGGTTTTAACATGCAATGGGTAAAACTTGACTTGATGTTTGATAATGGGTGTACGAAAATGAAGCGGTCCTCAGGCTGAAGTTTATGGCCATGGCTCCAAACTTTTGCGTGTGGTCTGCATGAGTGATGGATGCCATGGATGGTGAGGCTCTACCAACCTTCAAGGGTGTTTATCATGTGCAAGATGGGGTGATGATAAACATGGTAAGGTTAATGGTACCTATGGTTTTATTCTTCTGAAGAAATGATGTCATTATATGCAAAGCTCTTTTAGGGAAGCCTATCATGCTTAGGGTATAACAATACCTACTATTGTACTTTTCTTGGCTGGGAAATATGGTGTTTTGGCGTGTTTGTAATACCTACAACCAATACCCCAAGTAAAAACATATTTTTCATACAAATATTTTTGAAATAACTTGAATTTTTACGTGATAAGAGAGGGCATACCTGAACTGAAGTATGGTTGGCGTTGGGCCTAAAAATGACTTTTTCTAAAACTTGGATTTATGGGGCCCAGATTGAACATGATTAAGTGTTGATTACTATGTTTCTCGTAGTTTTGTGATTGGGTACTATGAGCTCCAGTTATGGGCTTTTGAAAATGAAAAAAGGGCGATATATAGGCCAATATGGCCCATTTTCAAATCATTTGTGCCTTTTTATGGTCCAAGGTAAGAGAAGAGCTACTTTGCCAAGATTTTCTTGCCGTTGTGGTTAGCATGAGCACCTAGGATTTGTGATGTTAGTTTCAGGTAGGAGCTAAAACATCCTGCTTTTTATTTTTGTCATTTTCATGTGTGGGTGGTCCGTACAAATGTGAATTTGTATGGATTTTATGCCCGTTTTTGGGTGGGACCGCGCGGGTGATAGAAGATAGTGCGTATGATCCCCGCGCAAAGGGTTACTTTTGTGCAAATCCCCCAACGATTGATGAAGCTTTAGCATGTTGCGTCGTGCACCTATGTCTAGTATAGACACAGGGTCAACACACAGAGATTATTGACAGGTGCGAAGAAGTCAATTTTTAAAATATTTTATGGTTTTTGTTCAAAAAATGACTGTGGCTTTTCCTTGGTGGCAGGATGTTGTGACGAGAGTGGGACTCGCCTATCTCCGTGCGGGAGTGGGCCAAGACCCCCCCTGCTAGAGAGACGTTGGCTCAATATGCTTTGCTGAGATTCCTAGAGAACAACATACTGAGATCCTAGGATGGGTTCCTATGTTACTTGGTTCGATGTTAGAACATGAGAAAATGTGTTATGGTCCTGCGCCATAGAGATGGAGTGATCCAGCCCGATATCGATGTTTATTTTGTGACAGGTCTCTTGCCTCAAGGGGAGGCACTTCCTTATCCACTCCCTCCTGGAAGAGTGAACATCCATCGTTGGGCTGAGGAGGAGAGGCACTGCGGTCTTAACCCTATCACTCGAGGCTACATCCGTGTGATTTCTATCATGAATTTGGCTGAGCGAGCTGCTTTGGAAATGATATTTCGCCTTTCTGGGTCGACATCGTCCCACCGAGTGTTTAGTCCGTAGATTGTGGTGTTTCTCTGGCTCCAGGCTAGTCACTTTTTTGATTGGGCCTATTATGTCTATCAGGGTATGGTCACTCAGCTGGCCAAAGCATAGAGGGGTGTTGCCAATACCTTTGCCTATGTGAGCATCCTATGCAATATTATGTATGAATGGGTTGTGATGTTACGACCCTTTGTGGCAGTGCCCATAGGTCCTCCGAGGGATCCTTGGATGCACAACTGGACACCTATGATGCCCCGTGGTGGTGGGGGAGAGGCGGGCTGTTACTGGGATGCGACGGTTGAGGCATGGTTCGAGTTGAACCTGTAGGTATTCCTTGAGTTTCCATATTCAGGGATGGACTTTCAAGGTGATCCAGACATGGGTCTCCTTCCTAGCTATGTATGGGGTCTGGCAGGTATGACCTTTTATGTTTTCTGCATTTTGAGGGTTCTATATATGTGTGTGTGTGTGTGTGTGTGTGTCTTTTGATGGTGACATTGATATTGTTTTTTGGTTTATTTTGTAGATGTGGGTTTAGCAGGGTGTCCTGTTGCTCGTTTGGTAGGCCACCAGCCGAGGAGGAGGGACCCACTTGGGGCTAGTCAGGTTGGTGCCGGAGGTCCCTCAAGTGAGGGTAGCAACGCTGCAGCTACTGGTGGCGATTTTTCCCTCCTGGTGTGTGCTGAGGTAGTCATGGCATGGATGGACGCTGTCTAGGAGTTGCTGGTTGGTGGTGATATCTGAGTATTTCTAGCAAAGGCTCAAGCTGCTGATGTTGAGAGATGTTTGAGGGCTACTGAGGCCCGGGCTGAGGTGACACATGCTCGTGATGTGGACCTTCAAAATTCATGGATTCAGTTGGAGAGGCTGACTTGGGGTTTTCCGACCATGGGATTTGATGACCTAGACGACATATGGTTGGAGATGGTGATGGCTTGGGAGATGGTGCATCGCCTGAATTTGCGCAGAGTGGCACTTGCTGTCACAACTGCTACTCCTATACTGGCACTTGGTGCTCACGTGGGTTTGGAGGACCCACCAGGTGGGGCTTAGCCCTAGAGATTTCGTATGATCAGGGATAGCACCCATTATGAGGATGCTTCCCTGCGTTGATGATATGTATATTTTTTTACTGATGTGATAGTCAGTGAATTGTTTTTGTATACTGGGATATATATTTTTTGATGTATATATGTGAGATGTATTTTTGGCGGCTCTTATAATGTGTATATGGTTATTTTTATATGTTTGTATATGTTTATGATGGATGTTATGCTTATGATTTAGTTTTTTATGGATGATGGCTTATACGAGATGCATTCCACTCTAGGATATGGTTAGCTATGTGATCGGCTACCTAATTTTGATCTCTTGGTATATGTGTAAATGTAATGTGATCAAAGTGGCGAACTAACTGTCATGCATGCAATTACTTCCTAAATAGGTGTGAATCCCGTATTTGAAAGGCTTGGCCTAACTCTATACCACTAGTTGGTAGTCAAGAAAGAGATTTACATGGCTAATTCCTTGGTTGGAGGCATCACTCAACAACCCGATGACTGCATCATATTCTGCTTGATTATTTATAACTAACTCGATACATAGTCCATTGGTGAGAAATGGTGATCGGTCAAGAGAGTATATGGCCCAGGTGGATGTTGCTAAATTTTATGACCATCGAGAGGCTCCATCAACAAATCCATTATAGTAGACAAGTGAACAATCCATATGTGACAAAAGAGCATTGTTTTTATAACAAGTTCATAATGATTGTGATCATCATAAAAATTTATGTTACTTTCATTTTATCTCTAGGGTATTGGAGCTTCCCGCCCTATGGGAGGAATTTTTTGAGGTAGAGCCTATTGACAAGATTGGCTAGGCATGCACTGTCGGGCTTAGAAAAAATGTATGCTCCTTTGAAGAGACAATGTTTGATGATGTAAGGACCCCTCCATAATGTTTCAAACTTCCTGGGTCCTAAGGCTTCTTTTGCAACATCATAGCAGAGGACTAGCCCCCCCTCAGAAAATGAGCGAGGGTTGATGTTACAGACGAATGATGCTTTTACTCTTTTCTTGTGAGCCTCATTATGTTGGAGAGACTCTCATCGACTTTCATCGATGATATCTAATTGTACCAACCATTGTTTTAGAGACTAAGTATCAGTGAGGAGTTCGATGGTTGCGTGTAAGTTGGGGATTTCACGTTCAATGGGAAGCCTGGCCTCCAGTCCATATACCAACTGGAAAGGTGTGAACCCTGTTGAGTATTTGACTGCTATGTGGTATGCCCATAAGGCTGAAAACACCATATGGTGCTAGTTATTTTTATGGTTGTTTACCATGCGTTGTAACATTGTTTTTAATACTTTGTTAATAGATTCTACCTGGTTGTTGGAATGGGGGTAGTATGGTGATGCAAATTCATGTGTGAACCTTAGGTGATGGGATAGATCCTAGAATATTTCATTCTCGAAATTCTTTCCATGGTCAGAGACTAACTCCTTAGGCACACCGAATCGTGCGCTGACATGGTTGAAGAGAAACCGAGCTGCAGTTTCTATGGTGTTTTCATATGTGGGCATGGCTCTGCCCATTTGGTGAAATAGTTGATGAATACTATGATGTATTTATGGTTTTCAGATGACGTAGGGTTGCAAGTCATAAAGTCAATTCCCCATTTGTAAAATGGTCCTGCTACAATGACCGGGTGCAGGGGAGCAGGAGGTGCTCTTGCCTTGTGAGCGAAGTGTTGGCATCGTTCGCACCTTTTACTTGTATGTAATCTTGGAATAGGGTGGGCCAAAAATAACCATCACGCAAGAATTTTTGGGTGATTTCCATTCCCAAGAAATGGTCGTTGCTAGCCCCACTATGGTAGTCATTTAGGGTCTGCTCAACTTGGTCGTGACTGAGGCATCGTCGTAAAATGGTGTCAATGCCTCTTCGATAAAGGATGTCCCCCATGAGAAGGTATTGGGGGGCTTGATGGCGTATGTACCTTCAATTTTCATGGGTGATACGAGTTTTTAACTTTTAGGTTCGCAGAAATAGAAGGATGTCACCGTACCAAGGGCCCTTGGTCATCACTAAGACCAAATGTTCATCAGGTAGTGAGTCATTAACTGAGGATCCTTGGGTTGCATTTGGGAGATCAGTGATGAATTTAGCTAGGATTAGTGCTTTATTTCTCTTGGGGGAGCTAAATTGTAGGTCGAATTCCTGCAGTATAACTATCCATTAGGAATACTTATGGTTCATCATAAGACGGGTTAGAAATATCGCATGGGGTTGATAGTTTCTATGACTGTTGTAGTCCTTAAGATGATGTAATGTTGAAGCTTTTGTACTGTGTGTACTAGGGCTAGGGAGGTTTTTTATTTTGGCTCATACCATAAAGCACAATTAGCCAGGTTCTTGCCGACGTAATAAATTACGTGCTCTCTTTTGTCGGCTCTTTCTTGGACTAACACCCTGGCTATGGTTGTATTTGACGCAGATAGATTAAGGTATAGTCTTTTTCATAATTGGGTGGGCTGATCAAGGGGGCTGAAGACAAGGTGTATTTCAGTGCCTCAAACGACTTTTGATCCTGATCATCCCATTTGAAAGGAATTTTCTCACGGAATAGGTGCAGGAAGCCATGCGTGCAAGTGGCATATTTAGGGAAAAATATTCGTAATTTGGCTTTTCCCTACAGAGTTTGAAGGTGATTTATCATTTTGGGTGGTGTTATTTCTTTGATTGCCTAGACTTTGAGGGGGTAAACTTTGATTCCTTGTTGGGATACTATGAATCCTAACAGTTTGCCTGCATTAACGAAAAAGACACACTTGAGGGGGCTCAAGCATAGGTTGTAGTGCCGACATCGTTGAAATACCAAATGTAAATCCTCTAGATGGTCAGCTTGTTTCTTGGATCGTACTGTGAGGTCGTCCAAATAGGCTAAGATAAGATGAGCCAGGTCATGGAAGATATAGTTCATGGCCTGTTGAAAGGTGACTCCAACATTTTTAAGACCAAATGGCATAACCTGATATGAAAATGTGCCCAATGGGTGGTGACTGCAATGTTATACCGATCCGCATGTTGGATTTGAATTTGATTATACCCAAAAAATCCATCCATGATGGATAAGTCCTTGTGACCAGTACAAGAATCAATGACTTGGAAGATGAAAGGAGTGGGGTAGTTATCTTTGGGACAAGCTTTGTTTAAATCTCAAAAATTGGTATAGACTCTAATGGTGCCCTATTTTTTCATAACTGTTACAAGGTTAGAAACCCAAGATGTGTAAGCAATTGGGTAGATGAATCTAGCTTTTTCAAGCTTTTCTATCTCTTGTTTGATCACTTCTACCTTGGATGGGTGTAATTGAGGTTGATTTTGGCAAACGGGTGATACGTCAGGCCAAGTGTCAATGTGATGCTGCCCCTAGTGATATTTCTTCAGTTTTGCCTGGTTTTTTCGAGATATTCACCTTAATGGTTGGTGAAATATTCGACATATTTCCTTCCTCAAACACATCAGGTGTTGGGATAGGGTTCTTGAACCAATATACCTTTCCTAACGAAAGGAATTATTTGGATTCAATGGTGTAAATATCCTGGGTGTTTGTGCTGCTAGGCATGAACGATTTTTATGGAAGAAAAAAAGAGCGATGATGCATAGCATCCCATGGAAAATTTGGCTCCATCATGGCCTCTAATATATCCTCATCAGAGTGAAACAAGATGTATAAGGGGGAATTTTTTTGTGCGAGGCTGTGAGGAATTGGTTCGGGTATAACAATGTTGGTCGACAGACAAGAATATGATTTTGTGGTTGATGTCGTGGAACCAGATGAGGTTGACAGGGTGTAGACGAGCTAGGTTTTCATCGTCGGGGGTACTACTATTGTTGTAGTAGTTGCAGTGGTCTCTACACCAAGGAATTATGAGAAGACATCATGAGTCATGGTTACCATGCATGATGACATGAATCATATATGGTGTTTTGTGTCATCAACATTACATTGTGGAAAAATTTCCATGATGGTTTTTTGTTTTTTAGCGAGAGAAGGTTCATGCTCTCTTGGTGGTGTACGAAGGGTACACGTTTATTTTTTTATTTGAATATTTTTATGGATTCAGAGGTGCCAAAATGTTCATAACATAGGGCATTTCTTTGCATCATGATCATGGCTCATGCCAATGTTGCATGGAGTAAATGTAATCACTGAGTATATTGTATGAGATCCAGTACTTCTCATCATATTAGAGGATGATGATGGGAGATGGTTACGAGAATGAGTATTTCTTCATTTATGTCGTCTCCTATTCTTAGACCTTGTGTGATTTGGCTCCTGTGAGAGTTTTTCTTCTAACATTTCTCTAGTCGCTCTTAACCTTGGCAGGTAATGGCAATTCATCATGTGGTAAAATTAAGAGAAAATTTGGCAATAACAACGTGTGATATTCTCTTGATTAGATAGATGAATGCAATGTATGGGTGTGACCATGTGAAGAGTGTCAATGAATTTGTTAAGCTCCTGACATTGATTAACCATGTGGTTGTTTTTAGCACATAAGGCACATTATATGTTTGATTTTCTTCTTACCTCGCTGGGGCAAGGTGTTGTACTCATGTTTTTAGGTGGATGGTGACAATGGGGGGTAGGCCTCATTTTTATCGGTTGCTTATATTGTGGTGACTCGAAACCGACTATGTCCACATTATTAATGGCGAAAGAGATCATGATTTCTAGCCTAAGTCAAAATCTGGGGACATAGGGTAAATGTCGAGCGTGGTGGTTATCTTGGAATATAAGACAAGATTGACGCTCTTTTTTTTTCCAATCCCTTTGGACCACGGGAGTGATTGGATACCATTTTTGGAATGATACTAAATATGGGCACTGAGTGATTAAATGGTCACGTTTGTCACACAATACGCAGGCTGGGGTTGGGCATGTGGGGGATTTGGGGTAGGAAGTTGTCCTTTTGGTGGGTTCCTCCCTTCAGATACACAGAGAATGGACCTCGTTGCTTCATTATCCTGCGTTGTCGAACTTTCTATGGACTCTGAATCTGATTTTTCTAAGTCGGGAAGGTTGGTTATCACTAGGCGTAGCGACTCTAATGCTAAACAGAATTGGGGAACATAGGGACAATGGTGAAGATGGTGATTATCCTAACATATCTAGCAAGAATATTGATTGGGTCATAGACCTATGAAGTACACTGGGTTAACTGGGTACCATCTTTGAAACAACTCTAAAGATGCACATTGCACGATTAAATGATCACGTTCATCGCATATGGCACAAATCTGGTGTTAAGGTTGAGGATGGTTATGGGGGAGAGGTGGTTTCTCTGGTGACCATATATCCTCTGATATATATAATATTGTCCTTGTCGCTTAAAACCATTGAGTTGTAGTGGCGTCTATGGATTCTGTGTCCGAGTTTTCTAAATCAGGATTTTCAACAATGAAACACCGCATGAAATTGAACATTAATCGGAGATGATGGAGGTTGGGACAATGACGCACGTGATGGTTGCTCCAACAGATGTGACACATGTGTCTTCTATGTTACAATAAGTTGCTTTGGGCAACATGTGGTATTGGGTACCATTGGTTAAAAGCCCTTGATTCGAGGCACTGTATTATCAAGTGATCTGGTTCATCGCACAATGTGCAAAATAGGACCTATGATGTGTCCTCTATTTTCCTTCTCTGAGCCATTGGGTTGTATCAGTATGAGCATGATCCAGGTTCTTCTCGTACATACAGTTTAACTTTGGACTCGCCCACTTTCATTTGTATGGATTTGGCAGAGGGGTCCTCAAGATTAGATTGTTCTAGGGCTTGCAATGCATCTCTATATCAAGGAACCTCCGAGCAATGATGGGTTTAATGCCCATAATGTTTGCATATGGCGCACACATGATTGGTATGTAATGATTTCCATTGGTTGTTTGTGACCTGTTACTTTTTCTGGATACTTGAGGTCGCAACATTTATTTAGGTATGTAGAAGAGGTTTTAATTCTTCTAATTCAAGGAAAATATTAGTAGGATGGCCTATGATATCGCACAATGCACAAGGTTGTAATTCCCTAAGTGACTTGGGGGTTTTGACCTTTTTCCTTTTTTTTTTCATCCTCTTGGTAGTGCCAAGTGGTGTTACTACAAGTGTTTCTTTAATTTCTATGACCTCTTGGGGGGCAATAGGGGTCATACCTGTAGAGGTAATGCTTGGGATTTCTAGCATGGCTGGAAGGACCAAATACCACATAGGTATTACCAAAGCCATATTTCACAATGTCATAGTTTCCATGACCTGGTTCGATACAAAACCAGGTGGGGGATATAAAAATGGGGTTTGTGAAATGGAATATGGTAGGAATGTCATACCCATTGCTTCAACATCCGTACTACTGTTTTCTACTTTTGGGCTAGTTTCGATGTTTGATGAGCTCATCATGCACACCGGTGCCTCTGTGATTTTGGGGGCTTCCCCTAGTACAATAGTGGGATATATTAGGAATGAGCCCGAGATAGATGATGGTTTGAATTGGCCCAGGCCAAATTTTTTATACCTTGTGAGTGGTTCTGTGGTTGTATTTATGTATGGTAGTACGACATTTAAATTGGTCATGGGTTTCTTGTTGTATTATGTGAGTTGGTCGATGGGGATGATCCAATCGTTGCGAGGGAAAATCATCACCCTAAAGACAAAGGATGCGATCACGGTCATGGCATACATGTAACTTTGCTCGAGGAGTATATTATAGTCTAGTTGTGCGGCTAAGACCTCAATGTATATAAGGACAATTTTTCTGGCTAGGTTCACTGAGAAATTTTGATAAAGACCAATGGGGGATTATGGGTGCATGTTGTATTCTCTAATGATTTCATATGGTTTAAATTCAGGTGATCCTAAATTTTTCCAAACTGATTTGGACACGATACACATGGATGCTCCTTCATCCACAATGCATCGGTGTATGGTGATATTCTGAACTGAAACAGGTATCTGGAAAGCAACTAGAGAAAGAATCCTAGGGCTTGCCTTGTCTAGGTCAAAAAACATAAGAAGGGTAGAACACGCCTAAGGCAGAAAGTAAGGCCTTCCACTATGTTGGGAATTATTGCAGGACTTCCAATGTTGACATGGCTGCTGAAGATTGAACACAGTCATCCACTATACTATAGCTATGAACAACTTTGGAATGATGTCCCGCGTGCCTGGTTGGTCCTTTGACCGCTCTTGGAAGAGGCTCAATAGGTACTTTGGAGATAGTTAACAACGTTGTAGGTGTGCTCGTACTTGTACATGATGGGTTGGTATCCAACAAAGTTTGATAGTTCCTATTCCATGTTTGGAAGAACAATTCTTCTCCAGCCAAGTAGATTTTGCAGATTTTCCCTCTAGTCTCATTTTGGGGTGGTTTTTGTTGTTGAGTATTAACCACTTTTTGGTGGGGAAAAAGTTCCTACTTTACTGCAGGTTGCTAGGTAAGTCCCCCTTATCCTCGGTTACCCTGAAATTTTTTCAATTCGTGGAGTTCGATACAATGGTGAGTGTAATTTCCATACTCACCACATATGGCAAAAGATTTATTTTTCCCTTGGGAGTTATTACTTGGTTCCTGGTTTTGATTTCGGTTGGGGTTGCCCCCAACCTGATACTGCAAGGGGTGTTGTTTATTACTGCACCCCCTGTCCAGGATCTCCCTTTTACTTGTTCCTTGGATTTTTCTTTGCAGCATTTGGATGATTATTTCTATTCTTCGGATCATAAGATTATCGTTGTTGAGCCTGGGATGGTTGCAAAATATTTACAGGTGCATTTTTTTTCGTCGATGGTGTATTTTGTGCAGAAAATGGGAGTATTGGTTCCCCTGTCCTTGATTGGTGTATGGTTTCTAGGGTGGTTCTCTTGTATCAACATTCCTAGCTGAGTACTAGTTCCCCTACAGGTGAGGATATGAACCTCCTTGATGTTGATGATATGGCATCACCCTATTCGTCATGTTCTGCAGAGGTTCACAGTGACTTTGGCGGAACCCGGGTTGTGACACTTTTTGAGTAGAATCGTAAGAGTATACTGGGTATTGATAAATTTTTCTTGGTTGACCTTGGTCTAAGGAACCTATCAAACCATCAGTGGTGTTGGATTTGCCTGGTAATTCTCTATAAGTTTGCAAGCGGAGGGAATTTGGCAGGACATTGAAAATATATCCTGATTAGGTGTAAATGAGTTCAAGTTGTTGGGCTTTGCTAATGGCATCTTCCTCTGAGGTAGGTTTTTGCATGAACACGTCTTTTTAAATCTATGCAATGAGAGTTTTTAAAAATAATTCCAACAGAACTCTGCTGTCGAGGTTGGCTTTGCACAAACTACAACGTCTCCACCATTCATGGAGATGCTCTCATACATGAAAAACTAATGCTTGTTTGAAATGCGTTAGAAGTTCCATTCCTAGTCATAATGAATGGGGAGTTGGAAATATGTGAGGAATGCAGTAGCGAGGTTGCTAAAGGTTCCATGCGATGCAGGTGACTGCTTGACATACCATTTTTCCACAATCCCTATGAGGGTGCATTGAAATAGTATTATTCGAATGGTATCATCAATGATACTATTTGACAGACACCATAGTTGGAAATTCATTATATGATTTCCAAGGTCTTTCGCTTTCTTCCCTTCAAATTTTTGTATATCAGAAGGGAGATTCATTGGCATGGGTGGCCAATTAAGGCCATGTGCAATGGGGTCATTCATTAACTTTGTTAGATCTGGAATATTTAGTGATGCTAATAAGGGTAACTGAAAATTGACTGCCATCGTACTCTGTTGAGAAACAAGTATTTTAATGTGCTGGTACAGGGGAGGTTCATGAGGAATGTGACCCTGTGGCATACCCCGATGGATATTCTATTGACTCCTTGGAGGGATAGCTACCATTTGACCTTGAGGGGTCGTCAGAGAAGATGAGTGTGGTGACCCTATTTGGGTTTCCACTGGTGTTGTGGTTGGTGATCCTTGAGGGTTTCCAATTGTAATATTCCCAAATGGGGAAAATCAGCAATATAGGCACCAAAAATGCATTTTTCAAAAAATTATGCTATAAAAGTCTAGAATATCCCATGGATCCATTATTTTATACATTATAGCAACCAAATATGCAAGGAGATCAGAAAAAAAATCATTATAGCTTAGTTATACATGCCTCCCAAGCCCAGAACAACCCAAAAACACTACAACCCCATGACTACTGCAACACAAAAATTCTGAACCAATTGAAAGCATATTTTAATGAGGATTTATACTATAGAAATATAGAAACAAATGGATCTACTGATATATTAATCAAGAGAGCTGAAAAACTGAGATCTAGTCTCTTTTACACATTCCAAGATAACTCAGCAAGGGTTTCTTGATAGACATGAGATACAAGAACTATATGCTACAGATCTATGGTTGAATCATGTTTTCTGGTTGAAGCTTTGCATAAATATGGCTGAGAATACAAATAAATGGCTGTAGCTCCTCCTTACTAGCTCTCCGGGTGAAAGGCTGATCCATTCACTAGGAAACTAGCACATAATCAAAGTTTCTACTTTCCACCTGGTAGAATACCCGATGAAAATAACGTTAATTCCACGATATGATAGTGGTCATGATGTAGGGGATGTAGGTGAATGTTTGGCCCAATGTCGGATGGTGGAAATGAAGCCCAGAATACTCCTCTCAGATTTCTTCAACAAGCCCTCCAAGGAAGAGTGGGGAATTCCCGCATGAGAATACCCTTGTACTAAACAATACAACAAACCCAGCTAAGCAGCTAAAGCATGCAATAAGTCATAAGAATCAAACATAAAAAATATTCTCAATTCCCCATATGGTTGCAATTCCATCCATTATATACTTGATGAGATTCCTCACCATGGGTCCCAACCATTTATGTGGTTACTTCCATGCAAAGACGCCTCCTTCAAAACTACACTATCTCCACTAGCTCCACTCTCTCAATTACAACACTGCTTGATTTGGTCAACCTTGACTTAGTCTCCATGCATTGTCTCCTTTCACACCCAAGGTGGCTTTATTCTGACTATCTAAACTAATCCACTTTCACACTGGGCTGTCTCTATTGATGATTCATTCCCTCCATACCAGCACTGTTGACTTGGTCAACTTAACCTTGTCCACATGCATTAGCCCCTGTTCACATATGAGGGTGCTTTATCCAGCTACGAAGATGATCCCTTTTCACATGAAAAGTGGTTTTATTACTAATAAATATATTTGTGGGTCTCCCTACACACTTATTCATCAAGCAAGAAGGAAAAATTAGATTTTAATATTCCAATTAGTTGCATGCTAATTTAGGTATATTACAATCCTCCCCTCCCAAATGTTGCTTGTCCTCAAGAAAATGCAAGGATATATCTGCAAAATATAGGGAACCTTCATCCCCATGTGAAGCTCCATTCTCCAAGCTATCATCCATATAAAATGAATCACCCTCCAGACTGGTAATTCATAGAAAAAATCCTCCCATGTGAGAGGCTTCTCCTAAGGACATAAATCAATCATATGGCTCCCTTCATAAGGAAACAAGTGATATAATGTAGAAGCCATATAATTTCCCATGCTCCCCTTGAAGCATGAAGAAATGTGGGAAGTTTCATTCCCAATGGACACATCCAACCAATGTGTCATCCCCCTAATCATGTCCCCAACAATAATGAAAACATCATCAACGTATGGGATCATAATCAAAGTCATTCTAGCTGCCATATGTAGTAATGGAGAAGGAAAATGGTCCCTCAAGTGAAACCAACGTAGTTTTACTCCTGACTGCATCAGAATATGGCATGATGAGTGGTTTCCCAACCACTTGTTTACTGCCCCAATATCCTCACAATCTTGGAGAAGGTGTATGGTGCAAATTGAGCATACCCTGCATAAGAAATTATCTCCCCAAGATCTCCTAGGGAGTGGCCATCATCAATGTTGCTTATGAAATCAAGTAGACCATGAAGTCTATAAGGAAGAGTGCCCCCTCTTGGAGCAATTCCTTGCATATGTATGATAAGGAAATGCAAATACATAGTAAATGAATCATGATGTACAAAAATACAATCTTTAATTGGTTCAAGCTAGTAAGGTTGCTCATAGATGGACCTCCTCTCACTCCTAATGAGAAAGGAAGTGGTTATGATAACTCTACCAAAGAGTCATGTCTCTCCTCATCCTCCAAATAATTCATGCATCTCATCATATGTCGGTGCATCTCCTCTTTGAATCTTTCCCAAATAAATCCCTCCAAGATAGTACGGTATGCTCTTATAAAACCAGTGGGTTTGGAGAGAAAACCCTCATATGCTGCATCTAGTAGCTTCTCCTTGAGCTTAGAGGCTCTAGTCAAGAAGACTCTACCCTGAAAATAGATGACCCCAAATACCACTACATATCTCCCATCAAATAACTGGCCATCAAGCACTCTGCATGAAAAGAGATCCTTGGAGTATTCCACTAATATATGGGATCTCCAATAAGGGTCAATACTCAATAATGACAGCGTTTCTGATCTATCATGTGAATCATATGTCATGTTTCTGCCCTCTTCTTTGACATCTCTCATGCCAAAGTCATACATCGGGATGCTGCAACCTTGCCTCTGCTGCTCATGCTCTAAAAAAAGGGGAAGTTTTTGGAGGCTAGCCTTCCATGAGAAGCTATTGCCCATCAAAAGCTTTCTAAGTCTGGCCAATGTAAGCATGTTTGGCCACCAACCTCTACCAAATGTGGAAGAGTCATTCCTATGTGGAAGTATATTCTGATTCTCCAAAGCTATGGAGTGGTCTCCTTGCACCCTGATGGTGCCATCCATCCCTGAACATCTTTTTTCAACGCAAGATGTTTAGTGAGAGTGGGTAATACTGATATTGGGAGAATGTCTCCCTCCTCCTTAAGCCTACCCTAGACTCTCTGTGTTGTGTTGAGTCCTCCCAAGGTTCTCACCCCTCCAAAATCTATGAGTGGTGCGACCAAATGTGGATCATCTCTCATTATCTCCTGTTCCGGTGGTGTCCCAGGTGGAATGTATCCATGCAATGAGATATCAATATCAAGAGTAGACTGCATATCTGAATGGACAACTTTGTCCTTGCCCTCACTATGCAAATCAGTCTGCCTCTTCTGTGCATCAACCTTCTGAAATAGATAGGGGTGTGTGCTCCTAATCATATGATGCTGGCCATCCTCCCTACCTTCTCCTTTCATCTACAAGGTATCACAATCTATCAACAATGGCATATGTTGTTCATGGATTGTGCCTTGATCTCCACATATGAGATCCTTTCGAACTTCTTCCAATGATACAAGAACTCCTCTCATAGGAGCAATTTATCCATCTACCTCTCCATGAGGTACTAGATCTGCTCTTGATGTGACAACGCTGTTATCTCCAACCTTCTCCTCCCCTTCATCATGAATGGAGGTTACCTCATCATCATTAAGAGGCTCTTTGTTTTGATCCTCTTTCGAAAAAGAGATCTCCATGGCTTCCTTTTGAGAAGAGAGATCTTTCTGAAGTGGGGATCTTGCCTCTAGCAAGGTATTCTGCAAGTTTTTAACCCCTCAATAACATTCTGGAATGGATTTGGGTTTATGGATCCTTCCAACTCATGCAAAGGTTTTGTTTTTTTAGGCTTGGTTAGCTCAACCAAGGATGTATCAAATATTTTCACTAACCTCCTAGTGAACTTTGCATAAGTAGATGCATTTACATGATTCAAGAAAGAAGTTTCATAAAAGCACCAATCATAAGCCTTACCTTCAAGATGTAGTGCTGCTACTCTAAGGGCTTCATCTTTTGAAACTTGGTACAGCTAGAAATATGTGTCTAGCTCCTTTACCCAAACCCTTTTTGTACATTTAGGTGACCCATCAAAAGTAGATAGAAAGAATCTACCCAAATCATGTTGCTTGCACCACTTGCTTCTATTGTGCTTGCTAGGTCTTCTATTCTCCTTGATTTTGAAAAAACCTTGGAAGTTTATATGATCTTTGAACCTCTAAGATTGAGATTCATACTCTTGAAGATAGTCACCAAGAGTCTCCTCCTTTGGTACATCTCCTTCCTCCATCTCTCTTGCTATGAACATAGGCATGGTAGAGCGTTGTAGATCTGATTGTGTGGTTGAATGCTCACACTAATAATATGAAGATATGGAGATTTCTTTATGTGAAAATATTCTTTAGGGATCCTCATGTCTTTCCCTCCTCATTCCCTTTATTTCTCTTTTAAGCTCATGCATAGTTTGGAGAAGAAGTTTTGGAAAATTCTTTCCCTTCGTTTCTCCAAATAATGGAGGCTTGACTTTGTCTCTCCTCTAAGCCTTCTATTTTCTGTGAGAATCTTCTTCTTCTTTTGAGAACATAGATGCAATGTCTTCACAGGCTGAGCCAAGATTATGCTCTGATACCACTGTAATATTCCCAAATGGGGAAAATCAACAATATAGACACCAAAAACACATTTTTCAGAAAATTATGCTATGAAAATCAAGAACAGCCCATAGATCCATTATTTTATACATTATAGCAACGAAATATGCAAGGAGATCAGAAAAAAATCATTATAGCTTAGTTAAACAGGCATCCCAAGCCCAGAACAACCCAAAAACACTGCAACCCCATGACTACTACAACAACAAAATTTTGAAGCAAGTGAAAACGCAGTTTAATAACGGTTTATACTACAGAGATAGAGAAACAAATGGATCTGCTGATATATTACTCAAGAGAGCTAAAAAACTGAGATCTAGTCTCTTCTACATAATTCCAAGATAACCCAACAAGGGTTTCTTAATAGACATGAGATACAAGAAGTATATGCTGCAGATCTATGGATGAATCATGTTGTCTGACTGAAGCTCTGCATAAATATGGCTGAAATGACAAAGAAATGGTTGTAGCTCCTCCTTACTAGCTCTCCGAGTGAAAGGTTGATCCTTTCACTAGGAAACTAGCTCACAATTAGGGGTTTTGACCCTTCCACTGCAACACCATGAAAAATATCGCAATTCCTCAAGGAGACTACGCTGGGGCTGTAGGTGTCTGCTTGGCCCAATTCCGGATGTTGGAAATGAAGCCTAGAATACTCCTCTCATATTTATTCAACAAGCCCTCCAAGAAAGAGTGGGGAATTCCCACATGATAATACCCTTGTACTAAACAATACAGCAAACCCAGCTAAGCAGTTGAAGCATGCAATAAGTCATAAGACTCAAATATAAACAATATTCTCAATGCTCCATATGGTTTCCATTCCCTCCATTATATACTTGATGAGCTTCCTCACCATGGGTCCCAGCCATTTATTAGGTTACTTTCATGCAAAGACTCCTCCTCCAAAACTACGTTGTCTCCACTAGCTCCACTCTCTCATTTACAACGTTGTTTTATTTGGTAAACCTTGACTTAGTCTCCATGCATTTTCTCCTTTCACACCCAAGGTGGCTTTATTCTGACTATCTAAACTGATCCACATTCACACTGGGTTATCTCTATTGATTGTTCATTCCCTCCATACCAGCGTTGTTGACTTGGTCAACTTAACCTTGTACACATGCATTAGGCCCTGTTCACATATGCGGGTGCTTTATCCAGCTATGAAGATGATCCATTTTCACATGAGAAGTTGTCTTATTAATAATAAAGAGATTTGTGGGTCTCCCTACCCACTTATTCATCAAGCAAGAAGGAAAAATTAGATTTTAATATTCCAATTAGCTGCATGCTAATTTAGGAATATTACACTAATCAAATATGCTCCACTAAAAGATGTTCTGATAATGGCGGCAGTGTGACGTCCTCTACATCTGAATGGAAGGAGGGACAAAACTCCTCCCTTTAATGGGGGGGAGGTTAAGAAACACCTAGATCGACGGGGTAATGTTGGGTCCCCTATGATGTCAATTAGTGTGACCTTTTTGTGATTTGGGAGGTAGGATGATTCTTATCAAAGAAAAAATATAATCACATGCATAAAACAAAGTGAAAAAATTTAAAAGGTGATTTTTATCTTTAACTTTACACTATGTGATCAATCAAGCAAAAAATGCTTTTTTTTTTCGTTTTTCATATGATACCAAAAGCCTATATAGACCTAATCGTCCTTACACTCTCAATGTAACTAGGCCTTGCAGAGATATCTTCTGATGGGTATTGGGTCCAACGTCTCGAAAGAACTGGCGATGCCTTCTAGTAGTCGAAGAATTGACCAAGGAAATGGTAAGAGGATCGAATGCTTCCTGCACTATCACGTCTAGGGAAGGATGCCCTAGTTTAGGACACTAAAGTACCGTCGTCCCACGTGAGCATTTGAGTCTTGAGCTTCTTTGTAATCGGTTACCAGTACCAAGAACTAGATGGGTTAGGTAGCCCTAAAGAGTACTGCATGCACTAGGCCTAAGCTTAACCCCCTCTGAAATGAGTCCGTGTAATGCTCGGGTATTCATTCTGTGGGCAAATAGATGGGTTTGAAGCTCCCTAAAATGTCAACATCTATGTTTCAAAATGTATTATGACCACGATGGCTTATTGGATACCTACCCTCAATGGTCCTAACCTGAAATATAATTTCTTATATGGCCTCTGTGGGGAGAATTTAGTGAGTTCAGTTAATGACTATTTTTAGAGAGTCTCAATTTTTCTTAGGGTGTTCTTTGGTGAAGTTACTGTAAGAAGAGAAAAAAGGCCCCAAAACATTGGGTGGCTTATGGTCCAATGCTTAGCAATGCTTCGTGTGTGCTTTGGAGTGAACAATCAAAAGTGTTATGAGATGTGGATATGCGATGAGCCTTTACAATCCTTTTCTAATTACCCTATGTGTGATTTTTCCTTGCAAAAATTGAAATGATGGGCGGATGATGGGTCGCTTACACCTTGCCTAATTAGAATATGTTTGAATTATAAGGATATGGAAATTTGTCTTAGGAAAGCATTCATATGTGTACCCAAGATTGCCGAGAGGTGCAAGGGTGGCGGAGATTACTTACTTTCTTTGTTGAAAATTTGATCCTAGTCCCAAACCTTAATGAAAAATTGAACTAATCTAATGCAAAAATTTGACAAAATTGAACTAGGAAAAGATATGTGGATATCTGGGCCACTTACTCTTTACTAGTTAAGCTACGTGTTTTGTATATTTTATCAGAAAATAATTTGTTCGGAAAACATATGTGGATTTAAGCGGCCACTTACTTTCTCCCTACTTAAACTATGTGTAATTTTCAAAATAAAATACTAAAATTAAAACTACCTAGTTTCTAAGCTAATTCGAGGTTAAACATAGTGCTTAAGTGTCCTAATAGTAGTGAAATACAGAGACAAAGTGATGGAAAATTATTATGGGTTGCCAATCACCTTAAAAATGGGAAAAAGTAACAAATTGTTTTCTTGATGGCCTGCCGCCCGGGTTATCTTCCCATAGGTGTGGAGTGTGCATCTATCGGAGCACAAGGCATGCTCTCGGGAAGAATGAAGAAAAATTTCCCTCTCTGTTGTGCAAATATTTTCAATGAGTCTGTTTGGAGATGCAAAGAGAATGTACGGGTGGTTTTCAACAAACTGAGTAGGAAGAAGGACCAACAACAACAACCATTAACTTAAAAATAAATAATCCAGTGGAGTCGTCATTCTTGTGGTAGTGTATTTGGTGCAAGGGTGTATGAAAAACACTTATTTAGCAAGTTGGCGTCTATCTGCACAAGGTCACAGAGAAGAATGATTTTCTACTGTTAGTGGAACAAATTTGACATAATGTAAACTAAGTTTGAGGGAAAACTAAGCATACAACACTAAGAACAAAAACAAACACAAGATGAAAAATACAAAAGCTCGATGGAGCAAACAACCTAATAACACAAGTGGAGAATTCTTCATTTATTAGGTGCTAGTGGTAAAAAAGATACAATGCTAAACACTTGAAGAGGGTCCTTTGAGCTATGGAACTCAGATAACCAAAAAAAGGAGGTCTCCTTCCCTCGAGTTCCTGCAAGCGTCTCTTCCATCTCTCAAAGGATGGTAGATCAAGAGCAAATGGTGAACCTCTCTCTCTTGGAATGAGATGTTGGTTGGCCAAAAAATGAGTCCTTCCAATCCCTTTACTGCTGGACTATGCAAGTTGGTTTGCTATGAAGAAATTTGGTCAGCATAATAATATGTCTCCATTTCTTCTTCCAAAGGCTGGTTTATATTGACATTTTTTGAATTGTTCCTCCTTCTCTTGGTCCATGATTAATAGTGACTCAAGAGTGGATGAGGGATTCCTTTGTGGGCTGCACTTAATGCTCAAGGTGGCTCAAATCTGGTTGTCCTTGATAGTATTAGGTGGAGAATCATCCTAACCAAGTGTGTGAAGTGGTCCCAGATGGTGACATTTCACAATATTCAGGACTGCGTGACTATTGAAGGAATAGCCGCATTGTGTGCAAAATTCCTTTGATGATGGTTTATTGTCCCTTAATTTTCATTTGAACCTTAGGAAAAATTTAATTTATAGCCTTTCCTAATGTATTCCTTCCCTGAAAATCTTTTTTTGTACCTTCTGCCTGGCATTTCTAATGTCCTTTTCTTGTACAATTTTCCGGTGTTAACACCTACTATAAAATATCTTAAATCTACTCATACAATTTGATGGTGTGATATTTATCTCTTGATGTGATTTGGAAAATACATGAAATCATTCAAGTATTAGCACAACTATTTCTTATGGTTCATGCATTCAATCATATCCATTATAGAATGATTTTCTTTTTTTTCTATTATCTATGACAATTCTAGGTAGTCATATTAAAACTCCTTTGACTAAAAGCCCATACATGATACTTTTATTTATTTATGTGACAATATACCTCTCCTTGCCAAATTAAAATGTAATATTGGATATTATCGTATTATATTATATATTATGTTCTATATCCAACATAGTTTCCAGTGTCATAATTGCATGCGATAAAATTGTCATGGTTTTCACATTTGACGACCACACATCCAACTTTAGTTATTATCATCCAAACAATTTGAGTGTAGTGAGTACAATCTTGTCACTTCTTGTCGTCCACCCAAGCACTAACTTTTGAGTGTAGTGAGTACAATATTTTCACCTTTTTTCTGTCCACCCATGCAATTCTAACTACTTCAGTAGCATTCCATCCTCTATTTCTTCCCTAGAATATATTTTCTTTGAAGGGACCATTAGAATGTTGGAGGAGTTAGTCACTCCTTTCCCTTGAGTAAGTATCCATATAATTTGTAAGCGTTGAATACCATTTCAGTGGTGGGACTCCTACTTCCCTTTTTCTCTCATAGATTTTGCTACTTGAATAATTTCATTAACATTCGTACCTGCTACAACCATTTTCAGGTTCAATATTATAGCGCTTAATGTATCAAATACAACCAATGGACACAATTTCCCACAAATCCCTGTCTAATTTCAAGTAAATTTGAAATTGAAAATGAAAAATACCTAAACACAAATGAGTTAGAATACGACCCAGGGAAAGCCTTGGAGGAACAAAATATATAGAAATATGCACATACATAAATTGTTGATATGATGTTGATGAATAAATTTTACAGATAAATACCACATTCTTGTAATTAGAGGGAAGGATTCAATTTTTGTTGTCAGGTTCCTCAAGCTTAACCGCTAATTAAGACATAATATATACATTGAAAATCCAGTGCATAATATGATATCCTCTCAAGAGACGTTATCTCCTTGAAAAAAATATAAAGATATAGAAATAAATATAATTTTAATTTTGAATAGTTTTTGTGGGAAAAATCAACGTTAATTTAAACATCACTCACCCTTATTAACCATGTAGCCAACCTAAGTGTTGGATTTTCACGCTCACCCCATCACCTTAACATATCGCCACCCTGGGACCACTGGTAAATGTAATGATAATAATTTTGGAAACTTACAAACCCCTTCCCATTTTGGTGTAAGGGCGGAAACGTGAAGCTGGGTTACACTTTTGTGAGAATCGGGGGCAAAAAAAAATTTTCGGCAACAGTTCGGCCGAACATTTTATAAAGTTCGGCCGAACTTTATAATAGTTCGGCGGAACTGTCTTAGTACGTTCGGCCGAACTTTTGAGTCCGTTTATATTGACGGCACAGTGACGGCCCAGCAAACAGAATTTTTGCCGGAGGTTTGGAAAACCGGCAATGGTAGTTCGGCCGAACTCAGTTGAAAGTTCGGCCGAACTACGTTTTTATAAATAAATCGCCTGCGAAAGGTCTCAGTTTACTGTTTTCATTGTTTTCGCGCGACTTTTTCTGTTCTGTCGTTGATTGCGTTGGGCGAGTTCCGCGCGACTTTTTCTGTTCTGTCGTTGATTGCGTTGGGCGAGTTGCTGGTCGAGGTTCTGCTGGTCTGATTGCGTTGGGCGAGTTGCTGGTCGAGGTTCTGCTGGTATGTTTTGTTTCTATTGCAAACGTTGCCGTTCTTCTATCTCATGTCTGTACATCTGTTGATGGCTTTTATATTTACGGGTTCGGTTCTTGTTACAGGTTCTTGGGCGAGTTGCTGGTCGAGGTTCTGCTGGTTGAGGTTCTGCTGGTCTGATTGCCGCATCTGGTCGAGGTTCTGCTGGTCGTTGTTAGGGGCACCACCGTTAAAATCTGCCGGGTACGTTCTGTTACCCACACCATAGTATCCCTTCACTTATTATAACATTAATAAAATATTTTTACAGCTAAATTTATATAAATCTATGTAATCTCATTTTTTCAATAATAAAAAAGACTAAAATACAATAGCATAAATTTGGCTTTGTTTAATTTTTTCCCTTTTGCCTGTTCTAACATCATATTAATTTTCAATTGGAATTAGAATCATAGCAGAATGGTTGCAAGGACAGCAGCTGTTTGTCCAATTTTGATATCTACTTCTCATCTATAGCTCCACTTGTGGCTGAAACCGTGGCCTTATACTTTAGGTTTCCCTTGGTTGAAAGATAAACAGTGGGTTACAGTTCACTACTCGAAGAAACAGTCAATGAACTAAGGCAAAACATGTCTCAAATGTAGAACTTCTTCTTTCATACATCCTACGTTGTCTGAATATGCAAAAGCCTATAAGTTTGAACTCATTGGTGCTGAAATATTCCAAACCATAATTAAAAGTACCAATGTCTGTTCTAACTTCATATTAACTTTCAATTGAAATTAGACTGATATGAGAAATGTTGCAAGGACAACAGCTGTCAGTCTAATTTTGATGATCAATGAATTTGTATATGATTAAGGAGCAGCTGGACATAGCCAATTTTGACTGTCACCAAATATATGTAAGAAAGTAAAAACAGGTTACATAGCCACTGTCCCAATGATTTACAGTAAAGTAAATTAAATGATTTGTAGGAAACTCATCAAACGTGTTTAAAAGGTGAATGGTTCTAAATGATAAAAAGCATGCCCATCAACAATAATTTCAACCTTATTTCTATTCAAATTCCTTAGGTGAGTAAAGGAGAGAACTATGACTTTTAAAGATTACAATGGAGATTATTTTGTTTATCAGATGTTCAAATTGAATATCCTTTCATTCATCAACCTTATATGATTTTTGTTTTTGTTTTGAGAATTCAGGTTAAAGGAAGCAATGTTAATATTCTACAAACCCATACCATATGAATTCATTTTTTTTAGAACTGCAACAGCCACCCAGTTAAAGGAACCAATGTTATTCTACAAATCAATACTTGACAACAAATAAGATAAAGATTGTGATGGCAAACGAAACATTCGTAAATATTGAGCAACAAATAAACAGATACGTAGATCCTACTCCTGAACATGTATTTCAATCATAAGCAAGAATTAAAGCATTAGAAATACCCAAAACAAGACAGTATAACAATCCTCAAAATATTAATTTTCATCCACTAAAGAGCAACCCTCTTACCTACCACGTAGTTTATATTTTGTTAAATTAAATATCAAATGTTGTTATTATAGAATATATGAACATTGTCAATTTCATAGTAGGATTAAGTAAATGATTAGTTTGTTGGAAAGTAATAGATTTTGGTTTGGTTTAGATAGGAATTATAAAAACCATATTATAGGAAATTAATTTAACTTTTTCTAAATTGTATGAACCATTGTAGTGTTTGTAGAAGTTAAATTTAACTTATCCTTGTTGTGTATTTGAAAAAATAATTGGATCATAAAAAGTTCAATGATTTATTCTCTATCATGTTTTCAATTGATTTGACCCTAGTCAATATGGTATTATTCTTTATCACAAAAATAGAAACTCCACTAATGAGGAACTCTATTACTTTATTCCTTTTTGCGTTTCTTTTCTCTTAGTATTAGCCTTAAACGTTGATTTTTGTTAGTTAGATATGATATGATTTTTTTTTTTTTTACTTTAAGAACCAAAACTTTGGAATTTCTCCAGCACTTCATATAGTTTATCTCATTTCTAGGGCCTTCTAAATACTTATTTTGAATGAAGAAGCATGCTAAATGCCTTTCTTTTTAGGGCTTTTTAAATGCTTATTTTGAATGAAGAAGCATGCTAAATGCCTTTCTTTCTTCAAAAGCATGTGCATATACACGTTTTCTTAATGTAAAGTGTGTATACATTATGTCTACATTTCCATTTTTGATTGAGAGTTAATTGCTTAGCATATATTGTGCAAGTGTACTTTAGAAGTATAAGAACCTGGATTGACATTTAATGCAAGTAATTTATCTCACAATTAATTTACCCATTAGGATGCTTTGACCTAGTAACTTGAGAGATGAAAAAGATCCTATCACATTAACGTGAGGATCCATTTTCACAATGAACATTAGGAAAAGACAATATTCATTGCAGTTGGTAATATAGTCAACTAGTAGATTATTCAATTATTAACAAAGTTGATGAAAGAATGCAAGGAATTTAAGGTTGCATTTCAATTTTGAAAATTTTCTACAATAATTTTTGTAGGATAATTTGTTAATGCAAGTTTCCATAGTTATTTATAATTTTTATTTTAATAGAAAGAACCTTCAACCAAAAATACCCAAGGTTAGTCCCTCGTGTGCCCTTTGAGACACATTAGGTCATCCCACCAATTCATGCCCCATGCTTCATGAGTTGTAGGGTATCCTTCATACCCCTTAAGCACCCCCATTTCTCCCCACTCCATCATGTGATGTTGCCACCTCATCACGTAATAAGGGTTTAAGAACCAACGACCTCTTGTCTATTTATGTGAAAAACAAACATTATACACAACATTGTCTCAATCTCCGACGATATCAAGATGTGTTGGTCACCATACATCATGCCTCAATAGTAGCACCACCACTTACACCAACCTCATATGTTGATGATTCCTCTTCCACCATTTATTATGTCACGAACTCAGTTAATTAGTATTTGGCATGCCCTTGAGTGCTCTATGTTAAAGACACTCATCTCATCTATATGTGTCCTTTACTCATCAAATACCATCATCACTGCATGCATCAAGTGACATATCCCCCTAATCAAGATCCCAATCCGCCTAATTTTGGATGCTCCTCATACACTAAGTACCTTGACCATATCAATGGAATGCCCAACTCCTAGCATGGTTCCCACCACACCAACACAACTATTGGAGATTCAAACGACCTCACCACTTAGAAAATGATAAGAAATTATTTCACCCCCTTGTACTTGAACAATACATAGAAAGAATAACATAATTAATACAAGAGATAAAAATATTAATTAGAGAAAGGCATGGATCACATATTAAAGGAAATGTAAACCAACCTAGGAAGAAACCAACTCTTCGCTCCCACTTCAAATAATTTCTAAGAGTAAACAATGAAAACAACAAATTGATCTATGTACCAGATGTACAACATTCAACCATACCTATATAAAGAGTGTACAATGAAATTAATGTTGGTTTACTTCAACACTTGGAAAATATCTTGTTTCTATCCCATTTGTGGAAGTTATGCAAATATGAAATAAAGATATGAGGTTAAGAAGTTCTTAAAATTTGATGAAGTAGATGACCCTACTTTTGAGGATTATCCTATAGAGTTATAAAAGATGAATCAAGGGAATAAAAATGTAATTCATAAACATTTTCATATATTCCTATTAATAAATAAAATATTATTACACAACTATATGCTAGATTTAGGAGAAACAACTGATGTAATTCCTTTGAAAGTGATGAAATAATTAGGCCTTACAACAACTAGGGTGCATATAGAAATGTATGTGCTATGGATCCTATGAAAATCGGGATGGGTAGAGTAATAAATACACATGTTTTGAAATTTTTGAGGAGTAACTCAAAGCATGCATATATACAAAATGAAGTGGCTACTTTCTTCATATTCCATGAGGGACTATTGTTCTTCCTAAATACTATTCATATCATGTACCTCTGAATTATTTCTAGTGAAATTAAATGACTTGAAATTAAATTTCCTAAAGCCTATTGAAATTTCTCCTTCAAAATAAGGATGCACTCCCATTTTATTCTCACGGATATGTTGTAATCATGAGGCTCTCGCTCAAGAGTGGACCTTCGCAAAATCTTGTGATGTCTTGTCACAAACAAAACCATCAAACTGAAAACACATCATTTTCTCCTTCAAAGAAAAAAAATTTCACATCATGTGAATATGTCCATGTACTCTTACATATTGGTGTACAAAACCATAAACCAAACACAAGTTGAGAAAACATGCCTTTTCAAACAACTGACTCATAAGTCAAATAATAGAGCTCATGTACAAATTTCCATATTTGTTGCATTTAAGTGTGTCTAACATAACTCTACTTTCAACATGCACGATACTTTGAATTTGCAAAGAAATTCATGAAACATCAAAATACATGCTAGGCCTTAATTGGATAAGAAATCTTTAACCATTTGTCAGCAAACCATTTCAATGACGCTTCTTTTTCTTTCAACTATGTTGAATTTAGTTTTTAGTTATATTTTTAATGTTGGAAAAAATAACTATTTATTTCATGTGTAATTAGATTAGTGATTTCATGTGTTAGGGTTGTGGATTCAGGCATTGAAACAACACCATTATATTTCAAATTTAAAAATGATGGTTTGAGTCCTAGGTAGCTTAGAATCCTATTTGTTTTCAAAATAAGGATGCACTCCCATTTGATTCTCACGGATAGGTTGTAATCATGAGGTTCTCGCTAAAGAGTGGACCTACGCAAAATCTTGTGACGTCTTGTCACAAGCAAAACCATCAAACTGAAAACACATCATTTTTCTCCTTCAAAGAAAAAAAAAAATTCACATCATGTGAATATGTCCATGTACTCTTACATATTGGTGTACAAAACCATCAACCAAACACAAGTTTACAAAACATGCCTCTTCAAACAACTGACTCTTAGCTCAAATAATAGAGCTCATGTACTTTCAACATCTTGCTTCATGCAACATGCACCATACTTTGAATTTGCAAAGAAATTCATGAAACATCAAAATACATGCTAGGCCTTAATTGGATAAGAAATCTAACCATCTGTCAGCAAACCATTTCAATGGCGCTTCTTTTTCTTTCAACTATGTTGAATTTGGTTTTTAGTTATATTTTTAATGTTGGAGAAAATAACTATTTATTTCATGTGTAATTAGATTAGTGATTTCATGTGTTAGGGTTGTGGATTCAGGCATTGAAACAACACCATTATATTTCAAATTTAAAAATGATGGTTTGAGTCCTAGGTAGCTTAGAATCCTACTTGTTTTCAAAATGAGGATGCACTCCCATTTGATTCTCACGGATAGGTTGTAATCATGACGCTCTCGCTCAAGAGTGGACCTTCGCAAAATCTTGTGACGTATTGTCACAAACAAAACCATCAAATTGAAAACACATCATTTTTCTCCTTCAAAGAAAAAAAAAATTCACATCATGTGAATATGTCCATGTACTCTTACATATTAGTGCACAAAACCATCAACCAAACACAAGTTGACAAAACATGCCTTTTCAAACAACTGACTCTTAAGTCAAATAATAGAGCTCATGTACAAATTTCCATATTTGTTGCATTTATGTGTGTCTAACATAACTCTAATTTCAACATCTTGCTTCATGCAACATGCACCATACTTTGAATTTGCAAAGACCCAGGAATTCTCCACCCCCCATTAAAATGACCCTACAAGTTGATTCTTTTAGTTTTTTCACTCTATAAGCATCGACGTACGATTATGCATGATGGAGAATCTCTAGCGTTTTCCCTTGTTAATATATTTAACAAGGGAAAGCGCTAGATATTCTCCATCATGCATAATCGTACGTTGGATTTGGTGATAATTGTCTCCATATTTTGGCTTTCTGACCCGCAAAACATAATTATTTTAGAAGGGAGGGAAGGAGGGATGATCAAATTGACTTGCTTGATGACCTGTCTATGAAGATTAACTACCTCAAGAATTATTTTTTTGCGTAGGGAAAGAGACACATTCCCATGTCTAGTTCTTTGATATTGTTAATGCCTCTAGTGTTTACTTCTCCAAGTTCTATAGGCAGAGTCTGTAAAGGGCCAGGTAGCCTCTGGATCTCATCTTTTATGAAAGGTGACATATCTAGTAAATGCCCCTGCAGTCAATCTCTGGAATGGATCTAAATAGAAGTTCTTCATTTTTTAATATTTGTAAAACACAACAACTTTAAGGTAAACTATGTACATGTTCCATTCATCATGAACACAAACCTCACAAGCCTCCTTGGCTTTGGAGCATTTTCCATGTTTTCCATAACCAAGACCCAAATAATTAGGCCCTTCTTGAAGCACATTTGGCTCAACTATGCCTTGTACATGCTTGCCTTTAAAACCCTTTACTTTCATAGCACATTTTCATCAAAAATTTGGACCTTGTTCCTCTAATGTCTCTAATGTCTCTCAAAAGCATGTACACATTCATTTTCAGAGGAAATTGAAGGTAGAAACCAATAGCTAATTCTTCTAACTAACCTTGACTAAAATGAGCTAAATTGTACTTTTATACGAACTTGATTTAAATTGTCCACCCCACATTAGGCACCAATGATTATAACCTTTAATGGGCTAGCACTGGTTTGTAATCATCATCTCAAAATGACCTAGTAGATGAAAAATTACCATGTTTGTAATCATCGTTTCACACCATCTACATATGATCCTTCTACACATTATATGATTGAATTTATGGTAGGTCATCCCTTCTATCTAGACCATGATTGATTGTGACATTAGGTGAATAAAGGAAATTTGATAAGGAAATGATCAGTATAAGTTTGTCCTCCTCCACGCACTCCATATCTAATGATTGCCTATTTTTCTCTTCCAACATTTTATTTTGGAAATTCATTTTGGTAGTTAATTCTACTAATAGTCACAACACACCTGGAAGTCAAAGAAATTGTTATATATATACACTACTAAACTCAATTAACATTGTTTTTTATTGGACTTTACAATAACAAACAATGTAGAGTTCATTAATGTAGTAGTGTATATGATAATTATATGTATAGTGGTGTGGCTATCGATAAAATTAGCTGCTAATGAATTTCGAGAATAGAAAGTTGGAAGTGGAAAATTGAGAAATCACTAGCTATGGGGCGGATGGAGTTGGACAAGCTAGAAACTATCTTCTGCTTATAAATTGTATTTTATTCACATGTTGTCACAATCATTCATGAGATAGGTAGAGAGGATAACATTTCAAAAATTCATGCATATAATATGTAGAAGGGGTCATGTATGAGATGGTGTGAAGTGATGATGATTGACATGGGAAATTTTCATCTGCCAAGTCATTTTTAGATGATGATGACAAACCAATATTAGCCATTTTAAGGTTATAATCATTAACAAGAAATATGGGGAAGGAAATTCAAAGTGCCAAATTCTAAGGAACAAGCCATATTTGCTTCTCAAAAACTTTATTTGATATATTCTTAAAAAACCAAGTAAAAATTTTAGTAATCCTAGAATCATGCTTTACATAAGGTAAAATTGGGGAACTCATGACCTGTACTATAGATAAAAAAAACATTTACACTTACCAAAAAATATATGATAAAAATTGACAAACTACATAAGCTTAAGCTCAAGGGGATATAATCATTCTTGCCTTCCATATAGATAATGAAAATGATTGTTCCAAGTCTCATGTTGCGTCGCATGTTATTTTATAAACCTTCTATTGTTCTAAGAAATATAGAACATACTGGATTTAACAGCCCCAAACTGGATTTTACTCTGAGGTATTGATTTTTTGAAATCTATTTTGTGAATGTCGGCCAATAGATATATATCATGGAGGATGAAAGAAGAAGATCAGCGGAATCCCATATGGAGGATGTTCATGGTATTTAAATATAATCTTAAATCTCCATACATGTGTGTACATATGGAAGTGATTTTTTTATTAACTTTGTGAGTGAAATTAGTTGTTAATAAGTTTCATATTTTAATTTTTAGGAGGCGAGATGAGAAGGCTTTCTACTCCATCCATGGAGCGTGGCCAAGGTTCAACCGATCGAGGTAGCAGGGTGCGGGAAGAGGGTGATATTTATTCCCCTGAAGGCCAGCAATCAACGACTGCTGGTTCTCAACAGGGTCACTGTGGGTCTGGTTCTCAGCAGCATCATTCTGGGGTTGGTTCTCAGCAGGGTCAAGTTGGAGATGATGTTAACCAACAACATCAAGGTTGCCATCAATTTCAATATTTTTTCATTAAATTTGTACAACCTTTTTTACACGTGTTTTTTCTAATATACGAAATTTTATATATATTGATGCAGAGGCTGAAAATGTTAGAGCCAGTGGTCAAAAAATATGCAGGGCAGTGCGCTACATTGAAGAAGAAGGCTGTCAACCTAGCACAACTTATCCAGCTGAGATTACTAATATACCATGGGAAACGAACATGGCGGAATGCACCTTACAAAGGTGTCAAAGCCTTTATGCAAAATTGCAAAGAGATCTCCAGGATTTGTCTCTACCTGCTGAGAGTAGACAAAGCCTACAAATAGTTACACATTCATTGAGTGAAATGGTAAAAGTGTACAAATATTTGGGGCCAACCACTGATTCGTTTGTAGAAGTGATGAGAAAGAGAAGAGAAACAGTGATAGGTCCCGATAAATGGCAAGACATAAAAAAAAAGTTTCAAGAGCGCAGGCTAAGTCAATGTTTAATTATAAGGAAGGGCCAAAAAGAAAGATGTTGAAGGTGCAGTATTTCAAGCACCCAGACAAAGCAAAATATTTGTATAGTCGACATCTTGCGGCGTTTGGAAGGCTTCCATGGAACGATGAGGTTCCTCTTTATTTTGCACAAATTTTTTATGCAGAATTTTTTTTGGATATGAAACCAGACTACAATGACCTTCCTTCAGAATTTTTTGGCCCGGGGAGAGGTCGATTATGTCAACGTAAGGGCGCTAAGCGAGATGTGGAGTTGCCTCGCCCTGAGCCGCCATTTGTGAGTCGACCGTCTCGAGTCGAAACCTTGCGATCAGAGATGGATGCGACTTCTCAAATAAGTCGTGAAGCAAGAGATGTTATGATCGAAAATGTTCAGAGCGGATTGAGTGGAGTCGATCTTGGCTTAAATCGACAAAGAGCACGTGAATATGCACGTGCCAATTTTGTTTATCATACAGATGAGGAGATTTACAACATGAATGTTGAAGATCTCCGAACATACGCAATAAATTGTCGCAATGGTCTGCAAGACCTAATTTTTCGTGAGGAAGAGGGCACCGGAACTGTATGTGTTAGTGACCTTAGGATTTGAAATTATATTTACATATACATGTGTACAATTTGTAATAAATACATGTGTATGTACACATGTATACATTTATTTTTATGTGTACATTAATCTAACAAAAAGGTATGATTATATGTTAAAACACCATTTGCAGTTCTCAGGCATGATGCGTGATGAAAATGTTAATATTACGTTCAGGACCTCTGGCTCAAACGATGCAGATGGGTCTGCCCATCATGATATGTTGGCACATGTATGTTAGTGTTTTTTAAGTGACTCTAAAATAAATAATTGTTGCCACACATGTACATGTATGTATATATATTTAATTCGATAAAATGTTTTAACAAGTACCGATTCCGTCTGATGTTTTTGGGATGTCGGTACCTTCTTCTTCTTTAGGAGATATACCTTCTACTTCATTGGGAGATGCACAAGTATGGACAATTTTTCACAAGTTCAAAATTTATGTTACCTCAAAAAGGTCCATAAAAAATTGAGATATATAGAGAGAGATCTATATTTTGAGTTATTTAAAAATTTTTGAATTTAGGTTTGTATAGAAGATTTTTTTAATCCGAGGACTTTAGCGACGGAGATAGGGACATCCACAGCATTTGAAGAAGTTGTCTTTAGTTCTTTATTTTAATATTATTGTTCAAATAAGTTTATATATATGTACACACGTGCATTTTCATTTGAAAGTTTTTAATTTATATAAATTATTTCTGTATATATATATCTATATATATAAATTTATATTTAACTGTACATGTATATTGTACAGGTTACCACTAGAGATGTTTCTATGGCAGATCCTGTTCATCAAATGGAGAGGCAACCTTATGAGGTATTGCGCGATTTTTTTGTTATATTTTGTTTTTTACATGAAGTTCTAGATATATATATTCTCGTTCATTTTTAAAACTTCAAATTTTAATGTTCAAGTACATGTACATTGTGTATGTAGGTTTTCCCTTTACAAGATAGCGAGCCAACCGAGCCCCAGAGGCTAGATCTTCCATTTGATGGACAAGATATACAGTAGATTTGATTTTATTTCAAAATTTAGATGGTTTTAAAATTTTTTAAACTTGATACAGTTTGATACTTGAGTGAGATTTACAATTTTTGGACATATTTTATTACAATATGTTTTTTGGACATATTTTTGGACATATATGTTAAATGTTTTTGTTGGATAGTTGAATTATAATTTGCATGGCATGTGATATTTAATGTTTTAAATGTTTTTGTTAGATAGTTGAATTATAATTGGCATGGCATGTGATATTTAATGTTAAATGTTTTTGTTAGATAGTTGAATTATAATTGGCATGGCATTTGAAGTTCTTAAAACTACATGAATGATGGAATGTGAACCTACATTTGCACATGTGGTAAATTGAAATGTTACTTGTAACAAGACAATCCCCATTGATTTCATTACAGTATATGTTGATTTCTGATTTGATATAATTGCATACATGTGATGGTACATTACTTGTAAAGTCATTGGATTAATAACTTGTTCATTGATTTCAGTGTTCTTTGGATGGTTTTAGTACTTTTGGCATGTGAATGTGAAGTAATGTTGTCATTGAATTACATTTGACATTTGATATTTAATGTTAAATATTTTTTTTGGATAGTTGAATTATAATTGGCATGGCATGTGATATTTATTGTTAAATGTTTTTGTTGGATAGTTGAATTATAATTCTAATGGTATCTGAAGTTTTTAAAACTACATGAATGATAGAATGTGAACCTACATTTGCACATGTGGTAAATTGAAATGTTACTTGTAACAAAACAATCCGCATTGATTTCATTATGTAGTATATGTTGATTTCTGATTTGATATAATTGCATGTACGATGGTACATTACTTGTAAAGTCATTGGATTAATAGTGTTCATTGATTTCAGTGTAAGCGCAAAAAATTATTGACAATGTAGAATGATTTTTGTGTTATAATAATTAAACCTAATAATATTGGAGAGCAAGAGAGACTTGAGGTATGGTGTTTACTACAAGAGTTTGAGCTAAATATTTAAATGGTTTATCTATCTTTCATAAAATAGTTTAAGATTGATCACAAGAATTAAGAGAATGCATCGGTCCATCATTGGTATGGTCCATCATAGAATGATCATCCATGTCAATGACTCTTAAGTCTATCTTTCCAAACCATGATCCTACTCTCACATGTGTGCTTTTTATGACACCAGTCGTGCTACTTTTATCCTTGAGTTGACTGCCTTGAAAGCACTCAACTCTTTCTCGATGCTAGCCTTCCTCTTTCTAAGAGATGAAGCTGCCTTTCGACTTAGGAAGCTATGGGTAGCCCCCGTGTCTATCAAAGTAGAGAAATTTTTCCCATGTACGGTTGTAGACATGAATCTCAAGTCCAAGGAACTTTCATCATCATTCCTCCTCCTTGTCTTGTGCCTTACTTTCGCAATATTCTTCAACATTTCCTCTTCCAATATGTTTTTCGAACTAGCCCTTGGCTTAACAGTGCTTTTCACATATCTCTTCTCATGAAGCTCCATATAACAATTTGATCCTGGGCTTGCTTGAATTGGTTCATGCTCTTTCTTTTTCGAATTCTGTCTAATTGCTCCAATATGACATATATTGACTCCTTCCAAACGAAGTGCACCAATCCTCTTAGTGTGGTCGTCTTCTTTTCCAAGTGTGCCAACACATGCATTTTCTTTCTTCAAACCAATAGGTTTCGGATCAAGAAAGTCCCTCTTGATCTTATCTTCCATGTTCTTGACTTTACCCTGCAACGTGGTGCTTATTTCCTCCAAGTGAGCCCTTTCCATAAAGAGTTCCTGAAGTCTTTGTTCACCTTGTCGTATCTCCATGTCAAGCTTTTCAATTTCAGCAGTTTGTCTAGAAAGTCCATCCTTGGAATTTCTTGCGTGAAAAGCCAAGTAGGTTGAACCAACGTTGGTCTAGTGCATTGGAATTCATTAAAGAATTGGTCATTGGCGCTGCTTCAAGCTAGGAGTGAGCATCGTCACCAACCTACATTGAATATTTTACACTCCCTATGGTGAATGATACTTTAAATTGATTGACAGTCTAAGACTTTCGAATTTTTCTGAATGCCAAATGATCTTACAAAGTTAGTATTTATAATATTCTAGTAGGTCATTCGGTGACAACTTTTACCGAAAACTTGAAACGACTTTGGCGTGTGATATTTAATTTGCTAAATGTTTTTGTTGCATTGTTGAATTATAATTGGCATGGCTTAACAGTGCTTTTCACATATCTCTTCTCATGAAGCTCCATAGAACAATTCGATCCTGGGTCTGCTTGAATTGGTTCAAGCTCTTTCCTTTTCGAATTCTGTCTAATCGCTCCAATACGACATATATTGACACCTTCCAAACGAAGTGCACCAATCCTCTTAGTGTGGTCGTCTTAGTGTGGCGTGTGATATTTAATTTGTTAAATGTTTTTGTTGGATTGTTGAATTATAATTGGCATGTGGCATGTGAAGTTTTTAAAACTCCAGTTTTGGATGGTCTACATTTTGCATGTGATATTTAATGAACTTTAAATGTTAAATGTTTTAATGATGCACAATATATAATCGAAAGGGTTTTAAGACTTAAAGTTTTGGATGGTTTCAATTTACAACTTAAAGTTTTGGATGGTTTCAACCTACATTTGCACATATGGTAAATTGAAATTATGTTACTGGCAACAAGACAATCCCCATTGATTTCATTGTATATATGTTGATTTCTAATTTGATATAATTGCACATGTATGATGGTACATTACTTGTAAAGACATTGGATTAATAGTGTTCATTGATTTTACTTTAAGCGCAAAAAATTATTGATAATGTCTAGAACGATTTTTGTGTTATAATAATTAAACCTAATAATATTGGAGAGCAAGAGAGATGAGGCATGGTGTTTACTACAAGAGTTCGAGCGGGGCATTCAGTGACAACTTTTACTAGAAACTTGAAACAAAGAGAATCTATCTTTGGCTAGGACATCATGTAAGATGCTCGACATAAACAGTAAAATTGTACTTAAAAGTCGAGATTCGGGCAAGTGGGGACAACCACTTGTTATCTCGTCCCTTGGAGGCTAGGCCATATGGGGACCGAATCTGACTTTACAAAATAAAGTGAAATAATTTGTACCATATGGTCGGAGAATATATACAAAAACAATTAATATACAAGAACAATTAATTTCATTCTAGAATATATATATCCAATACATATTTAACATTTTTAATCAATGCACATGTATAGAAAAACTATTTTCAGTGGAAACTAGAGCACGCGCTTGTACCCAAACAATTTGTAACATTTGCAAACCACAAATAACATAAGCAGTTCAATTTTTAGTTGAGTACTGAAAGGTTTAAAAGATAATAAATTGTTGTCCCGACACTTCACTCAAAAAAATTCTAATGGAATTCCATCCTCAATAATCCGTTCATGATCGGATTTTGACATTTTCCATTTCTTAATTTTTGATTTTTTCTTTGATTGAAATTCTATCAACTTTATGCGTGTTGCACACACCAAGTGACTATATTGACAACTTATGGAATCAGGTTCATAGTCTTCGAAGTAAACAAAGTCTCCACTTTGACGAGTTTGTTTGAAAAAATAACCTTTCAGTATAATAGACCCTTTGTCATACCGAAATCCGTGATCATTATAGTCTTGTAATAATTTCATTTTTTGTTCAGTGCAACGCATCAAATAATACTTTACATTTTCATCGTTGTCAATAGGTGCAATTACAGCAAAAACATCTCCTGCACAATAAAATAAATTTAACATTTAATTATGCATATTTAAATTTAAATTTGTAAATCTTTAAATCATTAAAAAGTAATTCAAATGTTACCTTCTCTAACAAGATCAGAAACTCGATCACCATCGGATGATATTGTAGTTTCATCTGATTCCATTTCTTCAATCATTGCAACAGACATTTTTTCCTTTGTATTTAGCTCTGTATGTTTCCAATCGTTCACATACATTTTGTTTTCACAGACGTCATTGGATTTTGTGTTGTCTATGCAAACATCACAAAAACAAGAATAATTTCTTTTATCCAATGCAAACACATTTGTGGACAATTTTGTTTGAATTGAATGCAATTTTCGAGTCCCTTTTATTGTTCCAACTTCATTTCCAATTGATCTATTTACGTCTCCGATTCCAATATGCCAGAAAAACCTTTATATGGAAAATTAGAAAAAGAATTTGTAAATATGATATCAAAATATAATTAAAAATAATCATTGCATGATAAATGTACAATGTTTAAAATTAGATTACCAATATAAATTAAATTGAATGTACCTTTGCACTTCTCGTGATGGGTTAATCTCATGGCTTAGAGCATTTTTGCACCATTGAACAACTTCTTCAGCGTTTGCAAGTCGGCGTGCAAAGTGGTTCATTTGATATCTTTGAAGTACTCGTTTTATGCATGCTCCTGCACCGTCATGTTCTCCTTTTCCATGGCCAGTCTCAAAGAAATTCCAACAATGTTTAATGGAGGTTTTCTTATGAAGACGACACAACAAAAAAAATGATCGTGCAGATTTGAATTGACCTGCGCATCCGTCTGACCATATCCAATGTTCATTGAATGTTATTCCACGATTTTTCAATGAATCATAAATTTTTCCAAAACAATGTTGTACAAAACATGTATCATGCGTACGATCGCCACTGATATAAAAATGATATTCTTTAATGATATGTCGATTTTCACTCGTGCTTTCTATATGATCGACATTTTGTTCAGCATGTCTATATAGAATATGGACGAGCATGGAGACTTGGTCAGAGTGATAGTATTCACTCTGAATTTCTTTTTGTGGAACAAATGTGTAGTTTTCTGCAAAATCAATCACCGACAAAATGGTTCCTGGTGGAAAAACTTCACGAGATTTTTTGAATTGCAAGTCTTGCCATCGAGCTCTATGGGAATGCATGGTGTATTTGTAAATTTCTGCTTCAAACTTTCTCAAAAAGTCTATTAGAAAAATTTCGTCTTCTCGTAATTCGATTCTTTCAACACTATCTGCACCTTGAATCGATGTACTGGTATATTCATATCTCTTCCATTTCACTTTCATGTTGGACAATGATTGATCATTTATATCAATACGATATTTGTTTTGAAATTTAGTCAAATTTCCACAATCATCGCATTTTTTACCACCAACACATTTCTTTTTGTAAAATAGTTCATCGCTTTCTTTTTCACATAGAATTTGAGATATGAAATCATGGATAGTGGAAGGAGGAGGTGAATCCTTCCATAATGTTCTACCGAAATCAAGGAATGTGTCATAATATAACTCAAATTCCACATGATAACGGCAACAACAAGTGTCGCGTACGGTGATAGGTTTTACATACCATGGTTTTTGTTGAACAAAGCACTAAGTGAAACATGAATTTGACGATTCTCTTCTTTGAACTTGTTGAATAACTCTATTTGAGTGGTTTCCAAGAGATGTTTTTCATGTTCTTCGTATTGATTTCGTGCTATTCTTCTTCGCATCACATGTCTTGTAGTGGGTGAAACACGCGAATTGTTCTTCCAATATTCATATATTATTTTTTTAACATCTTCTCCAAGTCTATCTTTGTATGGTTGCCTACAAATAGCTCTCCAACAAGCGAGTTCATCATTTACGTCTATTTGCAGTCGAAATTTTCGATGTTTGTGCAAATTTTTTCGCAAGGTTCCCAGTGCTCGTGCCATAGATGTTAGATTCAAACGGTTCTCTTGAGTACTTGGTGAAACCATTGCTATTTGTATTCCTCTACGTATATTTGAAACCTCTTTATCTCTAGATCTCTTAATTGACTCTATAGCACAACTCATATTTTTTATCACCTCTTCTTTCATTTTTTTTTATCTTTGGTTGATTTTCGAATACCCAATAGTGTCGTCGCTTCTTTTAATTTCCTTGATGATAGGAGACCTTTCAATATTTGAGCTTGAACTGTCACTTGCTCAGGTTTGAAAAACAATTCCAAAATTTTATCGACACGATATCGTATAATATAGTCAGGTTTTTTTATCTCCATGTGTGTGAGTGTCGACATTTTCTAACATCTCATTATCGATAGTGATTTCATCTGTACATATTCGAAAAAATAGTACATATTCAATAAATAACTAAATTAATAAATATGTCAATAAATATTAGGAAAATTTTAAATATATCAATAGATATGAATAATATTTACATTTACATACCCGATTCAATTTCTGCTTGAGGTTGATTTTCTTCTTCAATATTTTGAGGAGTATCTCTGTCTGTTTACATTAAACAAAATATTTTTCAAACTAGTTCATCAAATAAAAATTAAGCTTCACATTCTACATTGGGAAAACTTTAAAATATATCAATAGATCATAATATTTACATTTACATACCTGCTTCAATTTCTGCTTGAGGTTGATTTTCTTCTTCAATATTTTGAGGAATATCTGTCTCTGTTTACATCAAACAAAATATTTTTCAAACTAGTTCATCAAATAAAAATTAAGCTTCATATTTTATATTAGGAAAATTTTAAATATATATCAATAGATCATGTAATATTTACATTTACATACCTGCTTCAATTTCTGCTTGAGGTTGATTTTCCTCTTCAATATTTGAGAGAGCTTCTAACTTTCTTTTGCGATATTGTCTCGTCTCTTCTCTACGTTCTTCAGGCTTTCTTTCTCTATCATATTTTCTCACACAAGTTCTTCGATTTCCCATGATAATAGAGTATGAGGTTCAAAAAATTTCCTTTAAAAAATTAGACAATAACTCAATTACAAACAATATCACAAAAGATTTAATTTAAAAAAATCTTTTCTAAAAAATACGTAATCATTGATCCAAAACACGTACATACCTCTAAGAAAAATCACACCACCTCTAAAATGTGAAGAAAAATTTTTGTACAAAGAAGCTCAAAAGATTTATTTCAACACAAAACACTTACATACCTCCAAGAAAAATCAAGTCGCCTCCCAAAAAAATGTCTTGTTCTTTAAACTCAAACTTTGAACCTCCAAGAAAAATCACGCCGCCTCCAAAAAATGTCTTCCAAATTTTTTTTTCAAACCCAGACTTTGAAGAAAAGTTTTTGAATTCAAACCGAGTTGTAGAATGAAATGAAGTGCGAAATGTGCGAAAATTGTGACTCATTTCGCGGCAATTTATATTGACGCGAAATGTGTGTTTTGTAGGGGGCTCCACAAAAATTTCCGGCCGACGAAGAATTGCACAATAGTTCGGCCGAACTTTTGATAAAAAGTTCGGCCGAACTATTAAGCCATTAGTTTTAGCGGCCCGTAAGCGGAAAACATAGTTCGGCTGAACTGTAGCTAATAGTTCGGCTGAACTAATGCGTCACCGATTACGCAGAGCCAAGCTCTGAAAACGGTTCTGCAACTTTGGACTGATTAAACTCCATGAAAACTTGTTAATTAACTATCGGAACCAAGACAAGCATTTTCAGAATTGAATCTACTTTCAGGAAATATAAATTTTATGGAATTTCGTAAGCGTTTATTAATTTTAATTATTTTTCTAATAAAATGAGTGCAAACAATTTTTGAGGGTCATCGTGATTCAGTGAAATCAAAATTTTGTATCTCCCAAAATACATTGTAAAAAAAATTTAAAAAATTATGGGGCATTACATTGGTCCGTTGAATGTAATGGGTCGCTTTTAGATTTTTAGTTTATAACTTGTATGTTAAGAAATTTGTTGCCACGCGAAACATATCAAAAATAAGCAGTTTTTCGTATTGGACCAGTTCAGAAAATTCTAGTAATTATGATATGCATCCATTTGCTTTGTAAATATGACGAAACCAAAGTAGACTCTGTCTAGATTGTTGTAACACATTTTGTTTTTTCAAAAACACAAATTTTCAATGAATACAACGTTGCCACATAACATGACTTATTATAAATTCTTTGATTGTTAAGAAACACACACTCAAAGAAACGCTAAGTTGACATATCAAATCTGCATAAAAAAATTTCAAAAAATAAGTAATAGAAAGCTAAAAAAATTTCTCACAACTTTTATTTTTACCGCAAAATGAAATTCTACACAGAAAAATTGTTATAGTTTGCAGAAAGTTGAAGAACCGAAAAAAATGAAATTTTTTTCTCAAAAAATGGCAAAAAGTGTAACCCAGCTTCACATTTTCACCCGTAACCGAAAACCTAAACACTGATTATGGTGTGAACACATCGTATACTCACCTTTCGCATGTAAAATATGAGCATCGACATTTGACTTTGGTTCGAGAAAACATTGATGGACAATTTTTTGGCAAGGGAGAGGAGGAAAGGCACAAAATTTCACACACAAACAATAACACAAGCTGTGATTGTTTTATTGATCACAAAAACTTGAATCTGACATAAAACTATCTATAGAGCTACGACTCTTGGATTTCACATACACTTGATTCGACTTGAATTGATTTTATTACAATGAACCCGACATGGGGTATTTATGATTTTCATCTAGAGACTCATTAAAAATAACTTCAGCATGCAAAAAAACACTATATTTGACTTTATCCAAAACAAGACTAAACTCGAACTAACTCACACTTGACTCAGTTAACTCACACTCTAAATATGGACTGCACTTAACCGCACTTTTTCTTCATGCATCACTCAACTTGGATCTTACTAGATCTTGATGTGGGAGTAATTACTATTTCTAACACTCCCCTTTAACTAAAACCATATGACTCAACATGACTCAACTATGTTTTCTAGGATTATAATATAAATTGATTCAATCATCACTCGAACATGACTGCTGGTCTAAGTCTCAACTAGGCTTACAATGATTCAAAACATTGAAAAATTTTCATTTTCTTTTTTGTTTCTTCCAAATTCTATACCCTCGAAACTGCTTCATTATTTGTTGTTCTTTCTTGTTGTAGGCTCCATATTTATTTTCTTGTTGATGTTGTAATTTTTCTTTGAATTTCTTGTATTTGGTTTGAATCTATCTTCTACAACGTCCTCTTCAACAATTATTTCACTCTTGGACTGCTTCCGCAACTCTTCATATTCAAAATTTCTTCTTTTCTTTGCTTCTTGCGCTTCATATTCCCGGTCTTCTTTACGCAATATTTATTGATAGCAGAATCTTATCTCTTCTTGATTCCATTGTTGAAAAATTGTTTCAATGATTTTTTGTTTGTCTTCATAAACTTCCATATCTTTCTCTTCACATTCATCATCACGTACTGTTTCTTTTTTCCTATACTTTGCACACTCAATATCAATGTCAGAAATATCTTATTTATGCTCTGCATTGAGAGCTTTCTTCTATTCCTCTTCCTTCTCTACCTTATATTCAACTCCTTTACAAACCCCTTTTATCACAAATAAGTTTTCTTCCACTTGGATTCCAAACACAGGTGGGTTTCTCTCACCAAATAACAACATATCAATGCATTCTTTCTATTGCATCATATGTAACCACTCATCACCAGCTAATGGTTCTTCATCAAATTTAATATCAATAATTCCAATTGTTGGATCCACCAAACCACTTGTTTCTCTATTGATAGTTTTATCTATGCCAAACTCAGTTGCTTCTTGTTCACACATTGCTTCATGAGAAGTTCCAACTACTTCATAACTTGTTGCTACTATGACAGCTTCAACCTTCAATTCTTCATCAAACATGGTGCTTACCATATTTCCACAAGAAATCCCTATTTCAAAAAAGAAACCACACATATCCTCAACATAATGTTTATCCACCCTATGGTGGGATATCCAAGCATGCATGTGCTCAATAACAAATTCGACTTCACCAAATCCATCAGCTTCAGTTGAATTCAACAATTCACATCTCACTTTTTAGTGATCATCCACACATGTTTCATCACAATGGGATTCACCATCATCTCTATCATCCATGCTATAGTGAAGTCCTTGAGCATTTATATGCTCTTGCTATGCTTCACACACAAAAAATTCAGTTTCTCTCTCTGCAATATTTGATGCATCTTCTTCATCTTTATGCATACCTACATAATGGGTTTCATTTTTATAGTATTCATGACCATCATCCACCTTTGAGTGGTATTTTATATCTCTGTTGTCTTCCTAGAGTCTTTCTCATCTACTCTCATATATTGCATGTCACTCTCCTTTGTGCCAAAATATTCTTCCAGGATCTTCCATGCTTCCTTAGAAGTTGTAGTTTTTTCTACCTTGCACAAAAATTTCTCATCCAATCCCTATTTTATATAATCCAATGCTAAATTAGTGCATATTTCATCATATGGGTTATTAGACCAATACTCAATGAAATATTTTTATAGTATTCATGACCATCATCCACCTTTGAGTGGTATTTTATATCTCTGTTGTCTTCCTAGAGTCTTTCTCATCTACTCTCATATATTGCATGTCACTCTCCTTTGTGCCAAAATATTCTTCCAGGATCTTCCATGCTTCCTTAGAAGTTGTAGTTTTTTCTACCTTGCACAAAAATTTCTCATCCAATCCCTATTTTATATAATCCAATGCTAAATTAGTGCATATTTCATCATATGGGTTATTAGACCAATACTCAATGAAATATTTACCTCAAAGAAAAGTTAGCATTTTGATAGCCCAATGATCAAAATATTTACCTGTAAACACAGGAGGTGGTAGTAGATCTAGGCTATGCCAATCAACCCTGATATCTTCTCCATCCTCTACTAGACTTCTCAGTTCCTCAGTTGTTGCCTAAATATCTCTAACCATGGCAATGATCTTTTCCTCTTCTTTTTGATTCCTTTTCTTAATCTGCTTTAATTGCTCTTTGAGACCCACGATTGATTTCTTTCTTCTATCTTTTGTCTCCTTTCCTTATTTCATGAGGCTTCCTTGCATATCGCCTAGCACGTGATAACGTTGTTCACAATGATCAAGACCTGTGTTAGTGCTCTAACACTCTTGGCGGGGAAAGTAACTCATGTGCATGCAATGGCTATCACTCTTGGCAGGGAAAGTAACTCGCGTGCATGCAATTTAATCACTTTTAACGTGGTTCACCACAAAGCCCTCCTGAATTAAAATGCTTGAATCCCACTAATATAGTGCGTTATCGCTTCAACCAAGAGAAAAAAAATATCTATTCTCACACAGAGATTGTTGTTGTCGACCTTAGCTTTCCCTTAAATCTTATACCAAATTGTTGGAAGGGCATAGGAGGAAAGGCACAAAATTTATGATCTGAGTATGAATGTTAGTTATGTTGTGCTAATTTCACATTTAGATTTAAAATTTATTTTTTGATCTTATGTTCGAAGTACATAGGTTTCCTTTTTTCTTATGTGTGTCAAACATATAAATTAACTAGGTTTTTATGAGTGAATTCAAGAGCATAAAGTCTGAAAATGAAATGCTGAACAATATTAACAAAATACACAACAAACCATCACAATTTATCCATCAACACAGAGTTTTGATGAAGGAGTTCACCCCTCCTGGGCTACATCTTCTTGGTTAAACTTCCATGGCTTGGGCCTCTGTATTAGCTAAATAGTGCAAAAATTGTTGTTTACATGCATCAAATGCTCCTGAAACATACTCCAATGAGTTAAGAATGTAAAAATCTATCAGAAATGACTATTCATATTCTCAATTTGGCCTTCAGCTGATCTAGGCATGGCCTTCCCTCTTGGTGGCCCTAGGCTCTATTTTATTCAAAGTGACAAAAACACCTGTAGAATTGCTCCCCTACCTCTGCAACCTATACCAATGTGTTCATAGCATGCCAATCTGCTAGGAATGACTCTTCCTAAGCCAAAATTGGTCAAAAATTTCTCAAGATATGGTCAATTTAACTTTTCCCTAGAATCCTCCTCCAAAACTGGAGAAGACTCGAGTTAAGACCGCCAAAGTTGGCAGTCCGTTGAAACTGGAACTGTCGAAAAACCTGCCAAGTTAAACTTTGGGTTAATTAATTTTAAATGCAGTTCAAGTGGGATAAGGGCAGATTAATGTGCATAAGTGCGTTTACAACAATTCTTGGATTAAAGGAATACTTAACGCCTAATCAATGTGATTAGGGTATTAAGCCCCACTCTTAAACTGTAATCCGCACAATTATAAATATCCGTGTCTGGTTTTTATGGTAAGGACATATGGGAGGGGGCTGACCCCCTCCATTCCTACTGTCAGAGTATTCGTTGAAATTGAAATATATGTCAGATCCTTAAGGGGTTAAGACCCAGTGGAGTAGTGTGATGGTAAGGCGGCCAGATGGTGCGGGGGAGGTCATGGGTTCGACCTCGACCCCCACACATAATTTTTGTTCGAAAATACATTGCCCAAACGAAAGGTTGAAACTTTGGTTATAATAAATATTTCGAACTTTGATATACCACCATATAAATTAATCTGAACTTTGGTATTGTTTCCAACGGACTATGGTTTGTTCTTCAGACTTTGTAATAGATATGTAATGCCACCATATGATAAAATTCAACCATAGGATAAATATGAATTTCAAACCTTGGAGTTGGAGAAGGTCCACCAGATAGGGCATGTGGCGGCCCCTAGTTTCACCACGCGTCAGCCTCAGGTTGGCTACCCATCCATATGTATAAAAAAAATCAAATTCAACCTTAGGAGAGAAATCCTAAAAAAAATCACCTTCAAACCAAACTGGCGAATCCTATTGTGACACTTGTCACAGTGTCACTGGGAAAAAACTGAAGAGTATTCCCTACATGCTGACTGGGCTGCCATGTCATCAACCTGTCACTGTTCTGCATTTTTTTTTTTAATTTCTCTGTTCTGAACGGCAGACGACAAGCTATAACTTCTTCATCCGGAGTTGATTTTCGACGAAATGAATTGCGTCAGATTCCTAGCGATGGGCTGGTCGCGGTCGTTCAGTTTCTAATCAATTATGAGCACTTTCATTTTTGAGCTTTTGCACTGAGCACCTAATCCATTTCACACACAAACAATACCACGAATTGCGACTCTTCTATTGATCACACAAACTTGAATATGACACACAATTATCTATAGGGTTGCGGCTCTTGGATTTCACATACACTTAATTTGACTTGACTTGATTTTATTACAATGAAACCAACATGGGATATTTATGCTTTTCAGCTAGAGACTCACTCAAAATGACTTCAACATGCAAACACACACTATATTTTACTTTACCCAAACTAAGACTGAACAATAACTAACTCACACTTGACTTAGTTAACTCACACTCTAAATATGTACTGCACTTAACTTAACTTATTTCTTCATGAATCACTTGACTTGGATCTGACTAGATCTTCATGCAAGAGTAATTACTATTTCTAACACCCCCCCTTAATTACAACTGTATGACTCACAACGACTCAACTAGGTCTGCTAGGATTACAATGTAAATTGACTCAATCATCACACAAACATGCCTGTTGGTCTAAGTCTCAACTAGGCTTACAATGACTCAAAACTTTGACAATTTTGCATTTTTTTTGTTCTTCCAAATTCTATACCTTCGAAACTGCTTCATTCTCTATTGCGATTTCTTGTTGTATGCTCCATATTTATTTTCTTGTTGATGCTGTAATTTTTCTTTGACTTAATTATATTTGGTCTGCATCTATCTTCTATGGCTTCCTCATCAACAATTCTTTCACTCATGGAATTCTTCCACAACTCTTCATATTCAAACTGTCTTCTTTTCTTTGCTTCTTGCACTTCATATTCTTGATATTCTTTCTGCCATATTTCTTGATAGCAGAATCTTATCTCTTCTTAATTTCTTAACTCCATTGTTGAAAAATTGTTTCAATGCTTTCTTTCTTGTCTTCAGAATCTTCTATATATTTCTTTTCACTTTCATCATCAGGTACTGTTGTTTTTTTCCTATACTTTGCACACTCAAAATCAATGTCAAAAATATATTCTTTATACTTTGCATTGACAGATTCCTTATCTACTTTATCTTCCACTCCTTTACAAACCTCTGCTTCTTGAAACAAGTTTTCTTCCACTTGGCATATAGACACAAGTGGGTTTCTCTCACCAAATAACAACATATCAATGAGTTATTTCCATTGCATCATATGTAACCACTCACCACCAATTAATTTTTCTTTATCAAATTTAACGTCAATAATTCCAATTGTTGGACCCACCAAACCACTTGTTGCTTTATTTATATCTTTATCTATGCCAAATTCAGTTGTTGCTTGTTCACACACCGCTTCATAAGTGGTTCCAACTGCTTCATAACTTGCCTGTTACTGTGGTATCTTCAACCTTCAATTCTTCATCAAACATGGTGCTTATCATATTTCCACATGAAATCCCTGTTTCAAAACAGAAAACACACATATCATAAACATAATGTTTATCCACCCTATGGTGGGACATCTGAGCATGCATGTGCTCAATAACAAATTTAACTTCACCAAATCAATCAGCGGTAGGATTCACCATCATTTGTATCATCCACATTATAGTGGAGTCCTTGAGAATTTATATGCTCTTTCTATGCTTCACACACATAGGCTTCAATTTCTCTCTTTGCAATCTTTGCTACATCTTCTTCATCTACATGCATACCTGCATAATGGGTTTCACTTTTATAGTATTCATGACCATCATTCACCTTTGAGTGGGATTCTCCAAGCTTTGTTGTCTTCCCAGAAGTTGTAGCTTTTGCTACCTTGCACAAAAACTTCTCATCCAATTCTTATTTTATACAATCCAATGCTAAAATGTCTCATACTTCATCATATGGGTTATTAGACTGATGCTCAATTAACTATTCCCCTCGAAGAAAAATTAGCATTTTGATAACCCGATGATCAAAATATTTACCAGTAAACATAGGAGGTGGTAGTAGATCTAGGCTACACCAATCACCCCTGATCTCTTCTCCATCTTCTACTAGGCTTCTCAGTTCCTCGATTGCGACATGAATCTCTCTAACCATGGCAATGATCTTTGCCTCTTATTTTTTATTCCTTTTATTAATCTGCTTCAATTGTGTTTTGTGACCCATGACTGGTGTCTTTCTTGCGTCTTCTGTGTGATTTCCTTATTGTATGAGACTTCCTTACATATCACCTAGCACGTGATAATGCTATCCACGATGATCAAGACCTGCGTTAGTGCTCTAACACTCTTGGCGGAGCAAGTAACTCGGGTGCATGCATTCGCTAACAATCTCGACGAGGCAAGTAACTCTCATGCATGCAAGTTAATCACTTGTAATGTGGCTCACCACTGAGCCCTCCTGTGTTACAACACTTGACTCCCACTAATAGAGTTTGTTATTGCTTCAACCAAGAGAAAAAAAAAATATCTCTTCTAACTGTTGTTGTGGATCTTAACTTTCCCTCAAATCCTTCAACTCAACCTCACCTCTGATACCAATTTTCTAGAAAAGTAAAGGAGGAAAGACACAAAATTTCACACACAAGCAATAACACGAGCTTCAGCTCTTCTATTGATCACACAAACTTGAATCTCACATACAACTATCTATAGAGCTGCGACGCTTGGCTTTCACATGCACTTGATTCAACTTGACTTTATTTTATTACAATGAACCCAACATGCGGTATTTATGTGTTTCAACTAGTAACTAACTCAAAATAATTTCAACATGCAAACAAACATTATATTTGACTTTACCCAAAATAAGAGTGAACTCGAACTAACTCACACTCAACTCACTTCACTCACACTCTAAATCTAAACTGCACTTAACTCAACTTATGTCTTCATGTATCACTTAATCTTGTTGTATCTTCATGCTAGAGCAATTAATATTTTCAACCCAACTCAATCAAAATATTCCTTATTTCGCAATCCTTACTCGATTGTGCGTGTTCAAATACTCTTATAAATCTCTTCGAAATGTGGAAAAAATCACAAACAACAAGTGCATACAAATAATTGTCCATAAGAATAGGAAATTGAGTGCATATGTCACCAAAATCTTGTCCTCACACCAAAGCCACGCAACATTCATTTCAATAATCTAAAATTGGGTAAATTGAGTTCAGAAGTAGCCAAAATTTTGATGGATGAAAAGCTACGCAGCAATTAGCGGCATTCATATGAACAAAATAATGTTCTATTTTCATCAAATGTTTGCATGCTTGAATTCTTTTACAATTAAATTACGATTAACATAACATAGCAAAAGCAAAACAAAAATAAAACCTTTTATAATTAAAAAAAGTTTGCGAAATGGAAGGGAAAATTATCCGGAGGCATTACATTAGGAGGAAATCCATAGACCTATTTCAATGTCAACAAGAGAAGTACTCTTTATTGAATTGTTGCGCACAACATTTACTAAGCCACATTAAATATATTCAAATGTAGGTAGCATTACCTACGTTATTAAATGTTTTGTATCTCAATGCATGGAGGTTGTCTCGTTGGCATTTATTTATTTTGGAAAATTGTTGGTGTCATTTGTTATAGGGCATAATGAATCATGAAGATGCATAATCTGAGTTTCATTCTATGATTCAAAGTCATATATTTGAATTTTAAATTTGATATAGCTTAGATTATATGTTTCCTTCAAAATCATGAATTTTCATTAGATGAGTTATGAATGACCAATCATTAAGAATTAATAATGTTGGCTAGGAAGCAACCTGTAATTTGCATGAGATGAGTTATGCAAGAATTAACAAGTATTTATTTATTAATGACAGTAATTTTTAAATATTTTTAAATAATTATAAGTCGATCTTTGTTTTAGCCATCTATGTAATATTTATCACGAAAAAGCATATGCTAGAGCTTTTAAACATAAATATGTCAACATATATATGTTGGATTATAACCCTGAACCTTGGGTAGTTGATTTTGGATTAACGTCGTAATATGGGATTAATCGCTCATTAAAGGTGGAGATAGTGGTTTGAAAGTTTTGAAAGTTTGCTAATTCTTCTAGATGTTGGTGGAATTTAAATGATTTTAAATTTTAATTTTAATTTCAATTTCAATTTACAAATAAAATAGGAATGGATTTGAGAGTGTAAATTTTTGTGATTTATATCTATTTTTCAATAAAAAATATTTCTGAAAAATCACATCATAATTTTAAAAAGTCGAGCGTTTCAAATTACTTAATGTAGATCATTATTCTCTTTATGATGAACTACACTTAAAATTATGATGTGATTTCCTCGAAGGATTTTTGATTGAAAAATAAGAAGGGATTGTTACATCAATAATCATCCTAAGAATATTAAACTAATTACTCACTTAAAATAATGTTGGTATTGTAATATTTTAATAACACGTACAACTCTTTATACTTTTCAGATTTAAAAAAAAAAAAAAAATCAAATAGAAAATTTATAGTTATTTATAAAAAAATTATTTTAAAATTATAAATATATTATATAATTTTTATTAATAAAATAATTTTTTAGGTTTTAAAATATATAATTGAATATAAAATCAAGAAAATTAATTATATTAAATAAATAATCACTTTTGCTTTGACCATGGCAAGGGGATCTCATGCAATGGCCGTTTGTTAACACATAAGCTTGCTGGTAATAAGTGGTTGCATGCATGACATGTGTTTTAATATAAAAACAAATTAATCATGCATGAGATGTGTTTTAATATAAAAATTGTTGGAATTAATGGAGAATGTATTATTGGAGAGAGTTTTTTCATTACTTGTGCGTGTATCCTAATTTAGGAATTATTTCTTATTTTCTAAGTGTTAGTTCTAACTCTCCTATGTCTATGTAAACTTATATATTCTTAATGAATAATGATCAAAGTAGAGTGTTCTCAGTGAGGTAGTCTCCAACTGAAGGCTCACCTGTCAGCTACTAATTTCTAAATATATTTGGTTTCTTCCAATTTTAACATGGTATCAGAGCATGAGATCAGAGGCTTGTGTGTCACCGGTTAAGTGAGGGTCGAGTCCTTAAAGGTGATGTGCTTATGCCGTAGTTGAGAGGGAGTTTCATGCATTCCATCCTCTGCTCAAGTTGCATTCCTTTCACTGTTCAGTGTCTTGTAGCTGGCTACCCACAGTGTCGGTGTCACTGTGTTTGTAGCATTGTGGAGTCATTGTCATGGCACTGTAGCGTTGTGGAGTCTTCACCAACGTTTCTCTGTGTTGTGGAGTGTAGTGTAGCGCTTGCGTGCACTCTGTGGGGATACACTAGAGCGTCCTCAGTGAGGAAGTCTTTAGGTGAAGGCTCACCTGTGAGCTGCTAAGTTTCTAAATATATTTGGCTTCTTCCAATTTTAACATGGTATCATAGCAGGAACAACTGCAACAATTCAAGATTGGGAGAAGAGGGAGAACAAAGCGAAAGTGTTATTGAAATTGTCAGTGAAAGACTGCATTATCCCTCACATCAGAGAGTTTAAGTCAACAAATGATATCTGGACAACTCTCAAGGATTTATATGAGATAAAGAATACAAATCGTTTATTGTCCCTGAAGAGAAAGATTCTTTCCATCCAAATGGAGGAGAGTGAATCAATCGTTGCATTCATCTCTCAGATCAAGGAGATGAAAAATAAGTTGGCTGATATAAGGGAGATAGTATCAAACACTGATCTCATCACAGTTACCATGAATTGTATAAATGATGATTATCATATGTTTATTACGAGCCTGAACGCAAGGGATAAAGCCCCCAATTTTGAATAATTGACAAGGATCTTGATTCAAGAGGAAGAGAGGCGGATGAATTTGAAACACAAAAATTTAGATCTTGCTTTAATGTCAAAGAAAAATACTTTCAGAGGAAGAGCAAGCGCAAGACAGAAAGGCATAGGTACACCACATAGAAAGCCACCTCAAGGTAAGTCTTCTACCAAAAATGATTCAGGGATCAAATGTTTTTGCTGTGGTAAATATGGTCACATTGCTAGGAATTGAAATAAGAAGAAGTTTGATGAAAATAGACATAGACATAAGAAGCATGTAGGGCACTTTGCTGATGAAGATCAGAATTAGAATCTCACATTTTTTGTATCTGATTCTTCTTTCTCCGCTGAGAATGATGAAGCAGAAACTTGGTTTGTGGATTCAAGAGATTCCACTCACATGAAAGGTAATCATTGGAATTTTTAAATAAACTAGTAGTGGTGCTAATAGCTACCTTGGTGATGAAAAACAGTACCAGATTAAGGGGTATGGAAATATTCCCGTGGTATTACCTGACGGTAATATTAGGAATATTCAGAATGTGATGTATGTACCAAGAATTAAAAAGAATCCGATCTTTGTCTCTATGATAGCAGATCAAAATCTTAAGGTAGAATTTTTTAAGTCTTATTGTGTTATTAAATATCTGTTGGATCATATGAAGCCAATTGCATCAAGTATTCGAGTTGGAGGTTTTTACAAGCTGAATGTAAGAAGCATACCGCACAAAGCCTTGACTTCAACAATTATGACTGCAGAGAATTCGTGGCATCAAAGATTCAACCATATCAATTTTCATGACCTACTGCTACTTTAGAAACAAGGTATGGTCAATGGTCTCCCTGTTTTAAAAAATGTTCATGTTGATTGTGAAGGATGTACCCTTGGGAATATGCATAGGGATGATTTTCCCTCAAGTTCAGATAGAAAGAAAAGATATATACTAGAGCTTGTGTACACTGATTTATGTGGGGTCGATGTAGACAAGGTCATTAGGAGGTGCATATTATTTTTTATTATTTTTTCATGATTTCAAAATATTTACTTGGGTATATGTTCTCAGAAAGAAGTCATACTTTTGAATACTTTAAAGAATTCAGGAGCATGGTTGAAAAACATACAGGGAAGTTCATCAAAATTCTTCGCTCAGATCAAGGGGGAGAATACAAGCAGAGTGGATTCATTAAATATTGCAAGGACCATGGGATATTTCAGTAGTTCATAGTACCCCACGCTCCTCAACAAAACGAGGTTACAGATAGGAAGAACAAAACCCTGGTGGAGTGTGCACGCAATATGTTAAAAGGTAAGAAACCTTTCTAACAGTTTTTGGGCAGAAGAAATAAATACTGCAGTGTATTTAAATAATAGGAGTAAAAAAATAAGCCTTGATATTAAAAATCCATTCGAAGCTTTATTAGGTTTTAGGCCTCCAGTTAATCATTTAAGAGTTTTTCGCTTGAAATATTTTTCTCATGTTCCAAAATAGGATAGGAAGAAACTAGATTCAAAGGCCATTAAATGAATTTTTGTTGGGTATTGTACAGAGTTTAAAGAATATAAACTATTTAGTCCTTCTACTAACAAAGTGTTTGTGAGTAGAGATGTAGTATTCATCAGCAGGTTGATGATGGAAACTATGATAAAGGCAATGAAGAGTGGGACATTCCTTTGCTGGTGGAAGATGGAAGTAGTGAAACAAGGGACAATCATGAGCAGTAGAAGCAACAGAAAAATGAAGAATCAGATGATACAGACGCATTCAATAATCCAAGTCCATTAAGGGATGATCAAAACAGATTTGATTCCACTCCAATACCAAGAAGATCAGGTAGGCAGACTAGCTTACCTTCCAGGTATAAATATTATTCCCTCATGACAAATATCTTGAATGTTATTGAGCCCTTAAACTATAGAGAAGAAAGTGAATATGATGAATGGAGGGCAGCCATGGAAGAGGAATATAATTCAATACTTAAAAAAAACTTGGGAGCTAGTTGAACTATCTGAAGGTAAACAAACCATAGGTTGAAAATGGTTATACAAGCCTATGTTTAAAGCATATGTTAGTATAGATAAATATAAAGCTAGGATGGTGGCTAAGGGGTATTTGCCAAAAGAATGGAATGATTATGAAGAAACCTTCGCCCCTGTAGCTAAGTTAAACACCATTAGAATGTTAATAGCCTTAGCTATGAAACATCATTGGAAAATACACTAGCTAGATGTGAAATATGCTTTCTTAAATGGTGAATTGAAAGAGGAGGTGTATGTAACACAACCTGAAGGGTTTTTTCAACAAGGGAAGGAAAATTTAGTCTTTAGATTGAGGAAATCGCTATATGGATTAAAACAGGAACCCAAGTCATGGTATGAAAAAATAGACTCATTTTTCCTACAACATGTGTTATGTAAATTTTATTAATTATTAGTTAGATATAGTTATCTTAGGGTTATTAATGTGAAAGGGCATGATCAAAGATCATGCCTCTTCACCGAGGGACACTATGAGGCTATATTTAAAGCCTCGGTGATTCCCCATTGTAATCATATCTCATCTTTCATCTTTTATCAATAATAATATATACTTATTCAAGTTTTACCAGAGTTTTTACACTCCATTGGTATCAGAGCCATTGCTCTTAGGGATCTGTGTGATCACCCAGAATTAAGGAATTACAAGAAAATTCCAAAATTGCAGATTTTTTTTAAAAACCAAGTGCTTGTGGGTAGCAACATTTGTTTTTTAAAAAAGAAGAAGGAAGAAATATATATATATATATATTAATAAAATCAAAAGAGAGAAGGAAAGTTAAGATAAAGGGGGAAATAAATTAAAAGAAAAAAGAAAAAGTAAAAAGAGAGATATACGTACATGTGAAGACAAAGTAAAATTAAAAAGGAAGAGTAATTGCTCGTGGTTTACAAGCTCGTGGTTTTTGGGCCCATGGTATTAAAAACCCATTTCCCCTTTTCAAAACAACGTGCCTTTTCAAAACAAAGTGACTTTTAAAAAGGCACGTGACTTTTCAAGGTTAACAATATTTTTCCCCATAATTATATATATATATATATATATATATATATATATATATATAATTCAAATAATAAAATAACAATAATAATTATTATTATTATTATTTTAAAAATATATATATAATAGAAATTATTATTATTATTTCAAAAAAAATTTAATTTAATTAATTAATTAATTAATTTAAAAAAAAAGAGGAAAAAAAACTGGTAGAAAAATATTCCCCACCTCATACACGTTAAATATCTTCATCAATGTCGATGGCCGAATTCCAGAAGAAATTGCTGGATCTCGAGAAACAAATCAATAATAATTCTGAAGAATTCGGAAAAAGATTAGTCGATCTTGAAGGTACAGTTGCAGGGCACTCCAACGACATCAAAAAGATTCATGATACGACAAATCGAATAGAAAGACAAATGTGGCTAAATCATCATGAGGCCACAGAAAAGCATAATGAAGCAATGAACAAGATGACAGAGCACAACGAAGCAATGAACAATATGACAGAACTCTTCAATAAGCTAAATGATAAGATAGATAAGTTAAGTCAGACACAATCCCCAATATTTCCTAACATTGAACAAAATCAACAAAACAATTCCGTAGATTCAGGAAACTCAGAAGAGCATCAGGAAAAGACCGATTCCCCACATCATCAAGAAGATAGTAATGCAGATTTTCAAAATAAGCAGCTCTGGAATGCATTTGCTAATAAATATCCCCTTCTTGTTCCACCAGTAGCATATCAGTGAAGAGCCAAAATCGAGCTACCCAAATTTGATGGTAATGAAAAAAATAGTGTTGCATGGCTTAATAAAGCAGAAGAATATTTTGAGATTTATGACATTACTAGTGATGACGAAAAAATTAAACATGCTTCCATGAAAATGGAAGGAGAAGCAGATAATTGGTATATGTGGTGGAAAAAGACGACGCTCGCTATCAGTTGGAGGAAATTTAAGGATGCATTCTTCAAAAGGTTTCAAGGCATAAAAGAAGAAAAGTTTTTTTCAACGTTTATCAAATTACGCCAAAAAGGAGATGTGGATGAGTATACTCGAGAATGGGAGACCTTGGCAACACAAGTACCAGGATTGTCGGAATCTCGTCTAATCCAGTCTTACATCTCAAGACTTAAAATCCACATACAAGAAGAGCTCGAACTACATGAAATTACGTCCGTAGAAGTAGCAAGGCAAAAAGCAAAAGCTGCTGAAAAAAAATTTGAAAGATTATTAAAACTAGAAAAAGTATATTCGAGACAAAGATTTCCTCAATCTAAAAATATAGATGACACAAAATATGTCCCACTCCATCTTCGTGAAGAAGAAAAAAAAGTGTGGAAAAACAAAGAATGAGAGAGGGCAAGTGCAAGCGTTGCGGTGAAAAATGGGACCCTAAGCACAGATGTGCTAATGGAAAATCGAAAAATCTATACATTTGTGAAGCAACTAATGACGCTAACAATAATGATTCATATATAGAAGGATTAGAAGACAACTTAGAGTTCTCTTCAGAAGTATATGGGGAAACTATTCCGCAAGTGTCATTATCAGCTATGACAGGCATATCACAACCTCAAACCCTAAGGTTAAGAGGAAATATCAAGAACAACAACATAATGGTTCTCGTCGACACTGGCAGTACCCACAATTTTCTAGATTCAACCATGGCAAAAAGACTTAACATGTTTACCTTCCCCATGCCTAATATGAAGGTAATGGTGGCTGATGGTAAGAAGATTGAGAAAGTAGGGAAATGCCATAAGATCAAACTAAAGATAAAAAAATTTCATTTAGAATCTCCATTCTACACCGTTCCATTACGAGGAGTAGATGTGGTCTTAGGAATTCAATGGCTACAAACTTTAGGTACTTATTCTGCCAACCATCAGAAGCAGTTTATAAGTTTTAAGTAGAAAGGGCAGAAACACAGGTTGTATGGATTCCAAGCCCCAGAAGATCAAGTCGTATCTTCCTCTCTGATGACGAAGATGATTCAAATAGGAGCGCCAACATATATAGTACAATGTCATCAGTTAGAAATGTTATCTTCAAAAGGGAGCCACGAAGAGTCATCAGAAGAAAAAGGACTAGTTCGGACACACGAAAAAGTATTCCAGGATCTATCCATAAAAGTGCCTCCAGATAGGAAAATCAAACATCCAATAGAAGTCAAGACAGGATCCAACCCTGTCAATATCAGATATTTTCACTATCCAGATCAACAAAATATTGAACTCGAGAATATGCTACACGATCTTTTTAAAATGTGGGAAGCAAGAGCCCGCCGCTCAAGAAACCCAGGCGTTCGTCAACATTGTCCATCGTTACATATGCTTTGAGGACAAAGCATCTTTAAGAGAGGGGCAATGTTATGTAAATTTTATTAATTATTAGTTAGATATAGTTATCTTAGGGTTATTAATGTGAAAGGGCATGATCAAAGATCATGCCTCTTCACCAAGGGACACTATGAGGCTATATTTAAAGCCTCGGTGATTCCCCAGTGTAATCATATCTCATCTTTCATCTTTTATCAATAATAATATATACTTATTCAAGTTTTACCAAAGTTTTTACACTCCAACATGGTTATAAGAGGAGTGAGAACCACCCAAATATGTATACTTTGGTTGATGAAAAGGTGAAAATTGTTTTGATTTATTTATATGTATATGATCTTATTATTATAGGAAATTATGATGAGGTCATTAAAGAAATCAAAGTGTAGATGTCACAGGTTTTTGAGATGAAAGACCTTGGAGAGTTACACTATTATTTGGGTCTTGAAGTTTGGAGGGATTTTGGCCAGATTTTTCTGTCTCGGGGAAAGTATTTCAGGAGCTTATTGAAAAAGTTTAGAATGGATCAGTGCAAAGCTGCCTTAGTGCCTTTACAGCAGAATGTCAAACTTCATAATGTTGATGGTTCTAAGGAGGTGGATGCAACACTGTACAAACATCTAGTTGGGAGTTTGATTTATCTAACTACAACTAGACCTGATTTAACTTTTGCAGTTAGTGTTTTGAGCCAGTTTATGTCAAAGCCTCTTGAGAGTGATTGGGTGGTAGCGAAAGGCATCTTAAGGTATCTTAAAGGAACCTTAAAATTTGGTATTAAATACACTGATTTGTTTGATGCTAGATTGACATGTTTTTCAGATTCAGATTGGGCCAGAAATCTAGATGACAAGAGATCCATAAAAGGTTATGCATTTAGCATTGGGTCTGGGGACATTACATGGAGCAACAAGAAGAAAAATATTGTATCCTTATCTTCAGTTGAAGCAGAGTATCAAGAAATGTGTGCAACAAAGTGTGAGGCAGTTTGGTTGAGGAGACTGCTCCATGATGACAGAGAAGAACAAAAAGATTCAACAGTTATCAGATGTAACAACTAGAGCTCAATCAAACTTCCAAACAATCTTTTATTTCAAAAAAACACAAAGCATATTGATACCTAGTTTAATTTTGTTAGAGAGAAGGTTCAGTCAAAAGAAACTTATATTGAATACTTTAATACTTGTGACAATGTAGCATGTTAGTTTAATTCTTTGCATCCTATCACCAGTGATCAAATGGACTCTTATCATGTATTGTTAGGGTCCCATAGTCAAATTTTTGTCATTTCACTAGGTCTTCAAGCAAAAATTTGGTCACTGGGCATTAGGTTTAGGACTATTTTCCACTCCTTCCAAAATTTTAAGTTGTTGGACCATGTCATCAAATAAGCTGAGTGTATCACCATCCAGACATTGTCATCATCATTTTAGTCATCATTACCATGATCTCATTCAGTTCAAAGTCTCCATTAGGTCATTAGGGTTTCAAGGTCACCAAAATTCCATTTCATGCATAAAATCCGGAAAATTGGAAGAGTGGTAATAAAGCAAGTTTCTTCAAATAAATTTTGAATATTAAAGGTAATTTTATGTTTCAATATGTAATAAGTACTTCAGAGTTCTAAAGTTGCAGTTCAAATGTTCCAAGGAAGAGTCAAAAAGTTCATATTACAAATGTCCAAGGTTGTGAAAGTAAAAAAGAAAAAATATAGTCATGCTACAAAAAGAGACATGTGGGGCCCATTATCACTTAATGAAAGCCATTCCATGCTTATAAAAGGGCCAAAAAGTCAAAAACACATTTCATTTTCATTCCTATTTCCCTTCATCATCGAGCTCATCCTCCATTTGGTGAGAAAAATGAGTTTTTGCAGCTCCAAGAGGTAAAAAATTTAAGGCGTTGTGCATCCTTGAACTGTGTTGCACATCCTTGAACTACGCTGTGCATATGTGAACTGCGTTGCGCACAGGGCAGAGTTGCCCAATTTTGCTCAAAAACTCACCAAATTCAAAATTTTAGCTACCATTTCAGATTTTCCACTCTCCAAAGCATTGCAACAAGTAAGTACACTCATCTTCACGCCCTCTCTTCCATGGAAAACTAAGAAATAATAACTAGCTTATTTCCCTAGGGTTTCATAAAAATTTCATGCTTTGGGTGTCAAATGATCAAATGATGTTGTGAAACCCTAGTGCTACTATCCCTACACCTATGTTGGCTAGTTATACACCATTCCCATACCTCACAAATCATTTCCCATCATTTTTGCAACATCTCCCTACAAACCCTAGTCCTATTCCACCAAACTGGGCCATTTTCCTAGCTAGGATTGTGTTTCAATTTCCTAGCTCACTCCCCTAACTCATTAACCTTCATCTCACTCCCTAAAAATTCCTAATATCCCTGCCCCTCTCCTTAAATTTTTCTTCCCCCATATCCCTTCCCAAACTCCCTCATTTCATTCCCTTCACTCACTTTTCCTCGTTTTTCCCTTCCCCATCATCTAAGGTTTTCAACCATGGAAGGAGATTCCTCACCATCAAAGAAGAGAAGATAACACAAGGGGGGGAATATATTGAGGTATGAGCCCTCAAACTTCAATGAAATCATCTCCTCACCCTTAATCGGAAAATGCTTTGAAGATGTTAACTTCCTCGGGTTTTGTCAAAGGGTGGAGGAGGTAGGTTATCATGAGGAGCTCACAGATTTGTTTTCCACCAACTTGAAGGGAAAAAAGGCCACCATTGTAGGGATTGATTTTACATTTTTCAGTTGATGCCATATCTCTTTCCAGAGGGATACCAAACCACGGGTCTCAAGAAGGCATTGCAGAAAGAGAAAGAGCAAAACCTTATAGATGAGGAGCTCACTTTTGAAGAGAGGATGACCAAAGAGATCATTGAGGACAAGGAGTTTTGGCTTGAGAAGTTCAATACCCACTTGTAAAAGGTCCTAGAAAATTCTAATAGGGATAACAAGATCCATAAACACATGGTTGCCCACTACCAGAAAAGAAATCAAATTGCACACATCAAACTCAAACAATTGCATGACAAACTCAAGCAAACCCAAGACAAGCTTAAGGAAACCCTAATCAGCCAAGAGGATAAGGGAAAGATTTATTTTCTTGCTGATGACTCCATGGTTGCATATTAAACCTCATCCAACACCTTTAGACCAATTTTGGGGAGATTTGGAGTGATTTTTGGTTTTTGGTCAAATTTGGTGCAAATTCAGAAAAACAGGAAAATTGACTAAGGATGGATGCGCAATGCCTTGGCGCTACGATTTTTACTCAAGGCACCAAATGAAAAGTGGTTTGCATTTTTGGAAACATTCTTCCCTCCTCTCAAAACCCAGTTCCTCATATTTTTCAGAAAGGGCACATATTTTGAGAAAAGTGGAAACAAGGGGTCAAAAATCAGCGTTTTTCCCCTCCTTTTGATAGACATTGCGTATCCAGAGACACCTTGGGAGAATGCATTTTTGAAGGCCTTTCCATAGGTAATTTTCAAAAATTCAAGATTATATGGAAACTAGACAGATAGGGCTAATTTACCATTCTATTATATTTCCATTTTGACTTCAGGAAGGTGTCCAAAAGTGGCCTCCAAGTTGGCGTTGTGCATCTACAAATTTATGAGTTTTTAATTACAAATTTCACTGTGTAATTTTTGGCAATTCCTAATTTGACTCTTGTGAAAGTGAAAAGATGAATGTGGATGAATATAAAAGTTAAAATTTAAATGTAAATGGTAAATATAGAGGTAAATAGGTATCTTATCCTCCATTTATTTCTTTGAGGATATGTCTCATGATGGTTAGGAAAAGGAGGAATTTGTTGTGCAACCTCTCTAGTGTGTAGCTGACTTCAGATAGGTGCATGAATCTGACTTTCTTGCTGGAAATTTCGACCTCCAAGGGAGGATTTCAACCTCAGAGGAGGCCTTTCGTAATCATTTCCAAGGGTTGGAGTCTTGGACATTGAGCTAGAGTATTTCAGTGTGACAAAGTAATACAATGAATACAAAGAAAAATTGCAGCTTAAATTTAGGGATTCATGCGGTGAGCTTGTATGGCTATGTTTCTCTTTTGTAAGTCACTCCATTGAATGATTTATCTTTCCATTACATATCTATTGCTTTCACTCATTGTCTTTATAGTTTTTAACTAGGATTCATGAGGAATACATGCCCTGTTTTGATGAGATGATGATGTTGTGTTTATTTTCTTCTTGAGGAATGAATTCATACTTATATGCTTGTTCACAATATGTCTTCTCATCCTACACTATAAACATACAGTCTAAAGGGTAACTCAAGCTTTCCTACCATGCCCCTTTATTTCCCTGCAATTTTTTCTCTTGTAACCCTACCAGAGTTTCAAGCCTAGCTCTAAAGGTCCATTTTCATCCAGCACAAAAATCCAAACCAACCAAACCCTAATATGCATATCTAGCCTAAAATCTCCATGATCCAGTCATATTGGCTGTGAATTTCATTGAGAGAGCCTTCTCAGCCTAGTAGGGCTAGCTATGAGGTCAAAGTGGTTTGTGGTTACCTTTGTTGGTCTCCTTTTTGGCCTTCGGAGATCTGGTGGAGTGATACCATAGCAAACATTTTTACCAAACCCCTTGGAAGAACTAAATTTGAATTATCTAGGGAGATGCTAGGAGTACTCGTGAACCCTTTCTCCATTAAGGGGGAGTGTTGGAATTAATGTGGAATTTATTATTGGAGAGAGTTTGTTCATTAGTTGTGCGTGTATCCTAGTTTAGGAATTAGTTCCTATTTTCTAGGTGTTAGTTCTAACTCTCCTATGTGTATCTTGATGAATAATGATCAAAGTAGAGCGTTCTCAGTGAGGTGGTCTCCACGTTAAGGTTCACCTGTGAGCTGCTAGTTTTCTATTTATATTTGGTTTCTTCCAATTTTAAGAAAAACAAATTAATTTGTTTGTGGTCGCATGCATGACATATGTTTTAACATAAAAACAAATTTATTTTTTTTAAGTAGCTCCACATCCACATCGGTCAATGTTGTGATGATATATTGAAAGTTATTATATGACATGGCCTTAATGTAATTTTGTTCCCATCTTTCCTTCAATTATAGCATGTCATTTTTGCCTTCAGCTCTTGCCTGTCGTTTCCATCTCTACACAATTAATAGAGATCTCTACACAATTTCGTCCATTATTTATTCTGGCAAGGAAATCTATTGTAACTATGATCCATTATTTATTTTGGTAAATCAACTTGTTGTAACTATGATGAGATGAGCTATGCATGAGATGAAGGAATTTGGAGGGGAATTTGACATTTATCCATACAGATATTTATATGCCACAATGACTGCACCAAAATTTCCCTAATGAATATGATTACACTACCTTGTTTCTCGAGTTATCAGTAATGAAAGTTGTATGTTATGTAGAAACCAACTTACTTGATTAGAATTTGGAGGCTGGAAACTCGCTCAGGTTAAAAATAACATTTAGGACATGCTACTTAAGAATCAAACGACAACAATGTCAGTGCATTGTTTGAGTTAAATGTGCAGGATCACAACAAGAAGGGAAAACACAAGTTTCATAGCCATTTGGACTTGGCACTTGAGATTCTGGTAAGTTATTGACTATTTATTATTGTATTTGGATTACTTCACTTGGAATTCATATAACAACAAAAACATTTGATTTATGCAAGATTGACATTTTTTCTATCATAATATCTTGTCATTGTCTCTTACAAAGTTTTTATAAATAATGCAAACAATCCAACGTGATATTTTATTATCATAGTATACATATTACATATTTGTATTTGTAAAGTTACGTGGAAATATTAAAAATGTAGATGCATATGGATATAGACAGCCTTGTAACTACTAAATCTACTAACAACCGAAAAAAGTTGATAACATTCAGCTGTTATGGAAAATATTTGATGATATTGTGATAGGAAAAGAATATATGTTACCAACTAGTATTAAATTTTAATGAAGAAAATATTCTGAAAATGATTATTGCCACCATGCTATTAAATATATTTTCCAAATATGCAAAGTTCCATTACCATCAAAATGAACCAAATGCCCAGACTAGAACTTTTTTGTCATCCAATTCCATTGTGGTTAGTTGATTCAATACCCACTACCTACAATTGAATTAACATTCAATAAGTTTCAAGCATAGAATATAGTTAATTGTGTGCACAATAACACTATTCCTACTAGAATTCATCCGTTTACTTGGATTCATTTGTTGATTTGATTTTGTAGGTGGAAGGAATAAATAGAAGACTTCTCTATTATTTGCAATTGAATGTTTTGCAGATGGAAAGAAGAAAAAAATACTACTCCATTCTCTGCAATTGAATATTATCTGCAATTGAATTAACATTCAATTAGTTTCAATCATAGAATTTAAATTCATTCGTTTATTTGGATTCATTTGTTGATTTTATGTTTCAAGTGGAAATAACAAATATAATATTTCTCGAGTAGAGGAGGTGAAGGTGTGGAAGATGCAATGAATGTGTCTGGAGTTGGGTTGGAAATCAAATCCTAATGAGCATTAGTGTGGCGCCAGGGAAATCCCTTAGAAAGGAATTGTATAAAGAAACACAAGTGCTTCACTGAGCTTGTCTGAGACACAAGTGCTTCACAGGGCTTGTCTAGTATGCACAAAAAAGAAAACAGGGGTTTCACGAACAAACAAGAAAATAGGGAGGTAAATTATCAAAGAAAGAAGGATCAATTTTTTATGGAATATCTAATTATATAATATTTACATTGAATCACTGTGAATAGTAGTGACTAAAGGGTAAAGCTGTAGGACAAGTGGAGGAGAGTTGTGGACATGTGGACAAGAGCTGGCTTTGGGAAAAGTGTGAGCTTGGCATGGGGTAGTCTAAAACTAGTTTCAAAACTTTGCATAAAAAGTTAAAAACATCGCATTGAATTGTTCAAATTTTGGATAAAAAGTTAAATGTAGAAATTATACAACATGCATGTATATCTTGGATTCACCTGATCTAACAATGTACTAAATTTAAATACTGAATCGCTTCTACAATTCTTTTGTGGAATTAAAAAGCACAATTTCCAATCACATAAAGCAACGAAGAATCAATCAAACCACAACAAAGATAATTTCCCGGGGAAAGCTTGCTGCTCAAAGCCACTCTTCATATATTTTATATTCCACAAGGATCATGAAACAATTACATACAATTCTTCTCACAAGAATCCTCCTATATTTAGCTAATTGTCTCACACTTTCTCAAATAAAATTGGGCCAATACTCAGCCAATTCTCTACCTCTAGACAGTCTACCTTGCTCATGCAGTTCTTGATGAATGAAATCCTTAATCATAAAGTATTTCATCCTTCCTCAAATGCGCTGAGTATCATGGGCATCCTGTGGTGTTTTAACTACACCTGGGTAACCTGCTAATATCAGTTCACTAGTTCTCTCACTAGTGTTTCTTCAATTACAACTAGCACAACTGAGTTTAACTCACTTAACTGAGTTAAACTGATTACAACCTGAATTAATTAATGCACCACTGCACTTCGAACTCTTTTACAACTAGAATTACTCTGCATGCCTCACCAACTACCTCTAACTCGAAATCCACTAGCTAACTGAATTTATCACTTTTAGTTAACTGATTCAAGTCCACATTGAGAATAGATTAAAGTTTAATGTCCATCTTAATTAAGGGATAACCAAAATAGACATGCACCAAAATAACCCTGTGGGCCCCACCCTAGTGTAGGTGCTTAATGCAACTAGGTGCTTAATGCACTAGGCGTGGGTGCTGAATGTTGTTTCTGGATGCCAATTTCACTATTTCTTGTTGCAAACTTCAACACTCCCTCTCAACAAGAAAGGAATGTCCTTACATGCGACATGCAACTCATGCATGTGACATTCAACTCCATGCATGCGACATGCAACCATTTCAGGCAACACTTCTCTAGTGTTTCTCGCACATGCAAAGTTTGCATGAAACATTTCTCCAGTGTTTCTCACATGTGAAACCTTTGCATGCAACACTTCTGAAACTAAATAGCCTCCAAACAACTGAATCAGTATAATGAATCTATCATCAAAGCCTTCTGACTGCTGCTAGCTACTACACATGTCTACTGGATCCTCTGCACTGCTAACATCTGCATCCATGCACTTTGCACTTGCTGCACAATATGATCTGCACTCCAATATCTGACACTGTCACTTTGATTTCATGTCCTCTCAACATTTGAATGCATCAATCTAACTAATACTGCTAGTGCTTCTCTGTGGGCTCTTCATAGCCAGGTTTAATCTGTAATATTCCCAATTAGCTTTGAGCTAGTTGGAAGATTAAATTTTGTTTTTGCTTCTTAGTTAGAAGAATAAGAGGGTAGGGAGACCCATAAATCTCCTTAGTAGGAATAAAATCACTCCTAATGTGAATGGGGGTCCTCTAAATAGCTTCATTAAGCACCCTTATGTGTGAAAAGGGGATGGAGCATGTCGATTGGGTCAACTTTGACCAAATCAACAACTCTGGTATGGAGGAGTGGACATTCATTGAGGGACAACACAGTTTTGAAGGGAGATTCCATGCATGGAAGTAGTGGATTTAATGAGTGGGGCCCAAGTTGAGGAAGCTCACCAAGCATATAAGGAAGGGGATGTTAGCCATAGAAGGAGGATTGATAATCATTGTTTTTACGATCTGTATGACTTTTTGCTCTCTTCAGCTGTTTAGCAGAGACTGCAGTACTGTTTAGCACAAGTGTGTTCCCGAGCGGGAATCCCACCCTCATCCTCGGGGGACTTCGAGTGCCCACTCAGGAGAGGTGATTGAGTTGTAATTCCACATTTCGGCATCTGGCCAAATCTTTTGTCTTATTATACAATGTAGCTTCTTCCAGATTTGTGTTGTGTTGCAAGGCAAAAGTTGTGGAGGGTTTGCAGGTCCATTTTCTAAAGCTTGTGTTTCAGTGGAGAGGTAGCCTTTCCATTGGGACGCCAAAAAGGAGGGTCCTTGGGCATTATATTATCATTTTTCACCAGGCCAAGCCACCACCATCACCTACAATGCACTTTCAGTCCATGACTACATTATTTTAGAGATCTGTTGCAGGGGTGGTTTCAGTGCATGATTTGGGGAGTTAGATCTCTAGTGGAGGGATCAGCCTTTCACCTAGAGTCTATTGGAGGAGAGCCATATATTTATACATTAGCTTCAGCCATATCTTCTTAGCCATTTTCTGTAGCTAATCTTCAGCCCTAGAGTTGCAGTTCACCATTTTATTTTTGGTGCATTTCCGGAAACCCTCTTGAGTTGTCTTGGAAGGTTGTTATAGAGCCTAGATCTTTATCTTCAATATCTCTTGAGGCATATATCAGCCATTTTATATAATTTTATGTTCATATGTTGTAGATGTGTTCATTATGACTGCGCTGTAGCAGCTCTCTGACATTTTGTATAGCAGTAACATCTCACTTTTGAGAGTGATTGATCATTGGAGGCTTGTTTACCTATATCATATGATTTGTGCCTCATTATTTTGTACTTATTTGCTGCTGATATGCTTAATGTAATGGCTCTATATTGGTATCCTATGTTTATTCATTGATTTTTACTTCTATTTCCATTTTTATGCCCTATATTGTTGCTCTCGCAATTTTTGGATATTATAGTGGTATCAGAGCATAATCTTGGCTCAGCCTGTGCATATAAGCCAATATGTCATCAGAAGAAAGAGATCCTCTCATAGATAGAGAGAATAGGTATCTCAAAAGAAGAAATCGGAGATATGATTATACAGATGATAAAGAAGACAAGGGCAAAACTCCCTTATCAGGAGAAGATGAGGAGAAGGAGTATCTCAAGCTTCTTCTTCGAACTATGCAAGATATTTCAAGAGAAATAAAGGAGATGAGGATGGATAGACTTAAATAACCCCCTAAAGGGTTTCTACATGGATAAGGCTCCGTCATTTGTCATCACTGGAGTGATCAACCAGTGAAGCAGCAGGTTTCCCAATGCTCTACAATGCCTACATTTTAGTAGTGGGAAATGGAGGGTTTCAAGAACAAGAAACTCTTGAAGACTACTTTCTTGAGTATGAGTCTCCATCTCAGAGATTCAAGGACCATTTGAGCTTTCAATAGTTCTGTCAAATCAAGGACAATAGGAGACCCCGAAATCACAATAGAGATGGAGGCCATCAAAATAGCAGTGCTGCACCTTGAGGGTGAAGCACATGATTGGTGGTTTCATGGCCTTTCTACATTGGGTCATGCCAATGTGACTGCATATTCATAGTTCACAAGGATTTTGGTGGAGAGGTTTGATCGAAGAGACCTAGAGGCACCTTTCATTGAGCTAGCTAAGCTCAAACAATCACGTAATCTAGAAACTTACATTTTTAAATTTCTAAAACTTTCTGTTATGGTTCTTGATTTATCTGCAGCTAGGAGGGTCTATATGTTCATTGAGGGGCTAGCAGAACCTCTACATGGGTTGGTTAAGTCTACCAAACCAACTACCCTTCATGATGCTGTTGAAATGGCTAGAGATCTATAAGATGCCTTGCTAAGAGAAAAGGCAACATTTTAGCAAAATCCTACTTTTCCGTCAAAAGGGAAAGATGAGAACGCTCATCCTTCAAAGGAGAGCCAAAAAAAATTACCTCTTAGTGATGATGTCCGAAGAGAGTTGAGGAGAAGGAAGCTTTTCTTCACATGCCAAGAATCATGGGCACCCGAACATAGATGTGCAGTAGGGAAGGCACACTATATAAAGGTATTTTCTGATGATGAGGAGGAAGAAGAAGAGGAACCAGAAGGAGATCACAACGATGGCATAGCAGGAGAGGATTCACCACCACTAGGAGGTGAGAATGGAGCATTTGCTCCAATTGGAGGGGCCCTTGCATCATTGAGAGGAGTACCCAAGTACTTGACCTTGAGAGTCTAAGGTTCCATTCAGGATCAGAGGGTTTCAGTGTTAATTGACAGTGGGGCTACCCACAACTTTATTGATGCCCAAATAGTGTAGAGGAGGGAAAACATTGTTACCGATGAAATAAGTAACTTCACTGGTACCTAATTTTTGACGTAGCAAGAAAAGCACCCGATTTTGAAAAGTAGTGATGCAGATTCAATTTTTTTTTAAAGCATGTTTTTGGCAATTTAATTTTTATTTTTTATTTTTAAAATTTTTTTCTGTGATGCTTTTTATGTCAATTTTGAATAGTGGTGGCATATCATCACCAACATTTTTTTAGAGGATTGATTTTGACACTATACATTTTCTAATGTCTTCTTCTTCCGTGAGATGGTTATTTTTAAGTGCATTTATGAACTTGTGTGTTAAAAAGAAAAAAAAAAAAATTTAAATAAAAATTTGTAATGATATCTTCAATTTTTCACATAGATAAAAAACGAAAAAATAGTCAATATTATAAAGTTTATATTTTCTACAAGTTTATGTATTTTTAATTATTTGTTCAATGCACATCAAATAATTGTCGCTAAAAAACCAATATTTGGAATGATATGACAAAAAAATCAAATTTTCAATATAAATAGAATGCAAAAAATACACTTTTGGAGACTTTTTGTTAAAAAAAACATGTTAAATAAACTAATTTTTTGGGAAAATCTTAACAAAAAAAACTTAAGAAAATAATTTTTTTATTGAACTTTATGTCAAAAAATAATAGTCATCACATGTTTTTTGCAAAAAATAAGGATTCTTCTCATATAATATCAAAGTCTAAACATTACAAGTAAAATTGATTAATAGATCTCAAAAATGAACTTTGTTTGCAAGCATAACTTAAAGATCATCAACAATATCAACTAATACATGTTCAACATCATCTAGAACATCATTGATGGCTTCTTCTGCAACATTTTCTGGTTAATTTTGGTCATTATCATCTTCTAATGGATCTTTCATGTTTGCAAATTTTTTGAAGTGTCCCTTTCCAATCATTCCATATAATGGTGGTTGAAGTTCCTTTGCTTTTTTTGACACACGTGATTCATTAAAATCCCCTTTCCTCAAACCAACTTCTTGCTTCGCATCTGGAAGGAATTCAAGAGTGTTAATTCTTTGTTGAATAAATTTGCATTACACCAGGTCTTTCTCAATTGCAATGCAATTTCTTCCTTTTGGTAGGAAACATGCTAGTGTTGTACGTAATCATCAAGCACAAAAGAAATAAGTAAGAAAATTAGTATAAAGACATAAAAAGTAAAAAATAAAATATTTAAATTTAAAATTGTATAATAAAACTCATATGAACCTGAGAATAAATCCAAAATCGAATCTCCTTCATTTGAACATAGATCTATAATATAGTGAATCAATGCTTGCAGTTTTTGATAAATGTTAACTATATCTCCTTTTGCATCTTTATCCTCATATGTTAGTTTTCTTACAATTGCATCATGAACCAATACTTGACTACGACTCTTCCCATCTACTCGATTCATAAGAATACGCTTATAGCTATCCTCTTTTGTAAAACATTCAACATTAAAACTTTAAATTATAACAATCTTAAAATTATATATTTAAAAAAAAAATTAAAACTTTATTATAAAACATTATATATATTTTAAAAATTTTAAAAATTTTATATTTAAAAAAAAAATTATAAATTTGATTATATATTTAAATTTACAAAAATAAAAAATAAAAAAATTTGTTTTCGCGTCCCCTTGGGACTGGAGGCCAGCCGAGCAGTGTCGTCGAGGGCTGCCTAGCCTGCCTTCGGCCCCCGGCTGGGCGGAGGGCAATTCTGAGAATCACCCTCCGACCCTCGGCTGGGTCGAGGGTGATTCTGATAATCGCCCTCCGCCCAGCCAGGGGCCGAAGGCAAGCCGGACGGCGTTGTCGAGGGTTGCCCAGCCTGCCTCCGGACCCCAGCTGGGTGGAGGGCGATTCCGAGAATCACCCTCTGGCCCCTCGTTGGGTGTAGGGAAATTCCGAGAAAGGCCCTCTGCCCAGCCGGGGGCCAGAGGCAGGCTGGGCAACCCTTGACAGCGCCGCTGGGCCAGCCTCCGGCCCTCGGGTGGGTGGAGGGTGATTCCGAGAATTGCCCTCTGCCCAGCCAGGGCCGGAGGCAGGTCCGACGGCACCGTCGAGGGCTGCCCAGCTAAACTCTAGCCCCCGGCTTGGCGGAAGTAGGTTGGGCAGCCCTCGATGGCGCCGCCCGGCCGCCCTCTGCCCAGCACCCGACTGGGCAGAGGGTGATTCTCGGAATCGCCCTCTGCCCACCCGAGGGCCGGAGGCTGGACAAGCGGCACCGTCGTGGGCTGCCCAGCCTGCCTCTGGCCCCCGGCTAGGTGGAGACAGGCTAGGCAGCCCTCGACGGCGCCGCCCGACCTACCTCCAACCCCCGGCTGGGCAGAGGTAGGCCAAGCGGCGCCGTCAAGGGCTGCCCAGCCTGCCTTAGGCCCCTAACGGGCGACAAATTTTATTTTTATTTTATCATACACAAACTATATATATATATATATATATATATATATATATATATATATATATATATATATATATATATATAGATATAGATATTTTTTTATTTATTTATTTTGTTTAAACAAAAACTATTATAACAAAAAAAAATGTATTGTTTGATATTAAAAAAAAAAAAAAAAAACTATTCAAATAAAATTCTAAAATATAAAAAAACAATAAAAATAAAAATAAAAATATATTTTAAAATATAAGAAGATTTTAATTTTTAATTTTTATTTTCTTAAAACTAAAACAATTATAATTTAAAATATAGAAAAACAATAAAACAAATTAAAAAATATATTTTAAAATATAAACAAACAAATATATGAGAATGTTAATTTTTATTTTTATTTTTTTTAAACTAAAACAATATTAATAAAACAAACAATTTTTGTTTAATATAAAATATAATACTATAGAATTTAAAATTTAAAAAAAATTAAAAAATAAACAAATATATATATATATATATATATATATATATATATATATATATATATATATATATATATATATATATATATATATATATATATATATATATACTTTCAAATATAAACAAAAACCAATTAAAATTATAAATTACAATTAAAAATAAGCTTTAAAATTAAAAAATTAAAAATAAAATAAAAAATAAAAAAATTATCAAATAAAAAACAAAAAAAAATTAAATAATGAAACCACCAATATATTTATAAAAAAAAAAAAAAAAAAAATAGTTTTAATATAAACTAAAACTATCTATTCTTCTTTAAATAAAAATAAAATAAAATATCTAATCATATTTCTAAAAATGAATTTTAATGTTTTAAAATTCTAAATTTTTGTCCTAAAAACCCTAAAAAGGAAAAAAAAATCTGAATTTTTGTCCTAAAACCCTAACAATTTGAGTTTTTTTTTTCCATTTTCTTCACTAAAAAAATATAAAAAAATTATGGTTTTCGAACCTAAAAACCTTAAAAAAATAGTTTTTAAACACAAAAACCATAGAAAAACATATTTTCCCCAAAGTCGTCTTTAAATGGACAAAATAGAAGGAAGAAGAGATAAATGTCAAGGCACAGAAAGAGGTATGCATTCAAAACATTGTTTTTTAAAATTTGATAGTTATCAACTATGAAAATATATTTATTCATATGTTTCTTTTATTTTATGTACATATTTCGTTGTCAAAAAACATCAAGAGCATCGCTATCAGCAAACAAGTGAAGAAATAAAGCTGTTATGTTTATCAGAAGTGTTATGTTCATCCAAATAAATATCTGGGTTTGATAATTGATGGTATGGACCAAAAGAAAACACTTCTTCCACATTTTTTCCACATGCCAAAAAAATTACAGGAGGAAAATTTCATTCAGTTTCACTTGGTTGGTTGTATGGTATTTAATGAGAAGATGTTTCCAAGATTTTTCTTCACAACTCCAAATATTCACAATGATGCAAATCCAACCATAAATATAATCCATGATGTGGTTACTCATTGGTCCGGGATTCTTCCTGAAGTTTTGTATTTACAATTAGACAACACAAGTCGTGAGAACAAAAATCAAGTTCTTTTTGGGTATCTAAACATGCTCGTTGAATTGGGGATTTTTAAAAAGATAAAGGTTGGTTTCCTTCTTGTTGGGCATACTCATGATCATATTGATCAAATGTTCAATCGTTTTTCAGTAACATTGAGGAGGAAAGGTGTTGGGAGCCTGCCATCATTAATTGAATGTATTAAGAAATCGTACATTCCAGAGCCTGTTTTTCATGTGTTGGAAGAAACTATTGACATGTGAAGGTTTATTTTTGGATCGCATGGTGAGGAGAAATGCATTGAACAACTTAACGACATTAGCTTCCAACATCAATTTCGTATCAAAAAAATTGATGGGATAACACTTATATGGGGCAAGAAGTATTCAACTGTTGAAGAATGGGGACCATCATCAGGTTTAGCATTTTTGAAGTTCATTCTAGAGCGTCCAATATTTTCATCAAAGATATTGTTATTACAGTCAGTTGCTGAACTCCATAATGCATGAAGGCATAAGAGAGACATAAATTATTCTGAATGTCTAGAGGAAATTAAAAGATGTATTAGAGATACATATGAGTACTTCGATGTTGCTGATTCAGTTTGGTGGGAGTCTTTTTTCAGTAATCAAAGTGATATGATTTCAATATCAATAAATGTGGATACGCTTTTGAAGACTCCTTTTTTTGGCCACAAAATATGCCAAATGAACATGAACATCAGGAAACACACAATGTTGAACAACAACAGCCTCAAGCTATTATTAATTCCCCACAGGTAGAGGAAAGAGAAATCTATATTAGTTCTAGAAGATCACGTGCACAACGTGAAGCCATGGAAGACCTTTACAGGGGTTCTGTGCAGGATCTTAAGGAGGGTTGCATGATAGCAGTGTTAGCAGATGAAGATCCACTTGGCTATCCATTCTGGATTGCCAAGGTTATAAAGTTCATTAATGAAAATGAAGATATTACAGCTATTGATGTACATTGGTTGCCACAAGTACCCACCCTTTCAATGGTGTGTACAAGCCAGAGATGGTAGCGGAAAAAATAATTGCCAGAAAGAGAAAAAGAAAGGGCACAAATATAAATCGTTGCCACACAGATGTCTTAAAATTGGAGGATGTTTACATACTTGTGTATGACTTCAATTTGACAAAGAGAGGAACTCTTCGGTTGCAGACCATAAATATTTTGAAGAAATTGCTACCAGAACAATTACTGTTGAAATGGGACTCTGCAGAATGTAGACGTAGATCTACAAGACTTTTGAACTTTGAAATGGTGGGCATGCATGTTGACTCAGATGGAGCACTAGTTGATGAAAGAGAAGAATATGGATCATCTTCATCTGCATCGAGCCATTCATCTGAAGGTGTAGGTTCTGTTGGTGTGCCAGAACCTATGGTTGATTTTGAATAATTGTCTAAGACACTTTTATGTAATTGATGTTTTCACGTTAACTTGAAATAAAAATTTTTACTTCCATTTGATTTTTCATGAAGTTATGAGGCATTTCTATGTTTGTTGGATTATATATTTTAATTATGAAGAATTCATCTCCTTAGAATATCCACAACGCAATAATGAATTAAAAAAATAATTTGTGTTATATTCAATGTACCAATGTTGATATTTTGATCAAAAGTAAAAAAGAAAATAGAAATTAATGTTGAATTTTTAGATTATGCAGTGATATTACCATGATATTATGTATTGTAACCATTTGGTATAAGAAACTTTTAAAAATTATATGCCTCATTGAGAGGGGACACTTTGTTTTGATGCTTGATTTTTAGGTTTTGGTTGCAATTAGATTTAAATTTGTCTTATGCTAAGATTTGAAAATAGATATATTTTTCTTCTTTAAAATTAAAATTAATGTTGGAATAATAAATTTTTCATTTACTTGTTCATTTTTAAAAATTGTTTAAGTCATATAATTTCTCCATAATTTCATGGTTCAAGTATCTTGAAAAGTTAAGATTTAAAAACTTGATATTTACAACTTGTCATTAAGGTTTTTATCTGCTACGAAATTTTCTCTTTAATGTTATGGTTGAAAATAATTACAATTTTAGGGTTGTTTAGAGTCAATATATTTTATGTTTAACAACATGGATAAAAATTGTTCGAAATGATAAGTCCTTCAGACATGATTTTGTTTATATTTAACATCATCTATCAAAAAGTTTAGAATTTTACAATTTTTCAATGTCCTAATATGTTGTCTTTAATTCCATTGTTACAATGTGTCAAAAGTGTGACACAATGTTTTTTTTGTTTATTCTAGCATCAATTCGTTTTGTTTTGAGGGTGTTTTTTCAATCCTTTTTTCAAGAAACAATTTTGTTTTAGCATAATTTTAGAAAATGTTGAAATTTGACCTTGAGAAAAAACCAAATACATTCTGGAATACACACTTTTTGTTTTTGGGGAAATTTTTCATGTTTTTTGAGTCTTTTTGGGCTAGAGTTCCCGTTTTGATGTAATAGTTCTCATTTCATCGGTAACAGTGTTGGAAATACCCACTGATGATTTTGAGAGATTTTTAGTTTTGGTCCCAAGAGCTAGAACTATGTAGTGCATGCATTATGTTCCATCTTTATCTATCACCGTGGGGACATATACATTGACTGATCACTTCTTTGTGGTTGACATACCTGACACCAATGTAATATTTGGTGTGCAGTGGTTGATTACTTTGGGGAAAGTCACCACAGATTGGGATACTTTGTAGATGGAGTGGATGGATAGAAAGAGTGGCAAACATCAGATGATTAGGGGCATGCACACTTATCCCTCTCAGACAACTTCTACACAGAACAAAAAGCTGGATTTGCGTAGTGGAAGAAAGGACCTAACATTCCTATAATTTATGCAGATGACCTTGGCCCATGAGACATTATTGTTTAGTGACATTCCACCTGGGAAATGTCACTAAACAATAATGTCTCACAATAATTGGTGAGAAATGTCTCACAACATGTTGCACCACCCATAGATCGAGGAGGGGTGGGAACATTGAGAGGACATGACACATCGCAGAGAGTTTTGGGTAGGCTCAAGGAGGAGGGATACATTCTCCCAATATCATCATTACCCACTCTCACCCCATGTCTTGCGTTGAAAGAGGATGTTGCAAGGATGGCGGATGGAACCATCATGGTGCAAGGAGACCACTCCTTGGCTTTGGAGGCTTAGGAGATGCTCCCACTTGGGGAAAAATCTTCCACACATGGTAGAGGATGGTGGCCACTCATGCATACATTGGCCAAACTCAGGAAGTTTTGGATGGGTGATAAATTCCCATGGAAGACTAACCTCTGAAAGCTTCAACCTTTACTTGAGAATGAGAAGCTACAGGAGGAGCAACAGAGGAAGGATAACAACATTCCAGTATGTGAATTTGTCATGGGAGATGTCAAAGAAGGGGGAAACCGCATGACAGATTCTTTACATGGTAGATCATCAGTGTTGTCACTATGGAGGATAGATCCTTATTGGAGATCCCAGCTGTTGGCGGAATACTCCAATGATCTCTTTTCATGCAGGATACTAGATGGCGAGTATTCATATGGGAGATATATAATGAGAGATGGGGTCATCTTCTATCAGAGTAGGATCTTCTTGGCTAGAGCATCTAAGCTGAAGGAGAAGCTTCTACATACATCACATGAAGATTTTCTCTTCAGCCACACTTATTCCATGAGAGCATATAATACTATCATGGAGGGATTCACTTGGGAAGGCTTTGAAGATGAGATACATCAACATATTAGGAGATGCATGGACTATTTGGAGAGGGAGGAGAGACATAACTCTTTGATAGAGTTATCATAGCCACTTCTTTCCTCATTGGGGAAGAGGGGAGGTCCATCTATGAGCCACTCCACTAGTTTGATCAAGGTATATGGTAAGGATCATGTTTTTGTGCATAATGATTTACTAGATGAGTATTTGCATTCCTTTACCATACATGTATAAGCCATTGCACCAAGTGGGGGTACTCTTGATTATGGGCTTCATGATCTACTTGGGACCATAAACAGTGGTGAGCATGGCCACTCCCTAGGAGATTTTAGGGAGATCATATATCATTCAAGGTGTAATTCATTGTCATTAAACATTATTAAGCTTATCCAAGCTTATGAGAGGCTTGTAGCAGAAAAAAAATGGTGGGGAAACCACTTATTATATCATGTTCTAAGGCAGTCACGAGACATACTGCGCTGGTTCCACATGTGAGGCTATGATCCTCCTCTGGTATTTCATATGGAAACTTATGTATTCTTGATTTTGATCCCATATGTAGATGATGTTCTTATAATTGTTGTATGCATATTTAGAGGGATGACACATAGATTGAATGTGCCCATTGGGAGGGATATTCTCCCCATTTCTTATGCCTCATGCTTCTGGGAGAACGTTGAGCATCACATGATTGCTACATTAGACCACTTGTTTCCTTGTGAGAGGAGCCATTTGGTTAACTTGAGAATTTGGGAGATGCATTCCATGGACACTTGCGAGGATAATTTTAGGGATGGATTGATTGGGATACACTTGGTTCATGAGGAGATCTTATCACATGGGGGTGTCACAAGAGAAGGAGGAGAAGAGTTGCAACACTTACCTTTACAGTTGCTTGAGGATAAGCAACATTTGGGAGGGGAGGGCTGTAATATTCCTGATTATCTTTTAGCTAGTTGGAATATATATTTTTTTTTTTTGCTTCTTAGTTAGAATAATAAGAGGGTAGGGAGACCCATAAATCTCCTTAGTAGGAATAAAATCACTCCTAATGTGAATGGGGGTCCTCTAAATAGCTTGATTAAGCACCCTTATGTGTGAAAAGGGGATGGAGCATGTAGACTGGGTCAACTTTGACCAAATCAACAGCGCTGGTATGGAGTGGATATTCATTGAAGGACAACACAGTTTTGGAGCAGGGAAAATTTTATGGATGGAAGTTTATCTTAAAGTTTAGAAACCTTGGTGAATCTTACTAGTCCCCAATATGTAAATTGTAAAAATTTTGATGATATTTTTGTAAAAATATTTAGGTTTCTAATTATTTATATTAGTATATATAAATTTTTGGCGATTTTTAGGGTAAAATAATTTTATATTATAAAATTTGGGCGAATCAATTTTTAAAAAAGTGGAAATTGGCGAATCTTTTTCTTTGGAAAAAGCATGGAAAATTATCCCACCTGCGAATATTAGCCCCTAAAATTTTCCTTGTTTTGGAGGGAGATTCCATGCATGGAAGTAGTGGCTTTAATGAGTGGGGCCCAAGGTGAGGAAGCTCACCAAACATATAAGGAAGGGGATGGAAACCATAGAAGGAGGATTGATTATTATTTTTTTACGGTTTGTATGACTTGTTGCTCTCTTCAGTTGTTTAGCGGAGACTGTAGTGCTGTTTAGCACAAGGGTGTTACCGAGCGGGAATCCCACCCTCATCCTCGGGGGAATTTGAGTTTCCACTCACGAGAGGTGATTGATCTAGAATTCCACATTCCGGCATCAGGCCAAAGCTTCAGTCTTATTATACAACACAGTTTCTTCCAGATTTGTGTTGTGTTGCAAGGCAGAAGTTGTGGAGGGTTTGCAGGGCCATTTTTTGAAGCTTGTGTTTTAGTGGAGAGGTAGCCTTTCCATGACGAGGCTAGCAAGGAGGTTCCTTGGGAAGTATATCATCATTTTGCATGAGGCCAAGCCACCACCATCACCTACAATGCATTTTTAGTCCATGATTGTGTTATTTTAGAGATCTGTTGTAGGGGTGGTTTCAGTGCATGATTTGGGGAGTTAGATCTCTAGTGGAGGGATCATCCTTTCACCCAGAGAGTCTATTGGAGGAGAGCCACATATTTCTACATCAGCTTCAGCCATATCTTCCCAGCCATTTGCTGTAGTGAATCTTCAACCCTAGGGTTGTAGTTCACCATTGTATTTTTGGTGCATTTCCGGAAACCCTCTTGGGTTGTATTGGAAGGTTGTTATAGAGCCTAGATCTTTATCTTCAATATGTCTTGAGGCATATATCAACCATTTTATATCATTGTATTTTCATATGCTATAGATGTGCTCATTATGACTACGTTGTAGCAGCTCTCCAACATTTTGTATAGCAGTAACATCTCACTTTTGAGAGTGATTGATCATTGGAGGCTTGTTTACCTATATCATATGATTTGTGCCTCATTATTTTGTACTTTTTTTTTTTTGATATGATTAATGTAATGGCTCCATATTGGTCTCCTATGTTTATGCATTTATTTTTACTGTTATTTCCATTTTTATTTCCTATATTGCTTCTATCCCAATTTTGGGATATTACACGATCCATGATACCCACAATCTCTAGGATCATGCCGAAATTTCTTCTTGGGATTAATCATGCATGTCGCCCCATCTCTCACCTGGTGGTATAGCTGCATGCACTCCCTCTACCCATCTGGATCAAAATTTCTCTGTATGAGTGGTTTCTCCCACTCCATGACCCTCTGCATGTGGCTGCTCCACATCTTGAGGTTCACTTTTACCTGCATGCAAATCCAACTACCTCTCAAGGGTCAATTGCATGGATTTCTCACACTTCCCAATGGTAGGAAGATCTGTAGAAATCGTATCTACATCAAGTCTATGGATATTTTTAACTTGAATCCCAATCTTCTTAGCTTGCCCTATTGATTTGTGTCGCAGGAAAACTTTTCCATCACTAAAAACAACATCATAGCCTCTATCCTCTAACATTGCAACTAAGACTAAATTTTTCTTCAAACATGGTAAATGCATCAGTGTATCAGTGTACCATCTGTCATCACCCATTACAATATGCATCTGGAGATGATTCTCCTCCAAGTCACTGAAAAGTTCCTTGTCTCCCATCATGTGAACGGAAGCACCACTATCCAAGTACCACCCTGATCCCAATGCACTTGACACCATGCATGCGATCAATGAGAAGTCAAGCTCAAATTGCAAGGCAAGGGCCTCACCAGGTGCAGATCCAGCAACCTTCTTGTTCTTCTTATTTTGTGGACAGTTAGTAGCAAAATGTCCATGCTCGTGACAGTGAAAACACTTCACACTGTACATGTTTTGCTCCTTTCCATCTTCACCAGCCTCAAATTTGGAATGGAATTTCTTCCCCTTCCCCTTCTTTGCCTTGGCAGCCAAAGCACAATATTCTTCATCTTAATTCTTAGATGTGTTGGGTGTGGATCTTGATTATCTTGTTTATTTTGTATCACAGCATTGGACCTGTGTACCTTAATGGGGCCGGAAACACCGCCCGTAATTAAATGCTGCCTAGGGGGTCTAGGGGGGATAGCTACGAATTTATGGATTCCCCCCCCCGGCGGGGGGTTTAGGGGGCAGCGCCCCTGAAGCTAAAAATAGATGTAAAATTTCCTTGTAAAAGTATAGTAATTTCTAGTCAATCTGGGCCGTTCATTAGGTAGATGATCTGACGGTAGAAGTTATGTTTAGTTGAGGGTTTTTTTTCCCTAGAAGGCAACCCCTTGCTTGTATGAGGGTATTGTATTGCGGCTGTGTATTGTATCTGAATTCTCGGAGAGAGAAAGAGATAGGGAGACTCTGAGAGAGAACATAGGATATTACAGCGGATCTACTGTAGGTTGCGTCTCTTCATTTTGCTGGATAATAGAAAGGAAGGATTGGTTGTTCGGGGTGGATGTAGCCCAAACTGGGTGAACCACGTATATCTGTGTCTCTCTGGTTTTAAAGTGTTTTGTGTGCTTGTGTTTTCCACATATTTTATGTGTTTCATTACTCTGTAATATTTAATTTTCTAACAAAATAGTATCAGAGCCGAAGGTATATTTGGCTGATAAACTTGCAGGAAAGAAGGGTTCCTGGTTCGAGTGGGAGCAATGGCGGAATATGGTAAGTTTAGGGTCGAGAAGTTTAACGACCAAAAATTCCCACTGTGGAAGATGAAGATGGAAGACTATCTGTATCAGAAAGATCTTTACCTACCATTGAGCAGAAAAACAAAGAAGTCGACGACTATGCCAGATGTAGAATGGGATATTCTTGATAGAAAGGCACTCAGAAAAATATGGTTGTGCCTCACGGCGTCGGTAGCCTTCAATATTTCAAGGGAAACAACAACAGAGGGTTTGATTAAGGTGTTGGCGAAATTATATGAAAAAGCCTCGGCCTCAAACAAGGTATTTCTTATGAAACATTTATTTAATATGAAGACGTCAGAAGGTGGATCTGTTGCAGACCATTTAAATGATTTTAATACAGTTACCAGTCAGTTAAGTTCTGTAGGGGTAAAATTTGATGATGAAGTTAGGGCTATTTTATTTTTATGCTCATTGCCAGAAAACTGGAATGGTTTAGTTATGGCCATTAGTAACTCTGTCTCTGGATCTAGTAATTTAAAGTTTGATGATGTCTCGGTGCTATCCTTAGCGAGGAAATGCGATGGAAAAGCTCCGGTGAGACATCGGGTAATGCTTTGAGTGTAGAGTCTAGGGGAAGAAAAATGGAAAGAGGAAAGAGCTCAGGATATCGTAGTAAATCAAGGAAAGGCAGATCCAAGTCTAGATTGGGGATAATGTGCTAGAAATGTGGAAAGAAAGGACACCTAAAGAAATACTTTAGATCTCGGAAGGGAAAAGAAGGAGACACATAGCAAGAAAACAATCATGAAGCAAATGTGACAGGTGATGTGTTACAAGATGCTTTGATTCTTTCTTTCAAAAATGTTATTGATTCTTGGGTTGTAGATTCAGGGGCCTCATTCCATGCCACACCTGATAAGAAATATTTTCATGACTATGTTCAAGGAGATTTTGGAAAAGTCCATTTGGGTGATGATAAACCATGTAAAATTGTTGGAATGGGTAAGGTTCTTGTAAAACAGTAGAATGGAAACCAATGGCTATTAAAGGAGGTAAGGTATGTTCCAGATATGAAGAAAGATATGATTTCAATAGGGTAGTTAGGTGGTGAAGGTTGTGTGACAACTTTCACAGATAAAACCTGGAAGGTCACCAAAGGAGCCTTGGTAATAGCAAAATATGAAAAGGTTGGTACATTGTATTTATGCAATGGTATTTCTAACTTTTTTAATGCTTTAACTTCCAAAGGAGCAGATGCAAAATTATGGCATCATAGGCTCGGACACATGAGTGAGAAGGGGATTAAGATCCTTCACTCAAGGAATTTGTTGCTGGGTTTGAAGAATGTTGATTTGGATTTCTGTGAGAATTGCATTTATGGAAAACAGAAGAGAGTCAAATTTCTCAGAGTTGGGAAAGAAAAGAAGAGCGAAAAATTAGAGCTTGTGCATACAGATGTATGGGGACCTGCTCAAGTATCATCTCTTGGTGGCTCTCATTATTATGTTACTTTTATTGATGATGCAACTAGAAAAATTTGGATTTATTGTATTCAGAATAAATCTGATGTATTTGATACTTTCAAGAAATGGAAAGCTTTGGTTGAGATTGAGACAGGAAAGAAGTTGAAGTGTCTCAGATCAGACAATGGAGGTGAATATTGCAGCAAAGAGTTTGATAGGTACTATTCAGAGCATGGAATTCGCAGAGAGAAGACAGTTCCAAGAACACCACAACAAAATGGTGTGTCAGAAAGGATGAACAGAACAATCATGGAGCATTCAAGGTGCGTGAGATTGCATGCAGGATTGCCTTTACAATTTTGGGCAGATGTTGTAGATACTGTTGTTTATCTAATAAACATAGGGCCTTCAAGTTCCTTGGATGGTGGTATTATAGAGGAAGCATGGACAGATAAAAAGGGAAACTACTCTTTTTTAAAGCCTTTTGGTTGTGAGGCCTTTGTCCATATTAATAAAGAAAATAGAACAAAGCTTGAGGCAAAATCAAAGAAATGTATCTTTATTGGATATGGTGTTTATGATTTTGGTTATCGCTTATATGATTATGAAAATCACAAAATCATTAGGAGCAGAGATGTAATATTCAATGAAAAGGTATTGTATAAGAATTAGTTGCAGGAAAAGAAACAGGAAAAAGAAAACAAAGAATACACAGTTCTTGATGAGATCACAGAAAAGGTAAAGGTGCCTGAAAATAATAATAATCAAGAGCCACAACAACAACAACCCCCACAATAGCAAAAGGCACCTCAAACACCTGAAAGTGGTGTTAGAAGATTTACCAGGATAATTAGACCCCCTGAATGATACTCTCCTTCATTATATTATTTATTGTTGATTGATTCTAGTGAACTTGAATGTTATGAAGAAGCAATGCAGGTTGAAAGCAAGAAGAAGTGTGAGCTAGCCATGGAAGAAGAGATGGACTCCTTAATGCATAACCAGACTTGGGACTTAGTCAGGTTGCCTGTAGATAAAAATACATTGCAGAATAAATGGGTTTACAGGCTAAAGGAAGAAGATGGAGGAAAACAAAGGTACAAAGTAAGACTTGTGGTGAAGGGGTTTGCACAGAAGAAAGGTATTGATTTTGATGAAATATTTTCTCCTGTTGTTAAGATGACTTCAATCAAAACTATTTTAAGTCTTGTAGCAGCGGAAGATTTACATCTTGAACAGTTAGATGTAAAGACAACATTTCTCCATGGAGATTTGGAGGAAGAGATCTATATGCAGCAACCAGAAGGATACGAGGTCAAAGGGAAAAAAAAATTAGTGTGCAGGTTAAAGAAGAGCTTGTATGGCTTAAAATAGGCTCCAAGGCAGTGGTATCTAAAATTTGACAAGTTTATGTCTGAACAAGGTTATAGTAGATGTCACTTTGATCATTGTGTTTATCTGAAAAGGAAAAATTATGGCAGCTATATTATATTGTTATTGTATGTTGATGACAAGCTTGTTGCAGGGTCTAACATGCAAGAAATAAATGTGCTAAAAAAAAAATTGGCAAATTCATTTGCAATGAAGGATATGGAAGCTGCAAAACAAATCCTTGGCATGAGAATAACTAGAGACAGGAAAAATTGCAAATTAACACTGTCTCAGAATGAGTACATACAAAAGGTGTTGAAAAGTTTTAATATACAGAATGCAAAACTAGTTAGTACACCTTTTGCTAGCCATTTCAAAATTAGTAAGGAGATGTGCCCTAAGACCCAAGAAGAAATGGACTATATGTCTAAATTTCCATATGAATCAATAGTTGGAAGCTTAATGTATGAAATGGTGTGCACAAGGCCTGATATTGCACATGGAGTGGGAGTTGTAAGCAGGTACATGAACAATCCAGGAAAAGAACATTGGATGGCAGTAAAATGGATTCTTAGATATTTGAGAGGTACCACAAATCAAGCATTATGCTTTGGTGGTTCAAACGTTGCTCTACAGGGATATGTTGATGCAGATATGGTAGGTGACAGAGATAATAGGAGGAGCACTAAAGGATATGTATTTACTATAGGTGGAACAAATATCAGTTGGGTTTCAAATATCCATTGAAGTGTTGTTGCACTTTCAACAACAGAAGCATAGTATGTTGCTGCTATAGAGGCTAGTAAGGAAATGATTTGGTTACAAAGGTTTATGGATGAATTGGGTAAGAAGTAGTGATAGCCAAAGTGCCATTCATCTTGCAAAGAACTCATCATTTCATTCCAGGACTAAACACATACAGCTCAAGTACCATTTCATATGGTCAGTATTGGAAGATGGACAGTTGAAGCTGGAAAAGATACACACTAGCCAGAATCCTACAAATATGCTAACAAAAGTTGTAACCGGGGAGAAACTGAGAACATGCTTAGTTTCAATTGGTCTTCAAGGATGAAAATGAAGATGAGAAACAGCCAGGTCCAAATAGGAGTCATTGTCCAACAAATGAAGCAGTGGTGGAGTTGCTACAATCAGTTTCCAAGTGGGAGATTGTTGGGTGTGGAGCCTGATTATCTTGTTTATTTTGTATCATAGCGTTGGAACCCTGCACCTTAATGGGGGCGGCAATGCCACCCGTAATTAAACGCTACCTGGGGGGTCTGGGGGGGCGACTGCACCTTTATGGAGCCCCCCCCCCCTAGCAGGGGGTTTCGGGGGCTGCGCCCCCGAAGCTAAAAACAAATGTAAAATTTCCTTGTAAAAGTATAGTAATTTCTAGTCAATCTGGGCCGTTCATTAGGCGGATGATCTGACGGTAGAAGTTATGTTTAGTTTATGGTTTTTTTCCCTAGAAGGAAACCCCTCGCTTGTATGAGGGTATTGTATTGCGGCTATGTATTGTATGTGTATTCTCAGAGCGAGAAACAGATAGGGAGAATGTGAGAGAGAACAGAGGATATTACAACGAATTTTCTGTAGGTTGTGTCTCTTCATTTTGTTAGATAATAGAAAGGAAGGACTGGTTGTTCGGGCTGGACATAGCCCAAACTGGGTGAACCACGTATATCTATGTCTCTCTGGTTTTATGTGTTTTGTGTGCTTGTGTTTTCCACATATTTTATGTGTTTCATTGCTCTGTAATATTTAATTTTCTAACAAGATGAAAATCCATCTCTGGTATTCCATCTAAACTCCTCCTACACTAAATCCAACCACAGTCGTTCCCAATCTGGCAGCTTTTCCCTTCCATTGATAGAGTCTTGATAACTATGCCAACTCTTGGGAAGTCTTAGGAGAGCTAGGCTCACTAAATCATCATCAGTGACAGTTATTCCTACACTCCCAAGTTCATCCCGACATTGGACAAGCTTTTTTAAGTATACTGGAATAATGTCATTCTTTTCCATCTTGATTTTCCTGAGTTTATCTTTGAGCGCCAATTTCCTATGGTCACTACAGCTTTGGAATAGATCTGCCAAAGCCTTCCACATTGCATATGGTTTGGCTTTCCCACGGAGGCTTGAGACAATGTTATCTCGTAGTCCCTCCAACAGGATCCTCCTCGCCCTTCACACTTTCTTTTTCCATGCATCAAGATTTGTAGCATCTATAACATCTGGCTTAGGAACATCTTTGTCAATGAATTCCTTCAAGCCATTGTCTTCGAGTACTGCCTCCATCTCGTCCTTCCAAGAAATGTAGTTCAAGCTGCCTCGAGTGCATACTCTAACCTCAAGCCATTGAAAGCCATTTCTATCTTGAATCAGCTGTAGCACCAAGAAACTCTTTCTTCAAATTCGAATTCTATCCAGTCACAAACTCAGCTCCTACTTCACTTCTGAAATTTCCTGTGCTCCAATACCATGTATAAATTATAAAACATGCATGTATATCTTGGGTTCACCTGATATAAAAATGTACTTAAGTTAAATACTGAATCGCTTCTACAATTCTTTTGCGGAATTAAAAATCACAATTTCCAATCACATAAATCAAGGAAGAATCAATCAAACCACAACACAGATAATTTCTTGGGGAAAGATTGCTGCTCAAAACCCCTCTATCATATATTTTATATTCAACAAGGAATCATGAAACAATTACATATAATTCTTCTCGCTAGAATCCTCCTATATTCAGCTAATTATCTCACCATATCTGAGATGAAATTGGGCCAATACTCAACCAATTTTCTGCCTCTAGACAACATGCCTTGCTCATGCAGTTCCTGATGAATGAAATCATTAATCACAAATAATTTCAACTTTCCTCAATTGTGCTGAGTATCATGGGCATCCTATGGTGTTTTAACTACACCTGGGTTTCCTTCTAGTATCACAACTGATAGTTACACTTCCCTTTCACCTAGATTTCAACTGGGTCTCCACTGGATTTGACATGCATGTAGCTAATAATAGTAAATCATCAGATGCATGTGAGATCACTAATTGTGAATTAATTATTATTTGATTCAATAGATCTCTCACTAGTGTATCTTCAGTCACAAATAACACAACTAGAATTACTCTACATGCCTCACCAACTACCTTTAACTCGAAATCCACTAGCTAACTGAATTATCACTTTCAGTTAATTGATTCAAGTCCACATTGAGAATAGATTAAAGTTTAATGTCCATCATAATTAAGGGATAACCAAAATAGACATGTACCAAAATAACCCCGTGGGCCCCACCCTAGTGTAGGTGCTTAATGCACTAGGCGTGGGTGCTGAATGTTGTTTCTGGATGCCAATTTCACTATTTATTGTTGCAAACTTCAACATTAAAAACGTCGCATGAGGTTTTTGAAAATTTGGTTAAAATTTTGTTGGACATCAAATGTTTCCTCAGGACATGTGAAGGTTCCAATAAGAGGTTGAAATCAAAACTTTGGGAAAAAAATTGGTGAGTGGAAATTGCAATTAGAACTTTTGGATAAATTTTGGTGGAGCGGAATTTTTTTTGGTCAAAACACAGATTAATGGTCAGTCAACACTCTCGCGATCACTAGAGTCCCTACACCATCGAAGGTAGGTACTAATAATTATTTCTAGTAAGAAACCTCTTATCAACATAAGTAATGTGATATCCAAATTGATTCTTAAGAAGCTAAATGTATAACATGTTTTAAATTTTGTGAATATCAAAACCCTCGAACCCTTGAAGTACTAAATCATGTTTGATTCTCCATGTTTTTAAAATATTTAAAAATGGTATATTTTTAATAAATTTGTATCAAATTATTTTATTATTTATTTTTAATCAAATATTACATAATAATTATTATCAAAAAAATTATTTGATATATTGTACAATTTATTTATTTATATTATTTTTACAATTAATAAAAATAATACATTGTATATATATTTTGTTCTTTTGAATACAATCAATTTAATTGAAATTCATGTTTAAAATATAGTATAGATACATAATATTAAGTTGTCTTAATAGTTTCTTCATGTATAGTGATAAGGGATAGGCCATTGACTCTTCCTAATAGTAAAAAAGAACAATATTCTAGCTTAATATTAATAACATGAAATGATGAGGTAAAACAAAAGGGAAATGATTATGATGATGATTAATGTTTGATAGAAATGATTTATTAGACCTTAAGAACATAAGGTATTGTTTAGAATTCTTTAGAAGTTTATTTCTATGCTTAAAAAACATTAGAAGTGTTGCAAAATCACCATTGTTTTGCTAAGTTGGAAATCAAGTAGATTGGTAGTGTGAAAAATATTATGATATTTAGATCTAATATAAGTATATGATGGACAACCTTAGAATAAGTATTTTTCATTTTCAACCCTCTTAATGTCAGAAATATTATAAACACTTTTACCCCAAATAGTTTTAGGAATTGACCAATGTCAAATTTCACTATGAGGCTTATGAAAATCAATTTTTAGATTAGTAATTTTTATTTTATTTTTTATACTAATAAATATATAAAGATACTTTTGATATTATGTTTCATAGTACATTTTTTCATCATTTGCACATTTATTTACTAGAATGAAAAATTATGGTTTTGATTGCATTCTAGATTGAAATAGTTATGTTAGTTAAGGGGAACTCTCTAGCCATACGATAGAGCTTGGGGAGGGATTTAGGTTAGTAGAGGGTAGCCTAAGGATCCAATTATGCATGTTATTGGAGAGAGAGAGTGGCAGGAGAATATAAATGTCAAGAAATAAGAAGGATGAAACATAAGAGGGAGAGGGGAAAGTGAAGCATGTATGACTAAGCTAGCTAAATAGGTGAAAAAGAGAAATGAGGATAGAGAATAATGCCACTAAAACACAGGTTGTATTTGTTGAGATTCAAAAAGATGATGAGCTTAGTGAAAATTAAGCACCTTCACTAAGTGGGGCCCACAGGCTATTTTTAGGTGTATGTCTATTTTTAGAATCGTGAGCATATTCTAAAGTTAGTAGGATGTTGATTCAACATGGTTGAGAAAATTCTACCTTTGGATGAATTTATATTTTTAGAAGATTGGGCGAAGTCTATTTATAGATCACTAATCTAAAAATAGATGCATGTCAATTATTATTAGCCCTTAATAATAATCAGACTCTAAATATCAACTTATTCTCTTGGAGCACTTTATTTCAGTGAACAGGTGTGGCACATCAGTGGGCTGAAGGAATTACACAATTCCTAGGGTGGTTGGTGACTCATGCATGGAGGACTCAATTATAACTGATAGTGGCAAGTTGTGACAGAGTTGGAAGAGTAGTTATGTGAGTTGTTATTTAGTTTAACTTAGTTAAGTGAGTTAAACTCAGTTGTGCTAGTTGTATCTAGTTGTAACTAAAAGATACACTAGTGAGAGTTCAGTGAATTAATTATTTAATTAATTCACAACTATGGACTCACTTGAAACTGAAAAAATACAACATTTAACTACTTGCATGTCGGTTCTAGTGGAGACCCAGTGGAGAGATAGGTGAAAGGGTGAGATGGACTATTTGTTGTGACTATAGTGATGCATTCAATGAATCTACACAAATTGGAGTTGAAAATGTGTATTTCGTAGTCAAGGCAAGGCAAGATCAAATTCATTCAGATATCTTCTTCAGTAGGGATTGCGCAGTGGAGGCAGGCTGTCAGGAGGCAAGAAATTGGTGCATAGATATGCAAATTTCTGCATGACAGTGTCTGACGATTGTTGATTGTACTGAGAGATCTATGCTATGAGCTTTGTATGAGATTTTTACATGTTCCATTGATATACATAATATATGATAGTTGGGGTTTTTAGCTTTAAGCTTTACCGGTAAAACATTCCTGTTATGTGCGATTGATTTTCTTCATGTGTGTTTTGCAATTGGCGATTTAATTTCTGCAAAGAATTAAGTGGAAGGATTCTATATTTAACATAAGTTAATTTGTTAGATCAGGAGAGTCCTGTAATATACATGCATCTTGTATAATTTCTACATGGTATCGGAGAAGTGTTGAACACTAGAGATTGCAATATTGAAGTGGTGCTGAGTTTTGTGCTGGTGGAAAATTCGAATTTGCTACAAGAATTTCTTGGTGCGACAGTTGAGTAAACATTGAAATGGCTTTCAATGGGTTGCGTTTGGAGTATGCACTCGAGGGCAGCTCAAACTACATATCCTGTAAGGACAGGATGGAGGTGGTGCTTAAAGATAATGGTTTGAAGGAGTTAATCGATAGCGATGTTCTTAAGCACACCTCGACAGATGCTGCATTAAAAATGCCTGGAAAAAGAAAGTAGCGAAGACAAGAAGAATTCTGTTGGAAGCTGTGAAGGACCATATTGCGTCAAGCCTTCATAGGAAAACCACTCCATTTGCAATGTGGAAGGCTTTCACTAATCTTTTCCAAAGCAGCAACAACCATAGGAAGTTGGCGTTGAAAGATAAGCTCAGAAAAATCAAAATGGAGAAGGGCTACAATATTCTAAAATATCTCACGAAGTTTGTCCAATGTAGGGATGAGATATAGAGTGTGGGAATCACAGTTGCAGATGATGACTTGGTGAGCTTGGCTCTCCTTGGTCTTTCGAAGATTTGGCACAGTTATCAGGACTCTATCAATGGACGGGAGAAACTGCCGGAATGGAGTGACTTTGGTCGGATCTAGTGCAGGAGGAGATAAGGCGAAGTACCAAGGATGGCTCTTCATGAAAGAATGATGATGAAGAGAATTTCTCTTTGGCTGCCAAAGCAAGGAAATGGGAGGGGAATAAATCCCATCCAAAATCTGAGGCTAAAGGCAAGAAGCTGGATTTGTCCAAGGTGAAGTGTTTTCACTATCACGAACATGGGCATCTCGCCACTGACTGCCCACAGAAAAAGAAGAACAAGAAGGCTACTGGAGCTGCAGCTGGTGAGGCCATTCCCTCGTAATTTGAACTTGATTTCTCCTTGATGTCATGCTTGGTTTCAAGCACAATGGGATCGGTGTGGTATCTTGATAGTGGTGCTTCCTTCCACATGGAGGGAGACAAGGAGTTGTTTAGTGACTTGGAGGAGAAAGATCTCCAAATGCATATAGAGATGGGCGACGATGGTAGATACTATGCGATCGGTATTGGAACCATTACCTTTGAGAGAGAGTCAGGTAAACCATTTCTATTGAAATATTTTATGCATGTTCCAGGTCTGAAGAATAACTTGGTCTCAGTCACGATGTTGGAGGATAGAGGTTTTGATGTTGTTTTCAGCGAGGGAAAATATTTCTTGCAACATAAAACAACGGGTCAAACCAAGAGGATAGGGATTCGAGTCAAGAATCTCTACAAGCTGGAGGTAGATGGCCACACTGTAATTATGGGAAAATAAGAAGAAGTGGTGAGCCGGGATGTGGGCGAATTATGGCACAGAATATTGGGCCATCTTCACCATGGCACCTTGAAGATTTTGCAGCAAATTTCTACTAGAATTCCCAAGGGTACTCTTGCGCAGTGAGATCAGTACAAGGGATGTACTATGGGTAAGTTTGTGAAGACCATCTTTCATGAGAAGGAGAATCGTGCTTTGGTGATCCTGGAGAGAATTCACACAAACGTGTGTGGACCTTTCTCGGTTGCTTCAACAACAAAACACAGGTATTATGTTATATTTGTTGATGACTATTCTGTGAGTTTAAAGCATTTGTGGAGAAGAAGTTGGGGAAGAAAGTGAAGGCTCTGCGGAGCGATAATGGTGGTGAATATATCTCAAATGAATTCAAAGACTTCTGTGGAAAAGAAGGAATTCGAAGAGAACTCATAGGGCCTCATAACCCACAACAGAATGGGGTCGCGGAGAGGAATAAAAGAATGATTGTGGGTGCTGCATGAGTTATTCTGCGTGACCAGGGCCTACCAATGCACTTGTGGGAGGAAGCATGCAACATTGCGGTTTATGCGCAAAACCATTGTCCTCATAGAGTACTTGGAATGAGTACACCTGAAGAATATTTTACTCATAAGAAGCCGAATATTTATCATTTAAAGGTTTTTGGCTCATCTGTTTACATTCATGTGACCAAGGACGCCAGGAAGAAGCTGGAGCCGATTGCAGAAGTTGGGATATTTATGGGGTACACAGAAACACCCCATAATTATCCTGTGTATTTTCCAAATAGTCAGATGACTGTGGTGTGACGGGATATAAAATTCAATGAGGAGAAAGCCATGAAGTTGTTGCTTGAGAGGGAGCTACACTTGCATGTAGAGGAGGGACTTCTTGTTACCAAATATGAGCCTCAAGATGCGGATCAGCCACAGGAGGAGGATCATGGAGTGGAGGAGTCCACTCACGTAGAGCCAAACATCATAATAGGCAGAAGGCGTACCATAGAAGCTGAGAGGTTGAAGCTTGATACGACACAGCATGTAGGAGTCCCTACTTCACAGCGCTGACAGAGACAGTCACCTGACCGATTCACTGGATACATGGCTCTCATGAGAAAGTGTATCGTGATAGAGCCATATTCCTTTGAGGAAGCAGCGTAGGAGCCCACATGGGTATATTCCATGGTGGAGGGGTCTAACTCCATTGTCAGAAACAATGCTTGGGAGATTTTTCCAAGGCCGGTTGGTAAATCAGTGGTAGGTTCATGATGGATCTACAAGGTAAAGCAAGCTGCTGATGGGAGCATCAAGAAGTATAAGGAAATATTTGTTGCCCAGGGCTTCTCACAGATCGAGGGGATTGATTATGAAGAAACCTTTGCACCTATCACACGATATTCTTCCATAAGTACCATCCTTTCTCTCTCGGCATAGATGGGTTGGCACATTCATCAGATGGATGTGAAGACTACGTTCCTTAATGGGATCATTGAGGAAGAAGTGTACATTGAGTAGCCTGAAGGATTTGAGATCTTCAGCGGCGAGTCACATGTGTGCAGACTCAAAAGAGTGCTGTATGGGCTGAAGCAAGCACCCCGTGGTTGGTACACATGGATCGATAGCTATTTCACTAGACTTGGCTTCACCAAGAGTGAGGTAGATGCAAACCTATACCAAATTGTGGTGGAGGGTAAGCTTTTAATCATTGTTCTTTATGTTGATGATTTAATACTAATGGGTGATGAGTAGTTGATACACTCATGCAAGGAGGACCTTGCAAAGGAGTTTGAGATGAAGGATTTGGGCCTCCTTCATTATTTTCTTGGATTGGAAATATGGTAGCGAGAAGGTGAACTTTTTTGTCTCAAGGCAAGTATGCTCGGGACATACTTGGTAAGTTTCACATGCAGGACTGCAAGCCCATGGATACTCCTCTTCCAGGAAACTGGAGGAAAGAGGATGCTACATCGGTAGAGGTAGTGCATGCTACTGTCTATCGACAGTTTGTGGGTTCACTCATGTATTTAGTTAATACAAGATAGGACATATGCTATGCAGTGAACCAGATTAGTCAAGCGATGGTTAAGCCTACCAAGATATTTTGGAAGGCGGGAAAGCATGTCCTGAGATATCTGAGGGGCACATCTAAGTATGGCCTATGGTACAGATAGACGGATGAGGTGAAGTTGCATGGCTTTACGGATGCATATTGGGCAGGGAGCCCAATGGACAAAAAGAGCACATCAGGAAGGGTTTTCAGTATCGGATCTACAATAGTTTCTTGGTACAGTAAGAAACAAAGATCCATTGCACTCGGTTCAGCGAAAGCAAAATACATGGCAGCAAGTCAAGTTGCATGTGAGGCTATCTAGATGAGAAAGATCCTGGTCGGTTTGTTTGGTTCTCATTTAGATCCTACAGTGATACATTGTGATAATTAGAGTTGCATTAAACTCTCGATTAATCCTATGTTTCATGATAGATCTAAGCATATATATATATATGGTATCATCATATCAGATATTATGTGCAGCAAAAGATCATGTTGCTTCAGTACATTCCTATGGAAGATCAAGATGCAGATATTTCGACGAAGGCACTCACCAAGAGCAAATTCGAATACCATAGAGATAGGATTGAGGTGAAGGATAATACCTATCTTGTTGAGAGGGAGTGTTGAGATTCAACAAGATGATGAGCTTAATGAAAATTAAGCACCTTCACTAAGTGGGGCTCGAAGGCTATTTTTAGGTGTATGTCTATTTTTAGAATGGTGAGCATATTCTAAAGTTAGCAGGATGTTGATTCTAGATGGTTGAGAAAATTATGTATTTGGATGAATTTCCATTTTTATAAGATTGGGAAAAGTCTATTTATAGATCACTAATCTAAAAATAGATGCATGTCGATTATTATTAGCCCTTAATAATAATCAGACTCTAAATATCAACTTATTCTCTTGGAGCACTTTATTTCATTGAATAGGTGTGGCACATCAGTGGGCTGAAGGAATTACACAATTCCTAGGGTGGTTGCTGAGTCATGCATGGAGGACTTAGTTATAATTGATAGTGGCAAGTTGTGACAGAGTTGGAAGAGTAGTTATGTGAGTTGTTATTTAGTTTAACTCAGTTAAGTGAGTTAAACTCAGTTGTGCTAGTTGTATCTAGTTGTAACTAAAAGATACACTAATGAGCATTTAGTGAATTAATTATTTAATTAATTCACAACTAGAGACTCATTTGCAACTTAACAAATACAACAGTTAACTACTTGCATGTCAGTTCTAGTGGATACCCAGTGGAGAGATAGGTGAAAGGGTGAGATGCACTATTTGTTGTGACTATAGTGATGCATTCAATGCATCTACATAGACATTGGAGTTTCCAATGAGGATTGTGCAGTCAAGGCAAGGCAAGGTCGAATTCATTTAGGGGTCTTCTTCAGCAGGGATTGCGCAGTGGAGGCAGGCTGTCAGAAGGTAAGAAATTGGTGCATAGATAAGCAAATTTCTGCATGATAGTGTGTGACGATTGTTGATTGTAATGAGAGCTCTATGCTATGAGACTTGTATGAGATTGTTACATGTTCCATTGATATACATAATATATGATATTTGGGGTTTTTAGCTTTAATATTTCCCGGTAAAATATTCTTGTTATGTGCGATTGATTTGCTTCATGTGTGTTTTGCAATTGGCGATTTAATTTCCACAAAGAATTAAGTGGAAGGATTTTGTATTTAACATAAGTTAATTTGTTAGATCAGGAGAGTCCAGTAATATACATGAATCTTGTATAATTCCTACAATATCCTTTGAAACAAGATTGATAGCACAAAGTGCGATAACAAAATGATAGAAAAAAGAACTCGATTCATAAAAACAGTCAAACCATATTCTATTAAAGGCATAAAACCTTGCTTCCTTGGACTAACAAGTATATTACATTCATATTTATACTTAGAGAAGGTGAGATCTATAATTCCTCTCCGAGACCTTTGGAAAACATCCTCATAAATTGTTTCTTAAATAAAATAATTTTTTTTTTCCTTTTTCCTTTTTCTTTTTCTTTCCTTCTTTTTTCTTTTCCTTTTTTCTTCTTTTTTTAACATATTGTTTCTATACATTTTAGATAGTCTAGCATTTTCTAAAGATATATAAAATATATACATTTTTACATAATCTAATTAGACATGTAAAATTACAATTTTATGATTCTCATGAGATGCTCCTACATTAGACTCCCAAGGTAAAAATGATTCTTGGACTCCTATTCACGACCCTGCTTCTGATGGTTGTATTTTTCACCTTTACTGTTTGACATTTTTTTTATTTTAGGTGCATCTACTATAATTTTTCTCCTCCTGGATTCGAGGATTTTTTTACAATATAATGATGACATTTGATTAATTTTTCCTCTTCATGCTTCATGTTTGCAATCTTCATGAAGCATTCCTCAATATTTGGATTTACTAGCCATTCTTATATCATCCTTAATTATGCATTTTCTTCTTACTTCATGGAAGTTTGTAATGATTTTTATCTGAAATGGGTGGTTGACTTGTTATGATATGCAAGTACCTCTGACTTAGTTAAACAAATTAAGATCTTGCTTATACTTGATAATGCAGAATTGAATACTTGAACCAGGTGCATGTGTTTTTAACTGTTTTAAGCCTTTATGAGTGAGGCATTAAACTTTTGTTTTTGCTGATTGAAAGCATTTAAAACAAGAATAAATTGCAGCAAAATAAACATCAACACATAACAACAAATTTAATAAAGGATTTGACCCAAATGTCATGGGCTACGTCTCCTTGAGCCCTTGTCAATTGACTTGGCTCTTTGGGATTATGATGGAAAATTTCTTTTACAAGTTACTAACTCAACTCCAATGGTTTTTTATCCTATACCAATGGGTTTATAATACCATCATACCCATGGAATGACTTCTAACTCTCTGGAAATGGACCTAGGCTCCCTTTGAATTGACCTCTTCTGTCGGTGCCCTTAAGCTTCCCTGAGCTTCTCTGTGGCACAAACTCCCTTAGAAATAATTTTCTGTCCCTGAAAACATTTCTACTATCTCCAAAAAATATTATTCATCCAAAATAGGCTGTTCATTTGCTCAAATTGAGCTTTGCCTCTCCAATCTAGGCCTCCCATCCCTGGTGGCCCTAGTGGCCCCAAAACTTCCATGTGGCTTCTTCAGTTCTAGAAGTTTATAAATTGATCTGAAACTCCATCCATTGGATTCATAATTTCAAAAATAGTCAGAATAGACTATTCACTTGCTGAAATTGGCCTCTGGCTGCTCTGGTTATGCCTCCGACACTTAGTGGCACCCTGTGGCTCTCGGCTCACTCAAAAATTCTCTGTAGCATCTCGGCCTTTAGAAGTCTCCAAATTATTCTTCAAAATCCATCATTGGATTTAGAAGGTTCAAGATAGTCAAAATAGACTATTAGTTTGCTGAGAATGGTCTCTGACTACCTTGGCTAGGCCTCATTCTCTTGCTGGCTCCTAGTGGCCCTTGGAAATTCTCTGAAGAAAACTCATGCTCAGAAGTCCTCAGCTGGCTCTGAAAACCTTACCAGTGGCTTAATAATTTCTAATATATTCAAAATTGACTATCCACTTGCTGATATTGGCCTCTGGTTGCTCTGGTTATGCCTCCAACACCTGGTGGCACCCTGTGACTCTAGGCTCACTGAAAACATTTTTGTAACATCTCGGCCTTCAGAAGTCTCCAAATTCTTCTGAAAATCCTCCCATTGGATTCAGAAGGTTCAATATAGTCAGAATAGACTATTTCTTTGCTGAGAATGGTCTCTGGATGCCCTGGTTAGGCCTCATTCTCCTAGTGGCTCCTAGTGGCCCTTGGAACTTCTCTGAAGCAAAATCATGCTTGGACATCCTCAACTAGCTCTACAAAACCTCACCAATGGCTCCAGAATGTCCAATATAGTAAAAATTGACTATTCACACTAAAAAAATGGTTGAGTAATGCTCAAGATGGAGCACAATCAATTTTTCCCCATTTCCTCCACTAAAACTGGAAGAACTGCCAGTTAAATTTCCAGAAATAGTAAATCCGACAATTTTGGTGCGCTATGCCATAAAATCTGCCAGTTTAATCTGCAATTAGCTTAAGATAAGCATGTATTAAATGAATTAATTCACACTTAACTAAAACTCCGCCCTTTGATCACGACACTTGGTCATGTGGTGGAGGGGCTGGCCACGGGTTGTCCCCTCCATGCTCCATTGGTGATCAGGTGATCATGTCCTAAGTTAAAAAAAATGCTCAAAAATGGAATTTCTTAGAATTGGTTGAAACCTGAACGATCGGATATGCCTCGTCACTACGATTCTGGCGCCGTGAACGGCCCTCAAATCCAACATCATATGTGAAAGTTATGCAAGTTTGAAGTTTTCAGTAACCTTCAAAAATCTAGTTTGATTAGGGTTGACTTTGACTTTGGAAAATATTAAAAGAATAATATTCCTTGGAATATTCAGGAAATATTCCTCAAAATATTCCCCAGAATATTCCATGGAGTATTCCATCTAAGCGAATGGGTGTTCGACAAGTGGCAGCATGAGATTCATCTTTGGATTGACCTTTTTTATTTTGGGCCAATCGAAGGATGCCATGTGGCAAGCCCATAGGCCGCCACGTGGCCCCTGGCCAGTGTAAATTGTGGCTGTGAAAAATTTTGGGTCTTTACGAGATTTGAAATGGAGACCTCCCGCCGAACAACACAACAACCAACCAACTCACCTATCCGTGTATGACTTAACAATGGTAGCGGTTGAGTTTTATTTAAAGTTTGAATTTTAATATGGCAGAAAAGTTAAAGGGGCTAGCCCCTTCAGACTGTCCCCATTCCATATAACCCTGCGTCTGTAACCATGGCCTTAAAGGCCTTAACTACAGTGGTAACAGTTAGTAAAAGCTGTGGCATATGGCCACGTTGCCAAAAATTAAATGCGGATGTTTAAAGAGCGGTTAGATAAACGATTCTGCCAGTGGTTTAGGCGGCGGTCACATGTGACCACCCCATTACACATTAATTTCCAACCACTTACAGTCTACACCATTTTCAGCCTTTGGCCATTTTTAGCAGGGTTAACTCCAGTTCACCCACATTTAGTGGGGTTTTTTAATTGACATTGGGCAGAATCTTGTTTTTATCATAACTTCTCCAATAGTGGACCAATTTTGATGAAATTTTGGTCAATTTTGGGTATTCCGAGAATTTTGGAGTGATTGGGATAGGTTGCAGAGCCAACAGAGGTGTTTTACGGCCATTTTTGCTTCAGGGAAGCTTGGAAAGCCATCAGGGCCATGAGGGAAATGGAGCTGCTATAGGCTATACTTCACTGTTTGAGTTGAAATAAAAGCCATTCTTAGCTTATTTATGTCTTCTAAATTCAATTTCATAGCTATTTTTTCTTGTTTATGCCTTTTTATCACTATAATACCAATTTGAGCAACTTAACAGAGTAAGGACATGCCCATTGGGAGCCTTGGACCCAACAGATGTAGCCCAAGAGGGATGAACTGCCTCATCATGTTGCTGTGTTGCTTTGGTGAAGTTAAGCTACTGTGTATTTTTGATTCAAGATGTTAAACAATAATTTTAATTAACATTCCCTCACACATAAACTCAAAAACAGTTACCTAAAACACTTTGTTTAATTTGCAAGACATGACAAACACTTTGCACACTTAATTAAATGGAAATGGATACTTTGCACAACATTGCAAATACTTTCATTTTCAGATTAGATGGTATCGAAGCTTAAGGATTTGAGCCTTAGGAGCTAGATTTTAACTCAGCACTTGTTTTGTGCAAAGATATAGCTGATTGTTTGCAATTTTTGATGCTTACTAGACTTAAACTCAAGAGAGGTGAAGGAAATTTGGTTAGTGTAAAAAGTAATCCACAACCAAGAAGGGTTAGAGAGCCACCTCCAAGAGCCATAGAAGCAGCTTCAAGCATGTCTTCAGGAGAAGGAGAAACTCCTGAAGATATGGATCCCAAAGAAGAAGAACGGGTATTTCGAAAAGCTTTCCTAGACATGATAGAGATGGTGAGGATACTATACAAAGAAAGGAATGATAGGCTTATAGAAGAAGGGTCTAAAAACCAGAAAGAAGGAGAGGGTTCTTTGGGAGGAAAGAAAAGTGATGACAAGTCAAAGAAAGGACACGGAGGAAATGGTGATCCACCATCCCCATCTTCTTCCTCTTCCTCTACATCGTCATCCTCAACTTCGGTGAATCAATATCACAAGTCTAAAACTACTGGTAAAAGTCCATTTTTAAAGCTTGATGTTAAATTTGAGTTGCCTATGTTTAATGGTGAAGTGAATGCAGAGAAACTTGACAATTAGATCAGACAGTTGGAAGTTTACTTGAGGATACAGAACCTTCATGATGACGACACCAAGATACAGTTAGCCTCTTTGAGAATGGATGGAGCAGCATTGGTATGGTGGGAAGCCAAGACCAAGGATGAAATTAAAAAACATGGTAATATCACTTTATCATGGGCTGAATTTTTTTCCGCAATTAAGTAGCAATTTTATTTATCAGCTCATTTACAAAAGGCTATCATGAATTGGCAAAGTGTTATACAACTTAAAGGACAAAGTATTCAAGATTACACTCAAGAGTTCAGAATAAGGGCTCTGTTGTTAGGAATTGATTTGCATAGTCAAGATACCTTGCTGAAATATATAGGTGGTTTACACAATTACCTTATACATACTATCCTTATGTTCAATCCTACTAGTCTAGATGAAGTTTGTGTGCAAGCTACGCATTTAGAGGCTAGAGGGAAACAATATTTTGATGGGAATATGGATAGTAAATTCAAAGGAAAAGGGAGGAAAAGAAATGCAAACTCTAGGAAAGAAAAAGGAAATTTCTTTTGTAAAAACTGTTCCAAAAGAAGCCACGATGAAGACCATTGCTGGAAACTTCATCCGGAGTTGAAACCAAAGAAATTTAAAAACAAAGATAAGGCCAAAGAAAAGGGAAAAACTGTTGCAAATGTTGAACAAGACTGAGGGTCTGAATCAGGTGATGAAATTAAAAGCATAGCCATGATACTAAAGAAAATAAAGGGGAAAGAGATTGTAAATGAAACAAATCCTAGTTCTAGCATGTTAAACTGTCACATAGAAGCTCAAAATGAAAAGAGGAGGATAGAGTTGTTTCATGTGAGGATAATAGCCAAACACACAAATATAGACACACTATTTGATAGTGGGTCTCAAGCAAATCTCATCTCAGAAGACTTAGTCAAGAAGCTGAAACTTGAGACCATACCTCATCCAAAGCCATATCCACTTGGATGGATTTGCAAGGATGCTAATTTACAAGTCTCAAGAAAGTACATGTTGCGCTTCACCATAACAGCTCATTATGTTGATTTGGTTGTACTGGATGTGTTACCTCTTGACATTACAGGTGTTGTGTTGGGTAGTCCACATTTATATGATAGAAAAGCGATCTTCCATTGCCATGAGAAAAAGTATCATCTGTTCAAGGATGGAAAAGATTTTATTGTGAGAGCACATTGGAAGAAGCTAGAATCGTCTTTAGTTAATGTAGGACAATTGAAAAGGCTTGTCAATGCAAGTCAAAATATGACTTTTTTGATGATTAAGCAAAAAATATTTTGTACATAATCCTTGCCATGTTATTATTGATGTAAATGATGATATGTGTCAGCCTGAAAGCAAGTCATATTTGGAACAAGATGACAAGATGTTGTAGAAAGTGCCTTTGGTGTCAATTGGTGCAAAGAACAAAGTGTCAGTGCAAAGTGGTGCAAGAATCCAAGAAAGGGAAAAGCATGCAAGCAAAGAGAACAAAAATTTTAGCATGGGTCAATTTTGGTTTCAAAATGGCAAGTTGGTATGGCGAGAAAACTTGGTCGAGATTCGACGCAAGTACATTGCTCATTTGTCAAAAATTCGCCATGAGGACAATTGGCAAGGTGAATCTTATTTTCAGTCTCCTTTGAAGTTAGACCATTGTAGAAACAATACGTATTCTGCAAATTATAGTTGATGTTTTGCAAATTTCAAAATTTTGCGTTATGACTCAGTCAAGTTTAGCAACGGTCGGTCAACGGATTCAAGGAAGAATTTATCTTTTTATGAGAAGCTCAATTTGATGAAGTCAGGAATATTTCAGTGGTTCAAGGTTGGAAGAGTGGAGAATGAGTCTCCTCATCTTCAATTTCTGTAAATCAGAGAGCTTTTGGGGTCCAAAAGCTTCCCATTTGGGAGGTGTGATAAGGTGATCATGTCCTAAGTTAAAAAAATGCTCAAAAATGGAATTGCTCAAAATTGGTTGAAACCTGAACGATCGGATAGGCCTCGTCGCTGTGATTCTGGCGCCGTGAACGACACTCAAATCCAACATCGTATGTGAGAGTTATGCAGGTTTGAAGTTTTTTAGTACATTTCAAAAATCCAGTTTGATCATGGTTGACTTTGACTTTGGAAAATATTTAAAAAGTAATATTCCTTGGAATATTCCAAGAATATTCCTTGTAATATTCCAAGAATATTCCTCAAAATATTCCATGGAATATTCCATCTGAGCGAATGGGTGTTCGACAAGTGGCAGCATGAGATTCGTCTTTGGATTAACCTTTTTGATTTTGGGCCAATCGATGGGTGCCAGGTGGCCCTTGGCCTGTGGGAATTGTGGCTGTGCAAAATTTTGGGTCTTTATGAGATTTGAAACGAAGACCTCCCGCCAGACAACACAACGCCAACCAACTCACCTATCTGTTTATGACTTAACAATGGTAGCAGTTGAGTTTTATTTAAAGTTTGAATTTTAATATGGTGGAAAAGTTAAAGGGGATAGCCCCTTCGAACTAGCCCCGTTCCATATAACCCTGCACCTGTAACCATGGACTTAATGGCCTTAACCACAATGGTAACGGTTAGTAAAATCTGTGGCATATGGCCACGTTGCCAAAAATTAAATGCATATGTTTAAAGAGCGCTTAGATAAATGGTTCCACCGATGGTTTAGGCTGTGGTCACATGTGACCACCCCATTACACATTAAATGCCAACCACTTGCAGTCTCCGCCATTTTCGGCCTTTGGCCATTTTTAGCAGGGTTAACTCTAGTTCACCCACATTTAGTGGGGTTTTTTAATTGACATTGGGCAAAATTTTGTTTTTATCATAACTTCTCCAATATTGGACCAATTTTGACGAAATTTTGGTCATTTTTGGGTATTCTGAGCATTCTGGAGCGATTGGGACAAGTTGTAGAGCCAACACTTTTGCTTCAGGGAAGCTTGGAGAGCCATCAAGGCCATGAGGGAAATGGAGCTGCATTGGGCTATACTTCACTATTTGAGGTGAAATAAAAGCCATTCTTAGCTTATTTTTGTCTCTGAATTCAATTTCACAGCTGGTTTTGCCTGTTTAGGCCTTTTTCTCACTGTAATACTAATTTGAGCAACTTAATAGAGCAAGGACATGCTCATTGGGAGCGTTGGACCCGGCAGATGTAGCCCAGGAGGGGTGAACTGCCTCATCATGTTGCTGTGTTGCTATGGTGAATTTATGCTACTGTGTATTTCTGATTCAAGATGTTAAACAATAATTTTAATTAACCCTTTGGCATGCGCATGCGGATTTTGAAATTGGAATATGTGGACCTTTGGATTTATGGTGTTTTAATTTATAATTTAATTATAATATATATTTAATATATATGATATATATATTATATTATATAATATATATAATATGTTTTTAAAACATATATTATATTATATTTTATAATATATATATATATATATATAATATATATATATATATATATATATATATATAATATTAAATCATAAATAAATAAATAAAAACAATTTCCAACCTTAAAAACATTAGGGATTTTACCCCCACGTAGATCAAACTGGCGAATTTTGGAGTTTACTTCGGCATTCAAAGTGCAATAACATCTTCATACAGTGTCGATTTTTTGAACTTTTCACAGTGCTGGAATCAAGAAGACGAGAGCTACGCAACCATCCTAGTTTCAATCCAATCTTGTAACTTTGAATTTTGAGCAAATGCGTAGGCCCTGGTCCCACTCTGATCACTCCTCCCCATTGGGAATCTTTTGGACCCCAAAAGACTTGATTTTATATTCAGTAGATGAGAGTGCAACTCCCTCACCTTTCCAAACTCCATCCACTTTTCCTTGCTTGGCTTAGTGCCTTTGAGCCCCAACTCTAAGGTAGTCAACACTTCCCTTCTTTGATATTCTTGTCCTCCTGTCAAGAATTGTATCTTCTTTGAGCTCATCCAGAAATTCTCGCAAGAAATATTCAATAGAAGGTAGCTGAACATCACTTCCTTGATCATCGATCAAAGGTGGCTCATACAAACATAAGTTTCCAACATAAACAACTGAATACATTTGCATATGTACAAAGGAATTTATGTTTTACTGGGTCAAGAAGTAAAACCACTTCTTACCAAGCCACTTCCATGGCGATTTCTCTTGCTGAAAATATGCTTCTTGTGAAACATCTGTTTTCACATCAATGATGGAATCTTTGGTTCCAATTTCACCATTCTTTTTATCCTCTTTCTTCAAATTCTTGGGATGATTGGTTGGATGCAATGTCCAACATTGGAAAATAAGATGTCCCTTCTTCTGGCAATGTGTGCAAGTCTTTTGCATCTTTTGTTCAAGTTGCCTTTGCTTCGACTGTTTCTTGTATTCCTTCAATGTCTTCCAGCATCTTGAAAATTCATGGTTACACAAACCAAAATAGGAAAAACAACTCTTTCTCCCGTTCATGCATGCATATTTGTCATGCTTAATATAATCATAAACAACTTGATTATGGGAAGAATTATACCTCAAATGTTGCTTTGCATGTCCATATTTTTTACCTTCTTGAGGAGATTAACTTGAAGAGGTTCCAACTCTCTTTTGAAGACCAACATCAATGTTCATCCCTTGATAGCTGTTAGAACTCTCTTGCTCTCCATAAGCTTCATGTCTACAAACATCTTACTGCAACATGGGTTTCAAACAATGGCATTCATCTTGAATACAAACTTGACATGTATGTGGGTTTGAACCTGCAACAAAATTTCTTCTTGGAGTTGTCTCAAATGCCTTCATGACTGTAGAGTTTTCGCCATAAGATTGAACATAGGCTATACCAAAATTCTTAAGCCTTTCCTCAACCATAATAGGCTTAATCATTCCTTGTGCATGTTTGCCTAGACCCTTGCCTTCATAGCCCATTTCTAACATCAACTTGTACCCTATACCTCTAGTGTGTTTTCAAATGAACCTACACATCTATCTGAAGAGGAAATTGAAGACAAATTTGAGTGATTTACCTCTTCTTCAAGAATGTTTTTGGTTAAGGCCTCTTGGGCATGATGGAGCTGCATCTCCATCTCATGCATTCTTTGAATAAGCCCTTATTTCTCTTGCTTCATAGCAACCAATTGCTCATGAAGTCTAGTGCTTTCCCTTCCATCTTCATATAGACGTTGCACCATATCCTTCAAGATGTAGAAGTACCGCTTCATCTCTTCATCAAAGAGTCTTGTAAAGGAGGATGATTTTGAAACCTCACTTGATGAAGTTGACATCATTATGTAAATCAATTAAATAACTTCAACAACAATTCACAAAGCTTCTTACCAATTTGGATATAGATTCAAGCTCTTCTTTGTAGCTTGTATCTCTTCTTCAAGAAGCCTATTTTGCAAACAATCCCTCTTGTGCTTCAAGGGTTGCATTGAGGTCCTTTGGGTAAGGATAATTCTTTAAACATTCTTCCTTCTTGTCCTCTTCTGGACTTAGCTAGCAGTAGCTCCCCTTCACCTCTAGTAAACTCAAACTTGTAAGCATCAATCAATTTGCAAACAATTAAATTCTTTGCACTGTTAAAAACCTTTCAAGTCAAACAAGCAACCTAGTGCTCTTGTCAAGAAAGAAACCTAGTGCTCTAATACCACCTAATCTGAAATGGGTGGCTGACTTGTTATGCTATGCAAGCACCTCCCACTCAGTTAAATAAATTAAGATCTTGCTTATACTTGATAATGCATAATTGAATACTTGAACCAGGTGCATGTGTTCTTAACTGTTTGAAGCCTTTATGTGTGAGGAATTAAAATTTTGTTTTTGCTGATTGAAAGCATAAAAAAAAATCATAAATTTTAGAAAACTAAACATCAAAACATAACAGCAAATTTAATAAAGGATTTCACCTGAATGTTGTGGGCTACGTCTCCTTGAGCCCTTGTCAATTGACTTGGATATTTTCGATTATGATGGAAAAATTATTTTACAAGTTACTAACTCAACTCCAATTGTTTTTTATGTTGTACCAATGGGTTTAGAATACCATCATACCCTTGGAATGACTGCTAACTCTCTAGAAATGGACCTAGGCTCCCTTTGACTTGACCTCTTCTTTCGGTGCCCTTAAGCTTCCCTGAGCTTCTATGTGGCAAAAAATACCTTAGAATTCATTTTCTGTCTTTGAAACCTTTTCTAATATCTCCAAAAAATATCATTCATCCAAAATAGGTTGTTGATTTGCTCAAATTGAGCTCTGGCTCCCCAATCCCTGGTGGCCCTAGTGGCCCAAAAAATTCCTTGTAGATTATTTGGCTCTAGAAGTTTCCAAATGGATCTTAATCCCTCCATTGAATTAATAATGTCAAAAATAGTCATAATATACTATTCACTTGCTGAAATTGGCCTATGGATGCTCTGGTTATGCCTCCAACACCTGGTGGCACCCTGTGGCTCTCGGCTCACTGAAAATTTCTCTGTAGCATCTCGGCCTTCAAAAGTATGCAAATGGTTCTATAAAATCCATAATTGGATTCATAAGGTTCAATATAGTCAAAATAGACTAGTGGTTTGCTAAGAATGGTATCTGGCTGCCTTGGCTAGGCCTCATTCTCCTGGTGGCTCCCGGTGGCCCTAGTGGCCCTTGGAACTTCTGTGAAGAAAAATCATGCTTATAAGTCCTCAGATGGCTCTAAAATACTCACCAATGACTCTAGAATGTCTGAGATAGTCAAAATTGGTTATCCACTTGCTGAAATTGGCCTCTGGCTACTCTGGTTATGCCTCCAACACCTAGTGGCACCTTGTGGCTCTAAGCTCACAAAAAACTTCTCTATAGCATATTTGCCTTCAAAATTCTCCAAATGCTTCTTTAAATCATTCTATTGGATTCATAAGGTTCAATATAGTCAGAATAGACTATTGGTTTGCTGAGAATGGTCTCTGGCTGCCCTGGCTAGGCCTCCTTCTCCTGGTGGCTCCTAGTGGCCCTTGGAACTTATCTGAAGCAAAATCAAACTCAAATGTCCTTAGTTGGGTCTGAAAACCTCAAAAATGGCTCCACAATGTCCAATATAGTCAAAATTGACTATTCACACTAGAAAAATGGTTGAGTAATGCTGAAGATAGAGCACAATCAATTTTGCCCAATTTTCTCCACTAAAACTGGAAGAGCTGCCAGTTAACGTTCCAGAAATAGTAAATCTGCCAATTTTGGTGCACTTCACCATAAACTCCACCAGTTTAATCTGTAGTTAGCTTAATATAAGCATGTATTAAATGCATTAACCCACACTTAACTAAAACTCCACACTCTGGTTACAGCACTTGGTCATGTGGTGGAGGGGTTGGCCGCAGGCTATCCCCTCGTTGCTCTGTTCGTCCCAACGCACAAGCTTTGAATATAAATAAATGCCAAACCTTTGCAAAATCTCAGCTGTTGGCTAGGTGGTTAAGGAATTGGATATGGGGGCAGAGGTCTTAGGTTCAAAACCCGTCTTCGACCTTTATCTTTTCTACCACCACACAATATAACAGACTTTCCCTTATATGCATCGAACCACCTTTAGATTTATGGTTTTTTAATTTATAATTTAATTATAATATATATTTAATATATATGATGTATATAATTTAAAACATATAATATATTATATTTTATAATATATATATCTATATATCTATATCTATATATATATATATATATATATATATATATATATATATATATATATATATATATATATATATATATATATATAATAAATCATAAATAAATAATAAGAAAAACAATTTCCAACGTTAAAAACATTAGGAATTTTACCCCCACGTAGACCAAACTAGCGAATTTTGCAATAACTTCTTCATACGGTGTCGATTTTTTGAACCGTTCGTGGTGCTAGAATTAGTAAGATGAGATCTACACAACCATCTTGGTTTCAACCCAATCCTGTAACTTTGAATTTTGAGCAAATTCTTAGGCCTCGATCCCAATCTGATCAGGTTTTCCACCTTCATGATCTGCATGTCTTGCACATGAACATAGTTGATTAGTTTTAAAAATTTTAAGGTGCTTGAGCCTTTGCTGATGTTCCTGGAATCATCTATTGTTTTGGGCTTTTCAAACAGTCCACGAGATGCTCCTACATTTGAATCCCAAGCTAAAAATGATTCTTGGACTCCTATTCATGAGTTTGCTTCTGATAGTTGTGTTTTTCAACATTTTTGTATGAAATTTTTTAATTGTAGTTGCATCTACTATAATTTTTCTCCTCCTAGATCCCAGGATTTGTTTACAATCCGATGATGACATTTGATGATTTCTTCCTCTTCGTGCTTCATGTCTGTAATCTTTATGAAGTATTCCCTAATATTTGGATTGACTAACCATTTCTCTATCATCCTCAATTATGCATTTTCCCTTTCCTTCATGACAATTTGTAATGATTGTCCACCTTCATGGTTGCATGTCTTGCACATGAACATAGTTGATTAGTTTTAAAAATTTGAGGCGCTTGAGCCTTTTCTGATGTTCCTAGAATCATCTATTGTTCCGGGCTTTTCAAACAGTCCACGATACTTTCCATCCATTTCCTATCCTCATCTCCATCAACCTCTTCACCTAGGAGTGGTGCTTGTTTTGGTTCCCAATAATGAACTTCTCATATCTCATACTTTGTTGCTATGATTTCTACATTTCTTATTTGAGAACTTCTCAACTTCCTTCTTAGGTTCTTGAAATATATCTTCCTATCAATCCATTGAACCTTATTCCTCAAATTCCATCCAAATCTATTTTCTTCTTCCATTTCTTGTAGCAACATGCTTAATAAATTGAGCCTCTCTTTCAACTCAACCATTTATGTATCAAACTCATCTTGGATCATTCTCCTCCTCATGCCATTTACTTTGGCAACTTCCTCTCCTCTATTTTGGCTTGCACTTGAAACTTTATAATGAATATCAGTGGTCACATTCCTTTCCCATTATGAGCTTCCTTTTTCCCATTGTGAGCTAAAATCAAGCCTTTGTAGTAACATGAATTCTCCATTAACCTATTACCCAATACCGCATTAGGATTCTTCGATATCTCAAATTTTTGGTATTCCTAGGGTTCTCTCCTTTAGAACCTCCTAAGCACTCCTTACTCTTCTAGGCTTCTACATATTCTCACACTCTAGAGAACTTATCTTGTCCTCTTTTTTTTCCAACCTAAGGTGGAATTTGTTAAGGTTCTTTCCCACGATCATATTTCACCCAAGAACATCATTGTTTCTTTGTTACAACTCTCATGGTTGTAATCATTTTCACCATGCCTTCTTCGGATGTTATTTCTACCTATATCTCATGCAGCAACACATATCCTTTCTTATCTACACAATATCTTATCTACGTCAATATCTTAACCTACCTCTTATATCCAAATGATTGCACAGAGCACCACAATGGAAGCTATAACAAAATGATATCACAATGAACTAAATTCAATAAAACACCCAAACCATATTCCATTAGAGGCCTAGAACCTTTGATGTTTGGCCCAACAATTACATTGCATTCCTATTTATACTTAGAAAAGAAGATGTCTAGAATTATCAAGAGATAATTCCTTTCCTAGACTTTTGGAAAAAATCCTCATATATTTTTTCATACATAAAATATATTTTTTTCCTTTTTTATTTTTTCTTTCCTTCTTTTTTATTTTTTTTACATATTGTTTCTATATTTTTTACATAGTCTAGTATCTTCTAAAAATCTACAAAATCTAGATTTTTTTACATAATCTAGAAATTCTAGAGACACCTTGGACTTATAAAATTACATTTTAATGATACCCGTGAGATTTTCCCGCATCAAAGATGAATGATACAACTAGTGTTTTACAAGATCAATTGAGGAGGAAGTTGTGAGAGTTGAAAATCAAATTAAAAAGAAATGGAAACAATCCACACTTGAGGATATGGAACTTGAGTTTACGATATTAATAGTAGATATAAGGCTATAAAGGAACACTAAGCTAAAATACATGTGGAGTTGATATAGTTATATGACATAAACAAATTTCTTATAGCTAAAGTTGTGGAGGAAAATAGAATGCAACAATAGGATATTCAATAAAAATTTAATAATATGGATAAGAATATGTATAACACATTGGTCACAGTAATATAGGGTTTGGAAGAAATCAATTTCAACAATGCGAAGAAAGAGGATGAGAAGAAAAATGATACAACAAATAGGATTGGGGTATGAATGTCATGGTTGTTGAAAACTATAATATAGTCAATTAGGAAGGGGATATCCTCTATTTACATCACCATTAATTTAATGTTTATCATTGGTGAAAACTATTTCAAATCAAATTGTTGGATGATATTATTTCTTTTTGTTAAGCTAGTATTACTTCTAAAACCCTTACCTAATCAATATGTCGTTTATAGATAGACATTCTGTGGTTTGTAGAAAGATTGTTTTATGCCCATATGGATGTACAAAAATTTGAAAGTAATTTTAATATTTTTTAGAATATGTGTATTTATTTTCCTTTACAATATTTTTAGTTTCTTTAATTCATATATTATATTATTGATAAGTATTTTCATTAAATTCAAATATTAACATGAAAATTAATTATAAATAATAATTATAATAATATGCATGAATACTTATATAATAATGTTGCGATTACCTCAAAAATAACCAGAGTACTATAATAATACTTTTAATATATCTGATTATAATATTATTAACATATTATAATATCAAATTACTATTATTAAATTTCAAAATAGTATTAGCATATAATATTAGTATTATAAAAGTATTATTACTAATATATTATTATTATTATTATTTTAATAATACTTTAATAACATGATTAAAATATATTATATTAATGTTATTTTCAATAATAATAATAATATACATATTCCCTAATGGGAGTGATGACTAGTGGCAGGGTAGGTTTAGTGGAGTCCTCTTCATCATCACTGACGTGGCACTCATCTTAATGGAGTGTGTCGTGCATGCCTTCCCCAAAAAAGACATGCAAAATTTTCTAGAGGTGATGAGGATTATATTTGTTTGAGCATTCTTATTTGCTCATTGTTTTTCGCATAAGGTTATGGGACTGGTGGTGGTGGAAGTTCTTGGGCATGTGATATTGCAGGGAGGCATCCTAGTTGTGCCATCCCTTGCCCTCCAAATTGTAATGAGCTATGAAGGATTTAAAACTAACATTGACACAACTGTAAATCTAGTGAGGAGATTTAATCTGAGTGTGGGATTTGGCTCAAGGTGGCAAACTCCTTCTACCCATGGTGTTTTAGTAATCTGGTTGGATTGGCAATGGCACGACAAGGACGAAAGGTAAGATAAATTGGGGTATGCTTAGAGAATTTATATTTTGGTAAGCTTCATATATCCTATATAAAGGAGGGTTCATGTATAATTTTTTCATTGGATTGTTCAATCATTTGTCTGGTCTATATATTTTCACTAGGTATCTACGAGGGAAATTTTTGATAAGGGGAGAGATGGATGGATTTTGGTGTTTTACTCTCTGGGCATGGATTCTATTTTCTAAGGTGGGTTCTGGAGAGCATTTTGGTTGTGAAGGGTGGCAGTATTTACAACATCGCATGTGTCCTTGTGATGTGTGGGATTCTGCATGAAATCTAATTTTTCTTTGGTTATAGTTAAAACTTTACAAGGAAATGGGCCTTATTTCTATGTGCAGTGTCTTGGGTATTTTTGGGATGGGGATGTTGTGGTAACTCAGGGGGTGCATCGAGGGTGCCATCTTCTAGAACACTGGTGCAATTTGAACTATTTTTCTCCATGTTGCGGCAACGTGGACGAATCCATCAAGGCATAGGACCATGGGGCCATAGGGAAGTTCACCCTGGAGAAAATAATGACTTGGGGGAAGAGGTAAATCCACAACTTGTACAGTCTCTTGGGAAAATTGAGTTGCCTCCCCCATTTGAATCTTTGGACGAACGCCTTCAACAAATTTCATTGCTCTTAGAAAAATTTTCTAAGGATATGAATGAGGAAATGAACAAGGTCATTAGATTTATGAATGACCTTCAAAAAAATCATTGGCATATGACAGGTAAGAAAGCTTCTCTTCGTCATGGACAAAAAAATATTAATGATTGGTTAGAGTGTTTGGAAGGAAGATTAAAGCATATGGAAGGTCATTCCCATTATTCTTTCCTCCCTCCTCCATCACCAGACAATGGATATGAAAACCCAACTTTAACTCTCCTTATATTATTACTTTTATTGAAACTTATTATGAATATTTATATAAAAGTACTATTATTAGTATAAAGATGACAAAAGTACTATAATAACATTACTAATATATCTTATTATGATATTATTACTACACTATATTATAATATTACTATTATATTGAAATTATGTTATTTTATTTCTATATGACTATACATTAATACTATCTTATAATAATAGTAGTAGATGTGCTATGGAGTATCTGATTTCCTTATGTAATATGCTTTTCTGGAAATAATAAAATTTAATATACAAAATTATCCTATAATAATAGTTATGTCTTAAGACTATTATATTATATTAATAATATTATTAGAATATATTATATTAGCTCTAGTTTAAGAATAATACTATTATATTAATGTTATTTTATTATGATCATATTTTTTTTGTCAATTTGTCTGAGTTTGATTTCAAGCTTGACTCGTGGCTTGAGAAACCATTACCCCAGGGCATCTAAGCTATCAAAATCACCCTAGGATCACACCCGTCGTAGGCCACATCAACCCTTAACATGGTTGGATTTTTACCGATGGATTTTAGAACATGTGACCTTCACATCATAGAGTGACTTAACAGTACACCCCATCACTGTATATTCTATGCCCCATGGGCATTATGAGCATATTTTTGTTGGGGAAAATACTGAGGGGGGGGGGGGGGGGATGGGGGGTGAATCAGTATTTTAAAACTCACGTAACCTTTCAATTTCCTATTCATATTTCTATACGCTATTGTAATGAAGTGAACCAACATTTGTACGTGATTATGATGAAGACAAGTAGCATATATCCAGTTAACTAACTTTTCATTTAATTCATCATATGTTTACTTTGAACTAGTGCATAAGTACTTCATTAGACATTAATTAAACAGTGACCATGAGTAGTAAGAACATAATAAACCGTCAAACATAAGAAACACATCAACACACATGAACACCAGGATTTTTAGGTGGAAACCCAATGTGGTATAAAACCAATGTTGTTGTCCTATCTGTTTTCTTCTTTTATTATAAAGAAAAGATTCTTACGATCTTGTACTTGCACAAACTCATACCAGTACGTAGGCACCCACCTATAGAATGCTACAACCTTCTCTCGTTCTCCAACACCCATTGGAAGGGAGCTCCAACCCCCTGATCTTGTTTACCAAAACCTATCAGAAGGGAGTTACTACCCCCTGATCAGATTTAATATCTACTATTGGAAATAATATTTGGATCCCTTACTGAAGGATCCAACCCTCAACACCTATGTGGACCACATTTCATAATATTTCATACTGGATCCACCTGAATAAAAGCATAAAAACCTGTAAGCCACTTTTCATCATGTTTTTAGAATAGACATACTACCATCAGTTAAGCCCAATATCAAATAACGATACTGAAAACCAATCATTGTATCAAATCACTTAATCACTGAACCAACTGAAACCTAAATAAATTAACTCATTCTCAAACAACCAAAGTAGCTAGATCAACTCATATCACTATAAATCCATTCACCAGAATATCAAACCACATACCGTTCATTATTGAAACTGGACCCCGTCACTACAAACACTAATCAATTATATGTCAGAATATATATGTTACTATTCTAAACTATACCAATGTATGTACGTGCTTTCCATGAATAATAATTGCATACATATATCAACACACTGATAACTGAATCTTCATTATTGTACCATTGACACAATAAGCGAGACACATATTGAACCCATCACAGATCATTGAACCAAATAAAAATCATCACATAGTAGCATCATCACTTTTTCAACATTTCATTCTACAATCAGTTCAATCCAACTAGTATTGTGAAACATAGATTATCATAAAATAATTCATCGACAGATAACAATAAAAATACCAAAAAAAATCAACCATTATCATTAGCTCATACTGCAAAACCCTAGCAAATATACGTGGTCCTTATGAAAAACACTCTTTTCATACTTGACACACACGTACAGATCAGTCCATACTGCAGAATATATTCGCGACTACCCAAAACCAGATCTATGTATGTATGTGATCTTTATGAAGCAAACATGGGTTCACATTTGTAATTATTGAGTCATACCTTCACTCCACAACATGACATCTGTCAAACCGAAATCTTGGGATACACTGTTACAGACACACATCATAGCATCATCATGATAGATCTATCAAACCATAAAATATTATTGAATATCTAGTAATTTCATATCTATTAGATCTTATCCATATTCATGCACCTTGTTTCACACCTATTTCATAACAAACCATTCATCAATAGCTCAATACTTGCACTCCAAACAGTTTAATCTCCATCTCCTTTTATAGATTAGGCCTTAGACAATACCATGCAAATACCTTGGGTCAAATCTTTAGTAATGTCGATGGTATTCTTTGACGAGATCAAATATCCCCTCTCACACTCATTACCATGGCTCAATACCATGGTAAAGACCCCTTTTATTTATAATACCATGGTGCAGAAATTTTAGGCTACTTTTCTTCACCATACCTGCATATGTATGTGGCCTTTGTTCACATGACCCACGTATACTTCCCAAACTTCACCTTTATCATTCCTCTATCTTTGAACACATATTCCTTTGTCCAAAATCTCTGGCACATCTATACTGGCCTATATATTCATCCTACTTCCATCATGTTGACATATTTATCAAGTAGGTTTCCATCAAGGACAACACATACTCATCCTACTATAAGTAGGTTTTCATCAAGGACAACACATTAGTCATAATGCCAATAATCTCCCCCTTTGGACTTGATGGCAAACACTTTGGTGTTTGGTCACCACCACCTATAGATACCTGTAAATACATCTACAGACATACCAGCCTTCTCTCCCAAGTCACCAAGAATATTCGAAGCACCAAGCTTCTCTCCCACTTTGACATCAAGGGAAAAGGGTTGGCCAATGCTGAATGAAGGCTTATTTCTCCTTGTATAGAGAGGATCATTGTAGATCTGATTTTGCTGAGTATGAGCACTAAATATCTCCCCCTAAGCATATGCTTAATCTTCTAGAAGAGATACATGACTCTATGATTCAACCAAATATGGCCTTTGCTATCACCAAGGACTCATGCTTACATCAATCACCCAACATAGTTGTTGACACTGGAAAATCATACAGCAGAAGATGACATCAATTAATGTCGAGCCTAAGGATTTACAGGGTAGGAACACATTATGGAATCAAGAAGTATTTAAAATCTCTAAGGTTTTGAGAAAATCAGATTTGAACTAGTCATAAATGCTAAATTGCGTGCTTTATCCTTCGATAAGAGTGCCTTATGCACGCCTTTTTTCCCGATAAGCGCGCATTCCTGGAAACGGAAAAAATTTACTTTCCGGGACCACACCAAGCAAAGCACAGTTACTCCTTATGTGAAAGCTGCCTAAGGATAGCCACCAGCGCCTCCTTAGACATTATGTGAGCACACAAAAGAATATTTGAGCACACAATGGAATCACACCTCTCCCTTGGGTCACTATCCATCATGTACCAAGGGAGGGAAGGAGGATTTGAAACTCACCTATATAAAGCCCCCAAGAGATGTAGGAATGGTGATTACATTTTTATGCTAGCCAAATTTTCCCAAGCAACACCAGTAGTGTGTGTGACCCGGAGCTGGAGCTAAAGAGGTCTTGATAGTTGACCACCCAACATCTTAGTCCACCACAGTAGAGAGAGAGAGGGAGAATGCATCAGAGGTAGAGCTTGGAAGGAAAAATCCTTGCAACGGGACCTAGAACCATTGCCTAGGGGCCCTTTGGCATGTGGGTAAAATTTCTTCTCCATTTCAAAAATTTAATAAGAAGAGGCCATCAAGCGATCGTGTGCATTATTACCATTTTGACTCTCTATATAGCTTCTGTATATTTGTGTTTTAGTTTTAGTTTAACCAGAGCATACTTTAGCATACTATTTCCACTACGTTTTATGCTTTTGAGCTCCCCCACTTTCTGCCTGTTACCAATAGTTTAAAGAATAGACCACACTCTTTAAGCTGGTTCGATTTTGTACACCCGTGAAACTAATCCACCACAATAGGATTGGTGACTCAACTGACATGTTCCAAGTTTATGTGGTTGTGCCATATTTTGTAGGAGACCCTTTGTCTATGCTGGAGTAGAGTTGACAATCCTCTGACCCATCTTGTAGTCCCTAGACTCACTGAGGTGACAGACTGAACAAGGCAACTCCTAATATTTTTACTTGCAGGATTTTTGCACACAGTTTTTCCTCATAGAGGTGCATTGGGTGTGTTCAGGACTGACCTGCGCGCAGGAAGGCACACCTGTCAAGGTTTTTTGCACGCAAAATGCAGACTGAGATTTTTTTTTTTTGGTCCCCATATTCTGCATTTTTCTGCTTGTAAGTGTGCTGGGCAGCCCCTAATGTATCTGCCAGCACTTGTGTTGATACCCCATAGCTTCTGAGAACTCATTTCTTGCTACTTTCTGTAGGCATAGAGTTAGTTTTCATTTAAGTTGGTCTTTGCAAAAAGTGTTCACATAGTTTAAGTAGGGGGTGAATTAACCATTGCTTTCCAAACAATTTTTTTTTTTTTGAAAATTCTGGTATGCACACTTAGTTTAACTAGTCCGAGTAAGTGGCCTAAGACCACACATGCATAAGCTAGTGTAGAAATTTTTTAGTTTAAATTCAATTTTTGCATCTAGGAAATTGCAGGACTAGGATTGAATCGCTAAGTAAAGCAAGTAATCTATGTTGTCTTTGCACCATTTGGTGACCCTAGACAAGCATATGAACGCTCTACATTTTTGATTCTCTATATCCCTTTAGTTACTCACATAGACTAACTAGGAAGATTTGGAAGCGGCCCATTATCCGCAAATGCTTTCCATTTGAGCAAGGAACAACGTCACATAGTTTAACTAGGGGACTTTTGTAAAGGATCACCGATATCCATATGTTCAAATTATGAGATTTTTCACCATACGCTCACACACGCTCACCCACTAAGCAAAGAAAGCCACCTAAAACTAACTTAAACCAACTCACTAAATTCTCCCCATAGGGGCAACACAAGAATTTATAGATTAAGTTAGGATCAAGGGGTTAGGCATCCAATAAGCCGCCTTGATCACACTTCATATTGAAACATAGAAGTTGTGTATTTTGGGAGCTTTAAAATCCACCTATCATCCCACGACAAAGAAAACCCGAGCGCGTCAGAGACCCAATTCAAAGGGGGTTAGGCTTAGGCGCAGTGCGTGCGGTATCAGTTGGGGCTACCTGACCCGGCTGATACTCGGTATTATTAGCTGACTACCAAGAAGCCCAAGACTGGAACACTCACGTGGGACGGTGGTTCTTAGTGGCCAAACAATAGGGCATCCTTTACCATATAGGTGATGGTGTAGGCAAGCGCCAAACCCTCTACCCTTACCTTGGTGGATTCTCTTCGGCTGACTGGGGGCGTTACTAGCTCTTATAGGACATTGTGCCAGCACTCACAAGAAATATTCTCAAGGCCCAATTAATTTTGAGTGTGTGAGGACATAATAGGTCTTCTAGGATTTTGAGTATCACGCGCAAACAAACAAAACCATTTTTTGCTTGATTGATCACATAGATTAAGTTAAAGGGAAAATTCATTTCATTTTCGCTTTGTTTTATGTATGTGGCTATAAATTTGTCATGATCATAGACTCAATCCCCTCAAAATTTTTCCAAAACCTAACCTGGTTGACACCCAAACGGTTCCAACGGAACCTCGTCGGTCCAGGTGTATTTTGGACCTCCCTCCATTATCGGGAGGGGTTCCAGGTCTTTTTCCATTTAGGCATCAAAGACGGAACATTTCCACAATCGTTGGTTCATCCTTTCTTGGAGCAACCTTAGTTGGGAACCCTAGTTGGTCTCCCAGCACCACACCGCACACCACTCCCCCCTCGTCCCCTGGGGGGCAGAGGAGCGCATCCCATATGGGAAGCCATCTGAATTCACAACAGGGTACGTCAGAGACTAACCCTTGTTCTAACCAGAACTTTGTGTCTCCACACGTTGCCATGGCATCAACCTCGCAGTCACCTTTCTTAGCAGCGTTGAATCTACCCGATTTAACCAAGCTCACCAATGACCCCATCGCACATTACCCCAATTGGCCTCACATGCCAACGAAGCTCCCTTCAGAAAAACCAAAGTTTGAAGGCAAGTAAGCAGAAGACCCAGGTAATCATATAATGACCTTTCACCTGTGGTGCTCATCGAATAACATCATTGACGTTACTATTCGGTTGAGGCTATTTCAATGCACTCTTATCGGAGTGGCCGCAAAATGGTATGCGGAGAAACCTCCTACTTCACATGGAACCTTTAGTGCCCTCGCTACCGCGTTCCTCACATAATTTCAGTTGCCCATTCACCACGATTCAGGAATGGAATTACTGACCCATTTCAAAAAATCCCCCTCCATCCATATCTCAGAGCATCTCCATGAATGGAGGTGGCATCGCAGTTTATGCAAAGCTAAACTCGATTACCTGGTCCTTTTAGATTTATTTTTGAAAACTTTGACACCGGAGATTTCAAAGGATGTGGCACAGCGCAACCCCACATTCGAAGAGGACGCAATCAGTAAGGCCCTGTAGCTTGAACTAATCTATACGCAGTCAGGATACATCTACAATATCCTGCCTAATACCCCGTGCCTGCAATATTATCAAGAATTTCCAGGCATGTCTAACTCTGCAGATGAACTAATTGGGTCAATGACCCAAGGGTACTTAGGTAGCAGCAGTCAAAGTCCCGGTTACACACATGACTAATAGGACACAAACATATTACCAGGGAGGACCTCATCCTCTGGCTGAGGGGATCCAGTACGCAGGAAGAAAGACTGACGGAAGAGCTCCCCCCCAACGACTAGGTGCAAACACGAGACAACATTATGCTCATTCCCATGCACACAAACCACTTACGCAAAACAATGCATAGGTGAACTTTGTGCAGCTGTCCCAAAATCAACCACACCAGTATGATCAGGAGAACTACCCTCCTAACGTGGTTAATAAAAAGGCAACAAACAAGCCCAAAGGGGACCCTGGATAGGGGGTAGCAACCAACAACTCCCACCGCGATCCCAGGCTGGAGGTAACTCCAACCAGAATCAGAACCAGGAGCTAAGAAATTCCCAAAGGCAAGGAAAATGGCCACGTCTACGAACAAACCATTCTTGTTCAATATGTGGTGAGTACGGGCACTATACTCACCACTGTCCCAAAGTCCTTGAGCTTAAAAAACTATAGAGTAACCGAGGACAAGGAGTATCTTCCCAACAAACTACGGTGATGCAAGAACCTTTCCCCCATCAAGGGACGGTGAGCACTCAGTAGCAAAACCTAGATGATTCCGGGAAAAGCAACCTTGATATCTACATGGCTAGGGAAGAAATGTTTTTCAAAACTCGGAATCGTAGTTACGACACCCCACCAGACACCAATACTTCAGGGGCTAGTACAAGCGCACTGACTACACCTTTAACCATTCCAAAGATTCCTATGGAACTATTGCCAAACATGGTAAAAGGGCCTAATAGGCGAGCAAGTAACTACTCCAAAGCGGCCCACAATTATAGCATCGTAGATGATTTAGCTCAGTCACCTACTGCTATGTCTGCATTGGAAGTACTGTAGTCATGCCCCAAGCAACGGAAAGCCCTAATTTCCGCTTTAGGTGCTATCAACCCCACCGATACGTGCATGATGGCTTTTGACTTAGACAAAGCCACCCCTAGGCTTCCCTCCATGGTTGCCTTCTAGATACTAGTATCAGTACAAAATATTACTATTAACCAATGTGTCATTGACGAGGGTGCATCCACATGCATCATGTCAAAGAATGTGTGGCAGAAGTTAGGATCCCCCGAACTCAAACCTTTCGTCATCACACTTAGAGCGTACGATGATCGTCCCTCGACCCCCGTCGGCCTCTTCCAAAATGTACCGGTATGCTTAGCCGGCAAGATGGTCCACATAGACATCAAATTCTTAGATGCTCACTTGGATTACAATATACTCCTTGGGCGGAGTTACATGTACGCCATTTCTGCCATAGCATCCTCCGTCTTTCGCATCATGATTTTCCCCCACGAGGATCAAATCATTACGGTAGACCAGCTAACGCACAGTTAAAAGCGTCCCCTAACCAACATGGATGTAGTTCTACCCTATGTAGATATAGCAGCAGATGGTCTTTCACGGTATCAATAATATGGTCCTGGCCAATTCAAACCGTAGTCTATCCTAGGGTCATTCCTAGGAGATCCTCCCATTATCCCTGAGGTGTCGCCCGATGCCATAGGGGCCCCGATGTGCATGATGTCCACATCAAGCACTGAGGTTAGTTAGGACACAGACTCAAGCATTAATGACACTGAGGCATTGACTACGGCAACCTCTCTAGCCTACGCCGCCTCCCAAACCCCTTTCCTCTACCCTTCAGCTGGCTTTGTCTCCCAGCAGGTTTTGGCGACACTAGTGTTACCCAACATATCATTGGCATTCCCAGTTTGGTACCTTGTTCCCCCTTTCAAAACATGAGCCACAAACTTACTGCCATAGGGTTAAAGCCCCTCAATCCTGAGGAGCACCAACCTACCCAAGAAATGGTTGCAACCATGCCCGCGAGGGAAGTTCCCATTGCGAAACCGGTTACCACGGCCAAGAAAACTGTAAATAGAGGAAAGAAAGCAATAAACCCCACCATGAAAAGGGAGTCATCATCCTACGCTATATGTGATTTCATAGGCCACCCTACCCACATATGTCCAGAGTTGGATGAGTTAAAACCACTCCTTGGCTCCGAAGCAGACATCTCGATGCCGTGTTCCCGTAAAAAGGAACCTGCCACCAAAATTACAAGAAAACTACTGTGTACCAATCACGCATGTGCTCTCTGTGACACCTATGGGAACTATACCCACCATTGTCTAGAAATTACACGATATAGGGATGCCTTACACGAAATTGAGTGATCCTACCAAGAGGATCCCTCCATCCAGTCTATCAATGACGAGCCGCATACCATCCTATACTTACAAGAGGAACATATATTCGTGGAAAGACCCCTAATAATTCCCGTTATACGTCGTATGCTATGCGATGAACGTGGCCACTACCTCAAAGAGTGCGCCGCATTGGAGCTCATTCACCAATAGTATCCAATCGAAAGGGTTTACTATGTGGGACTACGGGCAGTGCAATTCACATGCCCGGTACAGCCCCTGACACCATCAAACTAGAAAAATTGAAATACAGGATGTCATGAAAGTTACCTCGGAATAATATCGCTAATCCCTGGTACACAGGCTAACTGTAATGGCAAGAAAGTCCCTACAATCACCTCTAATCTCCCAAAACTCAGCAAGTACAAATGAATAGGATTAGGGCCATAACCCCATATTTATCGCCCTTTTCCAGAAATTCAGAGGTTAATAACAGTAATCAGGAGGTCCATTACGCAAACCGTAAGTTGCACCATCATCAGTACGTCATGAGAAACGAAGACGATGCCTCACATTCGCTTTCCGGGAAAAAAAAAAATTCAGCGTCGACAGGTATGCACCCTCCCATATTCCTTTCCAAATTTCACGTCTATCAATAATATTTGATGAAAAGAAGATGATTTCACTTGAGGTAGTTGTTTTTTTCAGGAAGAATCTGCAAACCGTTCACAACACCATCCACTAGAAGTTCCGGAGTAGGTATCATTCTACCCTCAACATGATAGAGTCCCAGAAAAATTTGCATATCTTGACATCATTTCTCCATCAAACATAAACCATAGGGTCCTCATACCTAACCACGTTTATCATCACCTCACCCTGCATATGATAAAAGTCCGTGTTGGTCGGTAGAGCCTCCCCTCCATGGCACTCGTCACCATGGCCATACCATTTCAGTTCAGGAAGCACCTCATGCCCATCCATCTATCATGCATAAGGTCAAGTTTACCATTCAAACTCAAAACCCCCTTCCCGGATGACCGGGTTGTACAAGCAGACTGAAGTGTACCTCCGTGCATCACATTTGGCCCACCATACCTCCATTAGTATAATCCCATCTGCGACATCCTCTGCTTCATCAACCCCACACATGAGACCAACCAATGGGACCCCTACCCCCAGAAAAATACCATCCTCACACCTTCAGTGAGCGACCCTCTTTCATGTTTTTGGGTACCCATCTCTGTGTTTTGTACAAACCAAACCCATTTTTTTATTCTTTTGGTAAGTGTACAAAGATTGCAAACGATGCCCTTCACCGCTTCGCCCTCATATTTCATCTTTACCCCCATGGCAGTAGTCCCTCATTCCCCTTGGTCGAAGTATTTCATCGCCATGCGCGCACCATCACGACATTCATAGCCGGTTCACACCCACCCTAGAAGTCCTATTGACTCAAGGGATTTTCCCTTCAGAAATAACTATGACTGTCGCCAAGCTGCTCAAGTATACTTCGACCTCGGGCTAATGAATCCCCATCATCCATTTTTAGTCACCTCTCACCAACATGCCTATATTAAACTCATCACATCGAGGTCCCTGACCCCTCAGGTCGGCAACCCATGGTTCAGTTAAGGCTTCCTTTTTGTCGACCTCGACACCTCTTTTCCAAAAAGGAAGCGGTACCTTGGATTACCCCTCCCCATGCAAAGGGGTATCCTCGGGTGGCACTGTGGGAGACATCATTGTCCATAGATGTCATCGATCCTCCTGAAATTCAACCACAGCAAAAAATTTCATGTCACGATGGTATCGTACCTTACAACCATTTCACTTTGATAAGATCCTTCGAAGACCCGTACCTCCATAAGCGTCTCTGACATCAATGCTTATAAGGGGAGGTCCCAACCTTTACATATGCGTACATTTCGTAGTGATATGCCATGCCAAGGTCACGCATATAGGTACCACATTCCACCTATCGTCAAAGAAAAAACACCCCTGAGGGCGTCAACAATCGTCGTCAACAACCACCGGCATCACTACCACAGTAGTGGCACAGACAGCACATGTATCTGTCAATTTTGTTTAACTAGCCATAGAATCACGAGCATGGGACATGCCCGCCTCGTTGAAATTTTGTAAATATGTTGTATATTTTTGTCTGCTTGTAGGGGGTGTTTGGGCCCAACCTAGTCTCCTAAATTGAGTTCATTTAATTGTCAACCAGGGTTGGTAAACTGCTGAAGTGAGGTGCACTGTATGTGCCTAGGTGTTTGTTTCTTACTGCGTTGTGTTAGTGTTTTATGATGTTTTTGGTCTTTTGATGGTTTTATGTTCACAGGGAAAAGAACTAAATGCTGATGGAAAGAAGCTACTGGTTAAAAACAGAGTGAAGCCTAAGTGTTGATGACAAATGACAAATGCTAATACTAGGATAGAATCAAACCTAAACTATGACTTAGCAAAAATGCAAAGCTTGATAATGACTTCAAGAAAATGAATCACAACATGAACTTAACTTGTCCAATCCATTCATTAAGGATATTTTGGAAGAGCTTGAGGAATGGGCAACTAAGTGTAAAAATTCTCCTAACTAAACAATTAAACAATCCACTCACAATGATACAACATCTCATCCATGATTAAAGGTTTATGAAACATATCTGGAAAATAACATTTGTAACATCAAAAGATCTCTACTCTAAAACTAGCTCCTAATTTTATTCTGCAACTTAGTTTAACACCACTAAACTTCACTCAAAGGTTATAGATTCTTAGAATAGTCTTTTGAGGAAAGGTTTGTTTGTGAAATGGTAAAAAGGTTGCAGAAATACTCCAGGCCTTGGACTGTTATTATCTTCTGTCCAGATGATTATGAGTTAATTATAGATTTGGAACAAAAGAGGTTTTGTAAATAATGAAGGCCGTGGTGTTTAAGTTTAATCAACTAATGTAATTTAATATGCAATGGATGACAACTAAATGTGGAATGTAAATACAGTGAGCTAAGCTAGAACTGAACTAAAGTACTATCAGTCTACAATAAACAGTGCTAAACTAACAAGCCATTATCAAAGTTGAAACGAAATAACAGAGCATAAATTGAATGCAATTTGACTCCGGAGTGTCCTAACTAAGTTATCATGCAATTAATCTATGGGATTTTACAGCCTATTTTGTCCATCATGAATGGTATTTTGGAAGAGCTTGTTAGAACAATCCTGGCTGTACAATTCAATGCAAATGCAAACATGAAAACTGAAAGCAATTACAATTAAAAACTAAGACAACACAGCGATTTCCTTCCCATTTTTATGATGTTTTGGAAGAGCGTTTTAAGAGTAAGAACAACTATACTACTTAGTGTAAACAAACAACTGAAACTTTCAGTATCACAGTCATGCCTTAGCCATCATAATGATTTTTTGGAAGAGTTTACTAGAATAAGTTCAACTGTGATAATGAACAAAATAAATTGTAATTAAAATCTATAACACTACAGCCATTTCTCATTCATTATCATGATCTTTTGGAAGAGTTTCTTAGAACAAGTATAGCTATAGTGACTAATGAAATTAACTATGAACTCAAATTTCAAAAACGTGAAAACAACTAAGATACTTATCTAGATTACGAAAGTAAAGTTGTTCAGGAGGCAGGGGCCCTCTACCACCAGACGGAATCTAACTCAAAATCAACTCAACGTGTTCAAAGCAATGATGTCTTCTTCATTAAAGGAAAATAACTTAAAATAGAGTATTCTCAATCTTCAGAAATATAGCAGTCAATCCACGAAATCTAATCAAAATTTAGAGCTTGTATCTCGGTTTCCCAAGTACATTTATAACAAATCTTCATAACAAAACTTGCAACAATACGGGGATCATTGTCTTTCCATATCAAAATCGTACTAGAACTCTAAATATGGCAGCGTAAAGGGACAAAGGACATCTGGACTGTCCTAGTCCTATTAGGAATCTGCCTCCTTGAATGAGTTCCCACGTACAAAACCACGTCCAGAATTCGGTTCATTCTTCATGGTGAGCAACAAACGTTGAGGACATGATGTGGAATATGCCCATGTGTGGCTTTTCCTGAGAGGACACCTAGAACATGCTTGAACTTGAAGACAACTGTAGAATTGGCGGTTAGCTACGGAATGTCTGCATTCTGTAGCTAGTTTCAGTTCAAAATGCATTACAATGACAAAATCACAAAACTTAGCAAGTTAGCCATGATATTCATTTTTAAAGTAATTTTAACTAATTTCATTGATCATTTGGGCCTGGGATAACAATGGACAAAGGAAAATGGAGTGAAGTAAGATGAAGGAAAGGATAATCTTGGGGCTCAACATACCCCCACTACTGACTTCTTGCATGTCCTCATGCAACTTATTCCATAAACTCAGAGACTTCTGCAAGAACATATAACCCTCTTCTTCTTCTTTGCCTGGAAGTTAAAGGTCTTCTGGGCTTCCTGATGACTAGCTTGAACTTTAGATTGGTAACTGCCCTGATTAATTTCTTGTTCCTCTTTTTCAACTTTTCATTAGCCTTTTCCACTTTGTCCATTTTTAGAGATAGGGTTGAGTTCATACTGGTTTTTAGTTTGATTTTTTCCTTAGAATATCATTCTCGGTCCTGATATGTCTATTAAGTACTTCCAATTCATACCTATCTCTTCTTAACACATCTATTTCGGACAGTGGAGGACTAGGGGTTCTATCTCTACTCTCTAAAGCTTTCCTTTCCAATGTTTCAACATAGTCATAAACTTCTTGCTGTGCAGGGTCAATTTCTGGGGCTTCTTCATCAAAATCTTCTTCAACATCCTCTTCAATAGATGTTTCCTCATCTTCTACATTTATCACCCCGGTTTGTTTGATCTGTGTTTTCCTTAGTTTCCCCCTGAGTCTATCGCTTCTTCTTGGCTGGGATGGTCCCTCTCCTTTTTCTGTGGTAAATTTTCTGATTACCCTCTCTTCCTTAAGCTGTCTCTTAATTTGGGTCAACTTCTCACAGATTATTTCTTCACTGCTATCTTGAATTGCTCTATCAGTTTCAATTTTAGAGGCTCTCCATTTTCTGCTTCTCTTTGTAAGTTGATGTTCAGGTGAAGGCTCTTTTTTTTCCTCAAAGTGATTTCTCACCAAAAAATTATCCCAAGTATCTTTTGTTTTGGCTAAATGGTGTTCAATTAAAATCTTAACCAAGCCATGATGGTATAAAGTTGTCTCTAGGAATTGGACTCTCCTTTGAACACTTGAAGCCATCTTTTTTAAACTTTGAAGAAAGAAATAAGGAAAATTAAGCTCTTCTTCCAGAAAATGCATTATCAACCTAATATGGTAAACATAAAAAGTACCATATCTACCTTCACAAGTGATAATTTTTTGTAGAATAAGCAATATGTTTCTCCATTTATTCTTTAATGCAGAGCTTGGAATTCCCTTTTTAAACATAGTGACATCCATACCTGGTGATTTTAGGATCTGCTTCCATGATTCATTATAAAATTCTCTGTTTTTAAACCATCTTTCTCCATGTCTAGCCAATCATGTTGCTTCTGCAATAAACACCTCTGTGATAGTGAATTTAATGTCTCCAACTTCAACCTCGGCTCCATTAAATGATCTTGCAAACGTTTTAGTAACTTCTTTGTGGAAGCCATTAAATTTCTCAAGGAATTGTAGCCATCCTGCCTGTTGCAACATTTCTCTGCTTTGAGGGTATCCTTCCAGGTATTTTGTGCCCATTGGTTTAGTTCTTACAATGAGGCCCATAATTTCTTCTTCAATCTTCAGATTAGTACTCTTTCTGTTAACGGAGACAATGACTTCAACCTTCAAACTGATATACCTCTGGTTCACGGTGATAGTGCTTCAATCTTCAAATTGATACACCTCTGCTTCACAGTGACAATGGCTTCAAATTCCAAACAGATATACCTCTGCTTCATAGTAACAGTGGCTTCAAATTTCAAACTGATATACCTCTGCTTCCCAGTAACAGTGGCTTCAACCTTCAAACCAATATACCTCTGCTCACGGTGACAAAGATACCTCTGTTTTGCAGAATGAAATGGGTAATAGTTGGCTACGGGAATGAGTGATGGAGAATGGTTACGGAATGAATGAAGTGAGGTGAAGAAACGAATTAATGAGTGAAAAGACCGCGGAGTTAATGAATTCAAAAATCATCATTAAATGATTTGGCTGGGTGACGTGAGAAAATCAATCACTTCAACGTTCTAACCGCTTAGATTTTAAATGATGGTCGGGTATAGGATTTGAAATGAAGGATTTTTATCCAAAGTATTGCGGAGGGTTTATTTGGCATGATCAATAAAAATAATCAAAACAACTTTTCAAATGATTCATAACTAAAACTATACTAAATTTTATGATATGCCATTATAATTAAAACTTTTTACCTTTTCTTTTCATCTGCTTTTTGTGGTCTTCATATACTTTGTTCTCCTCTGGAAGAGTCTTCATAATCCTTCTTGATTTTTTGTGTTCATGGATATATTGGATCATCTTGTTGCAATTCAAATGTTTGTTGATCAGTGCTTTCAGGATCTGTAGCTGCGGAATGACTGCCTGGCTGCGGAAAGTCTAATTAGCTGCAGAATGTCTGTTCAACTGCAGAATGTACCTGTAGAGAATTTTAATCATGGAATGGAGTGGTTTGGAATATAAGTGGAATATTATATGGAATGAGTGAAGATAAATGATGAAATATGGTATAATGGGATATGTATGAAGTGAATGATGAAGTGGGATGGATTATAATGTATGAAATGGAGTGGAAGAATATAGGAAATGGCCTGCAATCCATGACATGTGTTATTCATTTGCAGAAAAACATCTAACTTTTAAATTTTTGATATGGAAATGAGGTGGATGAAGTATGGAATGAATGAAATATGGAATGAAGCGAAGTATGAATGAATGAAATGGAGTATGGATGGATGAGTAAATGGAATGAAATGAAATGAGATGGATCATAAGTGCAATGGATCTGAACTTATGATTTTGTAACAGTTGTTTGCAAAAATAAAATGGAAAATTTAGAGTGTCAGAAAGACTCTGATTTTCACCCTATCTTTTCTGTATAAACATGCCAATTAGTGATTGGTTTTCATGTTTATACTTCATTTATTTATTTATTTTTTATTTTTTATTTTTTATTTTTTTTAAAAATAAATGCTTTCAGAAAATTCAATCAAGTTGATGAAGAAGAAAGATTCTTCTTCATTAACTTCACATCACTGTTTTCCTAGAACTTCTTGACAAATTCTTCTCTTGAGAGTGGTTTGTGATATAGCTTCAATCTATGACCATTCACAAGAAAAGTGACCTCTTCTTCATCTATTGTCCTGATCTTTACTTCTCAATTGTCAAAAATTTCAACAATTTCATATGGCCCAAGCTAATGTGTTTGAAATTTACCTTGAAAATCCTTGAATTTTGAATCAAATAAGAGAGCCCAGTCACCTTATTTGAACTTCTTCTCTTTGATGTACTTGTCATGCCATCTAGTCCTTTTCTGTTGGACTAGACTTGTTTTCTGAACTGCATCTTTTCTGATCTCATCCAATTCATTAATCTGCTCCAATCTATGCTTTTGTGCCTCCGTTAAATCAAGTCCTAGCTGAACTGCCATTTTGAAAGTTTGAATCTGGAACTCTATGGGAAACAAAACTTGCTTTCCATAAACAAGTTCATAAGGAGTATGACATGTTGTGTTTCTCCATGTAGTTCTATAGGCCCACAAGGCTTCAGGAAGCCTATCTACCCAATCTCTTCTATGTAAATGAACAGTCTTTGTTAGGATTCCTTCAATGACTTTATTAGTAGATTCCACTTGACCATTTGCTTGTGGATGATAGGGAGTAGATTTTCTGTGTCTGATTTTGTACCTCTCCATCATTTGTTCCACTAGCCTTGATGTGAATTGAGCTCCTTGATCTATAACAATTTCCCTTGGGACACCAAAACGAGTAAAAATATCCTCAAAAAGAAAATTAACTATAGATGCTTCAGTAGCAAAAATTAATGGCTTGGCCTCTACCCATTTGGTAACATAATCAGTGCAAAATAATATATATCTCTTTTGTCTTGATGGAGGACTAATAGGTCCTACAAAATCCAAAGCCCATTTTTCAAAAGGTTCAATATGTACTTGAGGTTGTAATGGCATCTCACCTGAAGGAGAAGGTTTCCCTACCCTTTGGCAACTGTCACACCTTTTGACATACTCTTTAGCATATTTAAACAAGGATGGCCAATAATATCCTAAATTAAGGATCTTATAGGCTGTCCTCTTATCAGCAAAGTGTCTGCCACAAGGTTCATCATGACATGCTTTGAGAATCTCAGGCATCTCATCTTCACGAACACATCTCCTAATGATCAAATCTGGACCTGTCTTGTACAACTCAACAACCCATGAATATTTTGCACTGTCATAAATGATTTTTCTTTTATCTCTTGCATTCATTATTGAAGGAAATTTTCCTGAAACTAAATAATTAGCAATGTCAACAAACCAAGGAGTTTGAGTAGAAATTGCAAAAAGATATTCATAAGGAAATTGATCTTCAACCGGAGTGTCATCTTTAATGTTTTGGAGTCTAGATAGGAAATCAGCTACTGTGTTTTGTTTTCCAGGCCTATCTAGAATGGTAATGTTGAATTCTTGTAAGAGAAATAACCATCTTATGACTTTGCCATTAGTAATTGATTTGTTCATTAAGTATCTAATTGCAGAATGATCAGTGTGAACAAAAGTTTCATAGCCTGTTATATAGTGTCTAAATTTGTTTATGGCATGAACAACGGCTAAAAACTCTTTTTCAGTTACAGTATAGTTTAACTCTGCAGGAGTCAAATTTTTACTGATATAATAGATGGCATAGGGAATTAAATCTTTCTGTCCCAATACTGCTCCCAGAGCTGTATCGGAAGCATCCGTCGAGATATGAAAAGGTAACTTCCAGTTAGGTCCCCTTAATATAGGTGCTTCAGAAATTTTGGTTTTCAGGGTTTCAAAAGCTAACTGGCAATCAGAAGTCCACTTGAATTCACAATCTTTGGTGAGTAATTTGAAGAGTGGAGATGCTATCTTGGTAAAGTTTTCTATAAATCTCCGATAATATCCTGTAAATCCTAGAAAACTTCTAACATCTCTTTGACAACTTGGAATAGATAAGTTAGAGATGACTTCAACTTTTGACTCATCAACTCTAATCCCATCCCCTGAAATGTGATGTCCTAAAACAATACCTTCAGTAAACATCATAAAATTTTTTTCATGACTAAGTGAAAGATTTGCTTCTTGACATCTCTTTAAGACTTTTTCCAAGTTTTCTAAAGCTTCTTCAAAAGTGTTTCCATAAATTGTGAAATCATCCATGTACACCTCTACACAATCATGTATTAGATCTGAAAAAATTCCTAATACTGCCCTTTGGAATGTTGCAGGTGCATTGCATAATCCAAATGGCAATACTCGGTAAGCATAGGTACCCCAAGGACAGGTAAATGTGGTTTTTTCTTGATCTTCAAGTGCTACTTGGATTTGGTTGTAACCACTAAACCCATCTAGGAATGAGAAGTACTTTTTGCCAGCTAATGTATCTAACACTTGATCTATAAAAGGTAAGGGAAAATGGTCTTTAAGAGTAGCTTTGTTTAGTTCTCGGTAGTCAATACATACCCTCCATTTACCATTTTTCTTTGGCACAATTACCAAAGGAGAAACCCACTGACTATCTAAAATGGGATAGATGAAGTTGACATTTAACAATTTTTGCAATTCTTCTTTAACAATCTCCCTAAGATTTGGATTCATCCGTCTTTGAGGTTGTATGATTGGTTTACAATTTTCCTCTATATAGATGTGATGAGTGCAAGTCTTGGGGATTATCCCTTTCATGTCAGTGTACTCCCATGCATATGCAGAAGAATGTCTCTGTAATACTTTAACTAACTCTTCTTGTTGAGATTTTTCTAGGTTCTTGTTTATGTTCAAAGTTTTGCCCGGAAATATCTCACTTGTAGATCTGCCAAATTTATCCATAGAATGAAGAGACATCTGCCTTGATGAAAAAAACTCAATGTTGGATTCCTCTTGAAATGATTCATGTTTGTGTTCTGGAGAGGATTCAAAGTTTTCTAGAGTATTCAGAATTTGATTATCTTCACTAATTTCTGAAATTGTGAAGAGAGGTTGTAAATCTTCTTCATCCTCTATCCATTGAGTATCATCTAAATATGTAATTGTCCTAGCTGGAGGATACAAAGTGAATTTCTTAGTTGAACTACCATCAGAGATGTAAATATCACCGGATCTACAACTAATAAAAGCATCAGCTGTAGCCAACCAAGGTCTTCCTAATATAACAGGATGTCCTCCTAGATTATTCTTAGGAGTTAGGATCATGAAATCCACAGGGTACTCCCAAGAATCTAGGGACATTGGAATGTCTTCTATTACCCCATCAGGTTTGATCACAGATCTGTCTTCTAATTGTAATAATGTGGGTGTAAAGAGAATATTAGGAAGTTTCAGTTTATCCATGATTTGTCTACTCATGATATTGATTGCTGCTCCTAAATCAATGAGTGTGTTTTGGATTTCAATTCCATTGATGTGAATTTTAACAATTGGATTTCCTGGGTCTAGATACTTTGGAATAGCAATCTTACCCATCATAATGTCTGCTATTTTTCCTACCAATTGAATTTTCTTTGTCTCTCTTATTCTTTTTCTTGTTTTCTTCATGCTTAACTCCTTTATTGTTTTGGCTAAAATTGGAATTTCCTTGATGGCCTGTAATAATGGAATTTTAATGCAAACATTTCTCAGCTCATCTAGGAAATCATAATTAGGCACCATAATTTGTTTTTCTACACCTCTATCAATTTGTAATCTTTCTGGAAAGGGAGGTGTAGAAGTAGATGTTGATGGCTGCTCTAATACAAGAGTTGAAATTATTGGATCTTTTTGCTTTAATTTTTCAGTGTTTGGGTCTTGAAAAGATGTGTCTTCCTCAAGATTTTTATTCACCCGTAGAGAGTCTTCCTCAGAGTTATCTTGTTCTTGTATGATCACGGAAGGTTTCCTCTTTTCAAGTATTCTTCTAGACCTAATTTGAACATCACTAAGGTCTAAAGGAGTAATTAAATGAGTTGGAAACTGTTGGCCTTCTATCATGTATGTGTTTTGAGGATTTTTATTATTGGGGTTTGGTATGGGTTGAGCAGGAAACTGATTTGATTTTTGAGGAAATGGTAACGGAAGTGGTTGATTTTGATGTGGTAGGTTCTGATGATGTTGTTGAGGATTTTGTTGAAAATTTTGTTGAGGATTTTGAGAAGAAAAATGTGGGTATGGTGGATAGGATGGTGGATACTGATAATATTGAGAGTATCTTCCATAGGGATTTTGTGCCCCTTGTGCCCAAGCTTGAGATTGATTTTTAAATTGAGGCCAAGGTTGCTGCCAAGAATTCCAAGGTGGAGGTTGATTATACATTTGATCATGGAATCCTTGTGTTTGAGGTCCTTTCCAAGGCCTTCTAGAGACAAAATTAAGAGATTCTGTGGAATCTGTAGGAGTTTCCTCTTGAAAGACAGCCTTGAGACCAGGAAGAGAAGGAAAATTCTTGGTCTCATGTTTTTCAGAACAAATTACACAGGTCTCTACAACTTTTGCATCCAAAGGACACTCTCTCAAGGCATGTTTCTTTCTACATTTGGGACAAAAGATTGCCAAGGCATCAGATTCAGCTTTTTGCTTGTTGTATATCTTAAGGGTGTCTATTTGTTCACTAAGACTCCCTAAGATTTCAGATTTAAAATCATCAAGCATATGTCCTATTCTGACCTACTTACTGTCCCAGAAGCAGACTTACTTGCCCTTGCAAGAGCAGGATCTCTTGGACCTTTTACAGTTTTAGATTTCCCTCTTGAAAGGTTGATACATAACTCAGATATTTTAGGTAATGTGAGCTGTGATATATCCCCTTTTCCCATCATGTTAAGGATATCCAACCATTCATCCCTAATTTTTTTCAACAAAAAGGCTTTTAAGGTGTCTTGATCTAGGTTTTCCATTTTTGCTCTTTTGATGTTGTAATGAAATCTCTCCAACAAATCTTCCAAGTTTTCATCTTCTTTTTGTAACATCTTAAACACTTCTTCCTTATGATTGACCGACATACAATAATCCAAATACCTCTCTAGAAATGCTTGTTTCATATCTTCCCATGTCCTAATAGAATTGTTGATCAAACTCATAAACCACTTCAATGCTGCTCCTTTCAATGTTGAAGGAAATAGTTTAATTTTTTGAGCATCTTGTAAGTAGTCATAAGTTCTACACAGGATTTCAAATTCAAATAGGAAGGTTTCAGGATCTTAAGTTTTAAGTCCATAGAAGTTTGGAAGGACAGAGGGTGAAATGTTTTTCATGGTTGTATTAGTTTCTTCATCTATTATAGGAAACCCAAAAGAGCTTCCCATTTCTCTTCTACCTCTTCCTCCTTCTGCACCTCTACCTCCTTCTCTTCTACCTCCTTCTCCTCTACCTCTACCTCTACCCCCTCCAAATAATGTGTGTTCTCCATTAAAGACTCCTCCTCCCCCTTCTTCTGCCATGGTTGATTCTCCTGTGGAAGTGGAAAATTTTGTGTCCCTAACAGGAGTCTTTGGATCTTCTTCTAAGGCAGGTTCAGTGGATGAAGTGGAAGGTTTCTCTAATGGAATATCTGATCTTAGGTCTTCTAGAAGTCCAAGATCAGTAAAAGATGGAATGTGGGTCTGATTTGAAGGTGTACTAGCTCTTGGTCTAGGTGAAACAAGTGGTGTTCTAGGAATCAAACTTCTGCTTCTGTTGCTTATGAATCTACCCTTTGAGTCTCTCTCTCTACGCATATAATTGTTTTTGGGAGTTAAGAAACAAAGGTTACCTATTTTTCACTTCCCCGGCAACGGCGCCAAAATGTTTGGGCTCAACCTAGTCTCCTAAATTGATTTCATTTAATTGTTAACCAGGGTTGGTAAACTTGAAGTGAGGTGCACTGTATGTGCCTAGGTGTTTGTTTCTTACTGCATTGTGTTAGTGTTTTATGATTTTTTTGGTCTTTTTATGGTTTTATGTTCACAAGGGAAAGAACTAAATGCTGGTGGAAAGAAGCTACTGATTAGAAAACAGAGTGGAGCCTAAATTGTTGATGACAAATGAAAAATGTAAACACTGAGACAGAACCAAACCTAAACTATGACTTAGCAAAAATTCAAAGCTTGATAATGACTTCAAGAAAATGAATCACAACATGAACTTAACTTTTCCAATCCATTCATTAAGGATATTTTGGAAGAGCTTGAGGAATGGGCAGCTAAGTGTAAAAATTCTCCTAACTAAACAATTAAACAATCCACTCACAATGATACAACATCTCATCCATGATTAATGGGTTTTTGAAATATTTGGAAAAGAACATTGGTAACATCATAAGATCTCTACTCTAAAACCAGCTCCTAATTCTATTATGAAACTTAGTTTAACACCACTAAACCTCACTCAAAAGTTACAGATTTCCTTTTAGAATAGTCTTTGAGGAAAGGCTTGTTTGTGAAATGGTAAAAAGGTTGCAAAAGTACTCCAGGCCTTGGACTGATACTATCTTCTGTTCAGATGATTATGAGTCAATATATGTTTTAGAACAAAAGAAGTTTTGTAAATAATGAAGACCGTGGTATTTAAGTTTAACAACTAATGCAATTTAATATGCAATGGATGGCAACTAAACGTGGAATGTAAACATAGTGAGCTAAGCTGGAACTAAACTAGGGTGCTACTAGTCTACAATGATCAGTGCTCAATTAAAAAAACCATTATCAAAATTGAAACGAAATAACAGAGCATGAGTTAAATGCAATTTGCCTCCGGAGTGCCCTAACTAAGTTATCATGCAATTAATCTATGGGATTCTACAGCCTATTTCGTTCATCATGAATGGTATTTTGGAAGAGCTTGTTAGAACAATCCTGGCTGTACAATTCAATGCAAATGCAAACATAAAGACTGAAAGAAATTACAATTAAAAACTAAGACATCACAGCTATTTCCTACCCATTGTTATGATATTTTGGAAGAGTGTTTTAAGAGTAATATCAGCTATGCTACTTAGTGTAAACAAACAACTGAAACCTTCAGTATCACAGTCATGCCTTAGTCATCATAATGATTTTTTGGAAGAGTTTACTAGAATAAGTTGAACTGTGATAATGAACAAAAGAAATTGCAATTAAAATCTATCACACTACAGCCATTTCTCATTCATTATCATGATCTTTTGGAAGAGTTTCTTAGAACAAGTATAGCTATAGTGACTAATGAAATTAACTATGAACTCAAATTTCAAAAACGTGAAAACAACTAAGATACTTATCTAGATTACGAAAGTAAAGCCGTTCAGGAGGCAGGGGCCCTCTACCACCAGACGGAATCTAACTCAAAATCAACTCAACGTGTTCAAAGCAATGTTGTCTTCTTAATTAAAGGAAAATAACTTAAAACAGAGTATTCTCAATCTTTAGAAATATAGCAGTCAATCCACGAAATCTAATCAAAATATAGAGCTTGTCTCTCGGTTTCCCGAGTACATTTATAAAAAATCTTCATAACAGAACTTGCAACAATACGGGGATCATTGTCTTTCCCTATCAAAATCGTACTAGAAATCTAAAGATGGCAGCGTAAAGGGACAAAGGACATCTGGACTGTCCTAGTCCTATTAGGAATCTGCCTCCTTGAATGAGTTCCCACGTACAAAACCACGTCCAGAATTCGGTTCATTCTTCATGGTGAGCAACAAACGTTGAGGACATGATGTGGAATATACCCATGTGTGGCTTTTCCTGAGAGGACACCTGGAACATGCTTGAACGTGAAGACAGCTGCAGAATTGGCGGTTAGCTACGGAATGTCTACATTCTGTAGCTAGTTTCAGTTCAAAATGCATTACCATGACAAAATCACAAAACTTAGCAAGTTAGCCATGATATTCATTTTTAAAGTAATTTTAACTAATTTCATTGATCATTTGGGCCTGGGATAACAATGGACAAAGGAAAATGGAGTGAATTAAGATGAAGGAAAGAACAATCTTGGGGCTCAACACAAGCATCAACCTTAAACTTCAATAAAGAACTAGGGCTTCGCTATTCCAATGGAGTCACCAATAATTTTATGTCAATATGTCATATGGGGAATAGAACACATGTTTCGTGTCCCCAAAAATGGTTCCAGAAATGTTATCACTCAAACTAGCAAGGGATCTAAAAGGGACACCTAAAGGGGAAACTGCTAGATCAAGGGAAACTACAGAGACTTAGCCATTGTCACCTCGGATAAGACTCCTACTCTTTACGGAATTTCATCAATAGGAGGATTCCTGGTATATAGGAAATCACTTATGAAGAATGGATTGACAAATTTATGTAAAGTGGCCTCAATAATTATTTCCCTAGAATAAGATTAAGAATGGAGCTTACTTGCTCTTTAAGAAAGGTATAAGGTTTTATAGGAGAAGGAGGTGATGATTTAAGGGGTGGGTTAAGGAGATATGACTTGTAAAGGAGTTTTTTGATCCCTGAAATCCTTTTAAAACTTGGATTCCATAGTTTTCTTTGATGAAATGTATTTCATAAGAAATGGGACGATACAGGGCCAAGTGGACCCATCTTAGGCTAAGGGGAGGGTGTTTAGAAACTGATGATAATATTAACCTAAAAAATGAAGGGGAAAGGATCAAAAAAATAATTTTCACTTAAAGGTTTCCAATTGATCATACGAGGTGGTAGCCTAGGGAATACCATGGCAAAATTTGATCTCAAAGCTAAGGGTTGGGATATCTCGCAATCCCACTGTCGAAATTTCTTCAAATTTGGAGGAAACCTTGAGGACAGACCAGCGCAGTAGGGGCTAGGAGATTTAACTTTTTCTATGGTTACTTTTTCGGGAAAATGATGCCCTAGGTGGCCTAGCATGGCTAGACATAGAAAGAGGGAGAAAAGGTGAAGCAAAAGGGTTTAAGATGATCACATTTTGATGGATCAATGCCTAATTTCTTTTGGGATATGGATTCAAGGATAATTATGAAGAAGGATCTTGTTTCTAGCTCAAGGAGGCTCTAAGGATAATTATGAAGAAGGATCTTGTTTCTAGCTCAAGGAGGCTCTAAGGAAAACTTTGACCAATATTAGGGAAAAAAGAGTAAGTGGCCTTAAAGTGTTTATATTTCGTTTTCAAATGAATATGGCTTGTCAATATAACTTCGATCTCTAGGAAATTTCATTCAAAAACCGTGCCTCATACATATAGATATGTTATATAGAAACATAATTCCACAATGAAGCATTAAATGCATGCAACAATTAGCCCTAAAATAGTGAAAATCCCATAATCAATGTATGTAGCAAAGTAAAATAAAATAGCATCAATATCATACTTACATGTAAGAAAATATATCCAATAGTCAATACATTTGACAATAAATAATCTCAAAGGTAAGAAAATCCAATCTAAACATCAAAATTCATCCATGCTCCAATTCGTCCTCCAAGAAGAAATGTGAAGTTCTCAAGAGAGATAATGATCCAAATCAAGTGATGATCCAAAATGAATTCAAGTAACCCCTATTTATACACTAATTAGGAGTTTGAATTACCTATCAGGGCCTACATTAGCCCCTAAAATAAAATAATGTGCAAAGTAACTAACTTTTGGTGACAAGCCCACCAAACTAGCTCATAAAAAAAAGAATAACCTCTCAAGAAGTTAAATATTAAATTATGCATGTCATAGGTCCCTCCAAGAGGCCTGATGAGGTCCATAGGTGCCATAATGATGAATAGGACCCTCAAAGGTGATGGATAAGGGGGTGGCCCCTTGTTCTCGAAACAATAAACTTGCGTTGCTCCTAGTGTGTGCGGAGGCACACCAATGACCTCATGGGTCTCCAAGCAAGTTGAAGATTTCTGTAGACTATTTGTAAGGGCTTAGATGATGGAATTAATGATGTCACATCAATGTACAAGTCATGGATCACCTTCCAAGTGTATGGTGTAACTAGGGCCGGATGGGCATAGTGTACCAAGACTTGTACGCTGATGTGAAATCTTTCATTCCATCATCTGAGCCTTTACAGATGGTCTACAAGCATCTTCGACTTACTTAGAGAACCATAAGGTCATTGGTGTGCCCCCACACTGAATAGGAGCACCACAAGTTTACTATTTGGAAAAAAAGGGACCACCACCTTATCCATCATTTTTTAGGGTCTTATTCATCATTATGGCACTTATGGACCTCATCAGGCCTCTTGAAGGGCCTTACAACATGCATAGTTTATTATTTAACCTCTTAAAAGGCTTATTATTTTATTTGTGAGCTAGTTTGGTGGTATTGTCACCAAAAGTTAGTTACTTTGTACATTATTTTATTTTAGGGACTAACATAGGCCCAAATAGGTGATTTGAACTCCTAATTAGTGTATAAATAGGAGTGACTTGAATTCATTTTGGATCATCATTTAATTTGGATCATTCTCTCTCTTGAGAAATTCGCATTTTTTCTTGAAGGATGAATTGGAGCATGGATGAATTTTGATGTTTGGATTCGATTTTATTATCTTGGAACTTCTTTATCATCAAATGTATTGATGGTTAGATATATTCTCTTACATGTAAATATGATATTGATGCTATTTTCTTTTACTTTGTTGCATACATTGATCATGGTTGTTTTAGTGTGTTTGGTGCACGTATATACGAAATCACACCAACTTAAGGGGTGTGGTTTCCCCACTTAAATTGTTGGTAACAAGTAGAAAAAGAAGTGGAGTCAAGAAAGTTAGTGGAACAAGCTAGAATCATAAACACACTAGATAGAGAAATAGCATGCATATATAAAATAAAACTAAAACAAATAAACAAAAGCTCTGAATAGAGTCAAACAACTACAATAGTCCAAATGGTGGCTCTTTGGCCCCTCTTATTGAGTGCTGGTAGGAAATGAGGATGAAACTTTAGCCCTCTTGCCAAAGGGCCCCTAGAACATGGGTTCTAAGTCCCGATGGAAGGATGTTTTTACTCCCAAGCTTGCCTTGGTGCAAAGTCTCCCTCTCTCTACTGTGGTGGACTGAACTTGTTGGAAGGCCAACAATTGAGTCCCCTCTATCTTCAACTCTAGATCACACACTGTTGGTATTGCTTGGGAAATTATGGCCAGCATAACAATGTGTTCACCAATTATTCATCTGATGGTGGCCTTATATAGGATAATTCAAATCCTCCTTCCCTCTCTTGGTACATTGTGGATGGTGACCCAAGAGAGGGGGATGATTCCTTTGTGTGCTACAAATATTATATTTTGTGCTCACTTGATGTTTAAGGAGGCTTTGGTGGTTGTCCTTAGGCAGCTTCAAGTGAGGAATCATTGTCCTGGAGTGTGATTTTTGTGGTGCCGGAAAGTGAATTTCGCCACTCCCAGGATTGTGCGCATTTCGGGTCATAAGGCGCGCAAAGGTGCTCTTCATGAAGGATAATGCACGCAAAATCATTTATGACTTGTTCAAATTTGATTTTTCCTCAAACCTCATAGATTTTTAAATCATTTCCAGAATCTGTAATGTCTTCCAGCCCTGTAAATCCTTCTGCTTGACATTAAATAATGTTGTCTTCTGCTTGTATGATTTTCTAGTGTTAACAGTTTCCCCCTAATGTGTGAGGTCTAGGAAGAATTGTATAGCTGAAATACATTATAGTTTCCTTTTTGTATATCGTGCATAGAGAGAGAGATCTACGTGAAGCTTGGAATTGGAAACACCCTGCACCGGTTCCAAGAATGACCATGTCCGACGGGACCCCTATAAGAAAATATAATACAATACATATACAAATTTTCTACGAGGCAAGCATTTCCCATGGTTGTGATGTTGTGGCTTGTTAAACAAATCTATTTGACAGATACATGTTCTGTCTGTGCCACTAATATGGTAGTGATCTGTTGGTTGCTGACGACAACTGCTGACCCCCTCCAAGGCGTTTTTTCTTTGACAATATGTGGAATGTGGTAACCATATGCATAAAATTGGTATGGAATATAGCTTCACATTGTACGCATAGGTGATGGCTGGGACCTTCCC
>CM076571.1:580444967-580523381 GCA_034641835.2 Pinus albicaulis | reverse complement strand
TGTTGTTTGGGCTCAAACCTAGTCTCTAAATTGGGTTGTTTAATTGTCAACCAGGGTTGGTAAACTACTGAAGTGAGGTGCACTGTATGTGCATAGGTGTTTGTTTCTTACTGCGTTGTGTCTAGTGTTTTATGATGTTTTTGGTCTTTTTATGGTTTTATGTTCACAAGGGAAAGAACTAAATGTTGGTGGAAAGAAGCTACTGGTTAAAAACAGAGTGAAGCCTAATTTGTTGATGACAAATGACAAGTGCAAATGCAAATACTGAAACAGAACCAAACCTAAACTATGACTAAGCAGAATACAAAGCTTGATAATGACTTCAAGAAAATAAATCACAACATGAACTTAACTTGTCCAATTCTTTCATTAAAGGTATTTTGGAAGAGCTTGAGAAATGGGCAGATAAGTATAAAAATTCTCCTAACTAAACAATTAAACAATCAGCTTATAATGATACAACATCTTATCCATGATTAAAGGTTTGTTGAAGCATATTTGGAAGAGAACATTGGTAACATCATAAGATCTCTACTCTAAAACTAGCTCCTAATTCTATTCTGCAACTTAGTTTAACATCACTAAACCTTACTCAAAAGTTATAGATTTCCTTTTAGAATAGTCTTGAGGAAAGGCTTGTTTGTGAAATGGTAAAAAGGTTGCAAAAGTATTCCAGGCCTTAGACTAATACTTTCTTCTGTTCAGATGATTATGAGTTAATATAGGTTTGGAACAAAAGAAGTTTTGTAAATAATGAAGGACGTGGTATTTTAAGTTTAACAACTAATGTAAATTAATATGCAATGGATGACAACTAAATGTGGAATGTAAATACAGTGAGCTAAGCCAGAACTAAACTAGAGTGCTACTAGTCTATAATAAACAATGCTAAACTAACAAGCCATTATCAAACTTGAAACAAAATAACAGAGCATGAATTGAATGCAATTTGACTCCAGAGTGCCCTAACTAAGTTATCATGCAATTAATCTATGGGATTCTACAGCCTATTTCGTTCATCATGAATGGTATTTTGGAAGCGCTTGTTAGAACAATCATGGCTGTACAATTCAATGCAAATGCAAACATGAAAACTGAAAGCAATTACAATTAAAAACTAAGACATCACAGCTATTTCCTACCCATTGTTATGATATTTTGGAAGAGCTTTTTAAGAGTAAGATCAGTTATGCTACTTAGTGTAAACAAGCAACTGAGACCTTCAGTATCACAGTCATGCTTTATTCATCATAATGATTTTTTGGAAGATTTTACTAGAATAAGTTCAATTGTGATAATGAACAAAAGAAATTACAAATAAAACCTATAACACTACAGCCATTTCCCATTCATTATCATGATCTTTTGGAAGAGTTTCTTAGAACAAGTATAGCTATAGTGACTAATGAAATTAACTATGAACTCAAACTTCAAAAACGTGAAAACAACTAAGATACTTATCTAAATTACAAAAGTAAAGCCGCTCAGGAGGCAGGGGCCCTCTACCACCAGACGAAATCTAACTCAAAATCAACTCAACGCGTTCAAAGCAATGTTGTCTTCTTCATTAAAGGAAAATAACTTAAAACAGAGTATTCTCGGTCTTTAGAAATATAGCAGTCAGTCCATGAAATCTAATCAAAATCTAGAGCTTGTCTCTCGGTTTCCCGAGTACATTTATAACAAATCTTCATAACATAACTTGCAACAATACGGGGATCATTGTCTTTTCATATCAAAATCGTACTAGAACTCTAAAGATGACAGCGTAAAGGGACAAAGGACATCTGGACTGTCCTTGTCCTATTAGGAGTCTGCCTCCTTGTATGAATTCGCACGTACAAAACCACGTCCAGAATTCAGTTCATTCTTCATGGTGAGCAACAAACGTTGGACATGATGTGGAATAAACCCATGTGTGGCTTTTCCTGAGAGGACACCTGGAACATGCTTGAACGTGAAGATAGCTATAGAATTGGCGGTTAGCTACGGAATGTCTCCATTCTGTAGCTAGTTTCAGTTCAAAATGCATCACAATGACAAAATCACAAAACTTAGCAAGTTAGCCATGATACTCATTATTAAAGTAATTTTAACTAATTTCATTGATCATTTGGGCCTGGGATAACAATGGAAAAATGAAAATGGAGTGAAGTAAGATGAAAGAAAGAACAATCTTGGGGCTCAACATACCTCCACTGCTGACTTCTTGCATGTCCTCATGCAACTTATTCCATAAACTCAGAGACTTCTGCAAGAACATCCAACCCTCTTCTTCTTCTTTGCCTGGAAGTTAAAGGTCTTCTGGGCTTCCTGATGACTAACTTGAACCTTAAATTGGAAAGTGCCCTGATTAACTTCTTGTTCCTCTTTTTCAACTTTTCATTAGCCTTTTCTAGTTTGTCCATTTGTAGAGACAGGGTTGAGTTCATACTGGTTTTGAGTTTGACTTGTTCCTTCAGAATATCATTCTCAGTTTTGATATGTCTATTAAGTACTTTCAGCTCGTACCTATCTCTTCTTAACACATCTATTTCGGACAGTGGAGGACTAGGGGTTCTATCTCTACTCTCTGAAGCTTTCCTTTCCAATGTTTTAACATAGTCATAAACTTCTTGCTGTGCAGGGTCAATTTCAGGGGTTTCTTCATCAAAATCTTCTTCAACATCTTCTTCAATAGATGTTTCCTCATCTTCTATGTTTATCACCCCGGTTTGTTTGATCTGTGTTTTCCTTAGTTTCCCCCTGAGTCTATGGCTCCTTCTCGGCTGGGATGGTCCCTCTCCTTTTTCTGTGGCAAATTTTCTGATTACCCTCTCTTCCTTAAGCTGTCTCTTAATCTGAGTCAACTTCTCAGAGATTATTTCTTCACTACTTTCTTGAATTGCTTTATCAGTTACAATTTTAGAGGCTCTCCATTTTCTGCTTCTCTTTGTAGGCTGATGTTCAGGTGAAGGCTCTTTTGGTTGCTCAAAGTGATTTCTCACCAAGAAATTATCCCAAGTATCTTTTGTTTTGGCTAAATGGTGTTCAATTAAAATCTTAACCAAGCCATGATGGTATAGATTTTTCTCTAGGAATTGGACTCTCCTTTGAACACTTGAAGCCATATTTTTTAAACTTTGAAGCAAAAAATAGGGCAAATTAAGCTCTTCTTCTAGAAAATGCATTATCAACCTAATATGGTAAACATAGAAAGTACCATATCTACCTTCACAAGTGATAAATTTTTATAGAATAAGCAATATATTTCTCCATTTATTCTTTAATGTAGAGCTTGGAATTCCCTTTTTAAATACAGTGACATCCATGCCTGGTGATTTGAGGATTTTCTTCCATGATTCATTATGAAATTCTCTATTCTTAAACCATATTTCTCCATGTCTACGCAATCTTGTTGCTTCTGCAATAAAAACCTTTGTGACAGTGAATTTAACATCTCCAACTTCAACCTCGGCTCCTTTGAATGAACTTGCAAATGTTTTAGTAACTTCTTTGTGGAAGCCATTAAATTTCTCAAGGAATTATAGCCATCCTGCCTGTTGCAACATTTCTCTACTTTGAGGGTATCCTTCCAGGTATTTTGTGCCTACTGGTTCAGTTCTCACGATGAGGCCCATAATTTCTTCTTCAATCTTCGGATTAGTACTCTTTCTTTTCACGGAGACAATGACTTCAACCTTAAAACTGATGTACCTCTGCTTCTTGGTGACAGTGGCTTCAAATTTTCAAACTGGTATACCTCTGCTCACAGTGATAGAGATACCTCTGTTTTACAGAATGAAATGATGAAGGGTTGGCTATGGGATGGAGTAATAGGGAGTGGTTACGAAATGAGTTAATGAAGTGAGGTGAAGAAAACAAATCAATGAGTGAAAAGACTGCGGAGATTTTTTTTTATAACGGATTCAAAAATCATCATTAAATGATTTGGCTAGGTGACGTAAGAAAATCAAACACCTCATCCTTTTAACCGCTTAAATGATGATCGGGTATAGAATTTGAAATGAAGGATTTTTATCCAAATTTTTGCGGAGGGTATATTTGGCATGATCAATAAAAATAATCAAAACAACTTTTCGAATGATTCATAACTAGACTATACTAAAGTTTTTCATGAAATGCCATTATAATCAGAACTTTTTACCTTTTCTTTTCATCTGCTTTTTGTGGTCTTTGTATACTTTGTTCTCCTCTGGACACCATTACTTTGTGAGTCTTTATAATCCTTCTTGATTCTTCTTGTTCACGGATATACTGGATCATCTTGTTGCACTTCAAATGTCTGTTGATCAGTTCCTTCAGGGTCTGTAGCTGCGGAATGACTGTCTAGCTGCGGAAAGTCTGATTAGCTGTAGAATGTACCTGTAGAGAATTTTAATCATGGAATGGAGTGGTTTGGAATATACATGGAATATTTTATGGAATGGGTGAAGATAGATGATGAAACATGGTATAATGGAATATGTATGAAGTGAATGATGGAATGGGATGGATTACAATTTATGAAATGGAGTGGAAGAATATAAGAAATGGCCTGCAATCCATGACATATGTTATTCATTTGCAGAAAAACATCAAACTTTAAATTTTGATATGGAAATGAGGTGGATGAAGTATGGAATGAAATGAATGAAATATGGAATGAAGTGAAGTATGAATTAATGAATGAAATGGAGTATGGATGGATAAGTAAATGGAATGAAATGAAATGAGATGGATCATACGTGCAATGGATCTGAACTTATGATTTTGTAACAGCTTCTTGCAGAAAAAAAATGGAAAATTTAGAGTGTCAGAAAGACTCTGATTTTCTCCCTATCTTTTCTGTATAAACATGCCAATCAGTGATTGGTTTTCATGTTTATACTTTTTTTTTTTTTTTTCAAAAATGACTTCAGAAAATTCAATCAAGTTGATGAAGAAGAAATATTATTCTTCATTAACTTCACATCATTGTTTTCCTGGAACTTCTTGACAAATTCTTCTCTTGAGAGTGGTTTGTGATACAGCTTCAATCTATAACCATTCACAAGAAAAGTGACCTCTTCTTCATCTATTGTCCTGATTTTTACTGCTCCATTGTCAAAAATTTCAACAAGTTCATATGGCCCAAGCCAATGTGTTTGAAATTTACCTTGAAAATCCTTGAATTTTGAATCAAACAAGAGAGCCCAGTCACCTTCTTTGAACTTCTTCTCTTTGATGTACTTGTCATGCCATCTAGTGCTTTGCTGTTGGACTAGACTTGTTTTCTGAACTGCATCTTGTCTGATCTTTGAATCAAATAAGAGAGCCCAGTCACCTTATTTGAACTTCTTCTCTTTGATGTACTTGTCATGCCATCTAGTCCTTTTCTGTTGGACTAGACTTGTTTTCTGAACTGCATCTTTTCTGATCTCATCCAATTCATTAATCTGCTCCAATCTATGCTTTTGTGCCTCCGTTAAATCAAGTCCTAGCTGAACTGCCATTTTGAAAGTTTGAATCTGGAACTCTATGGGAAACAAAACTTGCTTTCCATAAACAAGTTCATAAGGAGTATGGCATGTTGTGTTTCTCCATGTAGTTCTATAGGCCCACAAGGCTTCAGGAAGCCTATCTACCCAATCTCTTCTATGTAAATGAACAGTTTTTGTTAGGATTCCTTCAATGACCTTATTAGTAGATTCCACTTGACCATTTGCTTGTGGATGATAAGGAGTAGATTTTCTATGCCTGATTTTGTACCTCTCCATCATTTGTTCCACTAGCCTTGATGTAAATTGATCTCCTTGATCTGTAACAATTTCCCTTGGGACACCAAAACGAGTAAAAATATCCTCAAAAAGAAAATTAACTACAGATGCTTCAGTAGCAGAAAGTAATGGCTTGGCCTCTACCCATTTGGTAACATAATCAATGCAAACTAATATATATTTCTTTTGTCTTGATGGAGGACTAATAGGTCCTACAAAATCCAAAGCCCATTTTTCAAAAGGTTCAATATGTACTTGAGGTTGTAATGGCATCTCACCTGAAGGAGAAGGTTTCCCTACCCTTTGGCAACTGTCACACCTTTTGACATACTCTTTAGCATATTTAAACAAGGATGGCCAATAATATCCTAAATTAAGGATCTTATAGGCTGTCCTCTTATCAGCAAAGTGTCCACCACAAGGTTCATCATGACATGCTTTGAGAATCTCGGGCATCTCATCTTCACGAACACATCTCCTAATGATCAAATCTGGACATGTCTTGTACAACTCATTAACAACCCATGAATATTTTGCACTGTCATAAATGATTTTTCTTTTATCTCTTGCATTCATTATTGAAGGAAATTTTCCTGAAACTAAATAATTAGCAATGTCAACAAACCAAGGAGTTTGAGTAGAAATTGCAAAAAGATATTCATCAGGAAATTGATCTTCAACTGAAGTGTCATCTTTGATGTTTTGGAGTCTAGATAGGAAATCAGCTACTGTGTTTTGTTTTCCAGGCCTATCTAGAATGGTAATGTTGAATTCTTGTAAAAGAAATAACTATCTTATGACTCTGCCATTAGTAATTGATTTATTCATTAAGTATCTAATTGCAGAATGATCAGTGTGAACAAAAGTTTCATAGCCTGTTATATAGTGTCTGAATTTTTTTATGGCATGAACAACAACTAAAAACTCTTTTTCAGTTACAGTATAGTTTAACTCTGCAGGAGTCAAATTTTTACTGGTATAGTAGATGGCATAAGGAATCAAGTCTTTTTGTCCCAATACTGCTCCTAGAGCTGTATCAGAGGCATCTGTCGAGATATGAAAAGGTAACTTCCAGTTAGGTCCCCTTAATATAGGTGCTTCAGAAATTTTGGTTTTCAGGGTTTCAAAAGCTAACTGGCAATCAGAAGTCCATTTGAATTCACAATCTTTGGTGAGTAATTTGAAGAGTGGAGATGTTATTTTGGTGAAGTTTTCTATAAATCTCCGATAATATCCTGTAAATCCTAGAAAACTTCTAACATCTCTTTGAAAACTTGGAATAGATAAGTTAGATATGACTTCAACTTTAGACTCATCAACTCTAATCCCATCCCCTGAAATGTGATGCCCTAAAACAATACCTTCAGTAAACATCATAAAACATTTTTCATGACTAAGTGAAAGATTTGCTTCTTGACATCTCTTTAAAACTTTTTCCAAATTTTCTAAAGCTTCTTCAAATGTATTTCCATAAACTGTGAAATCATCCATGTATACTTCTACACAATCATGTATTAGATCTGAAAAAATTCCTAATACTGCCCTTTGGAATGTTGCAGGTGCATTGCATAATCCAAATGGCAATACTTGGTAAGCATAGGTACCCCAAGGACAGGTAAATGTGGTTTTTTCTTGATCTTCAAGTGCTACTTGGATTTGATTGTAACCACTAAACCCATCTAGGAATGAGAAGTACTTTTTGCCAGCTAATGTATCTAACACTTGATCTATGAAAGGTAAGGGAAAATGGTCTTTAAGAGTAGCTTTGTTTAATTCTCGGTAGTCAATACATACCCTCCATTTAACATTTTTCTTTGGCACAATTACCAAAGGAGAAACCCACTGACTATCTAAAATAGGATAGATAAAGTTGACATTCAACAATTTCTGCAATTCTTCTTTAACAATCTCCCTAAGATTTGGATTCATCCGTCTTTGAGGTTGTCTGATTGGTTTACAATTTTCCTCTATATAGATGTGATGAGTGCAAGTCTTGGGGATTATCCCTTTCATGTCAGTGTACTCCCATGCATATGCAGAAGAATGTCTCTGTAATACTTTAACTAACTCTTCTTGTTGAGATTTTTCTAGGTTCTTGTTTATGTTCAAAGTTTTGCCCGGAAATATCTCACTTGTAGATCTGCCAAATTTATCCATAGAATGAAGAGACATCTGCCTTGATGAAAAAAACTCAATGTTGGATTCCTCTTGAAATGATTCATGTTTGTGTTCTGGAGAGGATTCAAAGTTTTCTAGAGTATTCAGAATTTGATTATCTTCACTAATTTCTGAAATTGTGAAGAGAGGTTGTAAATCTTCTTCATCCTCTATCCATTGAGTATCATCTAAATATGTAATTGTCCTAGCTGGAGGATACAAAGTGAATTTATTAGTTGAACTACCATCAGAGATGTACATATCACCGGATCTACAACTAATGAAAGCATCAGCTGTAGCCAACCAAGGTCTTCCTAATATGACAGGATTCCCTCCTAGATTATTCTTAGGAGTTAGGATCATGAAATCCACAGGGTACTCCCAAGAATCTAGGGACACTGGAATGTCTTCTATTACCCCATCAGGTTTGATCACAGGTCTGTCTGCTAATTGTAATAATGTGGGTGTAAAGAGAAGATTAGAAAGTTTCAGTTTATCCATGATTTGTCTACTCATGATATTGATTGCTGCTCCTAAATCAATGAGTGTGTTTTGGATTTCAATTCCATTGATGTGAATTTTAACAATTGGATTTCCTGGGTCTAGATACTTTGGAATAGCAATCTTACCCATCATAATGTCTGCTATTTTTCCTACCAATTGAATTTTCTTTGTCTCTCTTATTCTTTTTCTTGTTTTCTTCATGCTTAACTCCTTTATTGTTTTGGCTAAAATTGGAATTTCCTTGATGGCCTGTAATAATGGAATTTTAATGCAAACATTTCTCAGCTCATCTAGGAAATCATAATTAGGCACCATAATTTGTTTTTCTACACCTCTATCAATTTGTAATCTTTCTGGAAAGGGAGGTGTAGAAGTAGATGTTGATGGCTGCTCTAATACAAGAGTTGAAATTATTGGATCTTTTTGCTTTAATTTTTCAGTGTTTGGGTCTTGAAAAGATGTGTCTTCCTCAAGATTTTTATTCACCCGTAGAGAGTCTTCCTCAGAGTTATCTTGTTCTTGTATGATCACGGAAGGTTTCCTCTTTTCAAGTATTCTTCTAGACCTAATTTGAACATCACTAAGGTCTAAAGGAGTAATTAAATGAGTTGGAAACTGTTGGCCTTCTATCATGTATGTGTTTTGAGGATTTTTATTATTGGGGTTTGGTATGGGTTGAGCAGGAAACTGATTTGATTTTTGAGGAAATGGTAACGGAAGTGGTTGATTTTGATGTGGTAGGTTCTGATGATGTTGTTGAGGATTTTGTTGAAAATTTTGTTGAGGATTTTGAGAAGAAAAATGTGGGTATGGTGGATAGGATGGTGGATACTGATAATATTGAGAGTATCTTCCATAGGGATTTTGTGCTCCTTGTGCCCAAGCTTGAGATTGATTTTGAAATTGAGGCCAAGGTTGCTGCCAAGAATTCCAATTTAGTGGAGAATGGTTATACATTTGGTCATGGAATCCTTGTGTTTGAGGTCCTTGCCAAGGCCTTCTAGAGACAAAGTTGAGAGATTCTGTGGAGTTTGTAGGGGTTTCCTCTTGAAAGATAGCTTTAAGACTAGGAAGTGAAGGACAACTCTTGGTCTTATGTTTTTCAGAACAAATGACACAGGTCTCTACAACTTTTGCATCCAAAGGACACTCTCTCAAGGCATGTTTCTTTCTACATTTGGGACAAAAGATTGCCAAGGCATCAGATTCAGCTTTTTGCTTGTTTTGTATCTTAAGGGTGTCTATTTGTTCACTAAGACTCCCTAAGATATCAGATTTGAAATTATCAAGCATATGTCCTATTTCCCCGATCTAATTTCTCTATCGGTCCTGCAAAAGTTTACTTTATTTGCTCTTTGCAAGAGAAGGATCTCTTGGACCTTTTACAGTTTTAGATTTCCCTCTTGAAAGGTTGATACATAACTCAGATATTTCAGGTAATGTGAGCTGTGATATACCCCCTTTTCCCATCATGTTAAGGATATCCAACCATTCATCCCTAATTGTTTTCAACAAAAGAGCTTTTAAGGTGTCTTGATCTAGGTTTTCCATTTTTGCTCTTTTGATGTTGTAATGAAATCTTTCCAAAAAATCTTCCAAATTTTCATCTTCTTTTTGTAACATCTTAAACACTTCCTCCTTATGATTGACTGGCATACAATAATCCAAATACCTCTCTAGAAATGCTTGTTTCATGTCTTCCCATGTCCAAATGGAGCTGTTGATCAAACTCATAAACCACTTCAATGCTGCTCCTTTCAAGGTTGAAGGAAATAGTTGAAGTTTCTGAGCATCTTGTAAGTAGTCATAAGTTCTACATAGGACTTCAAATTCAAATAGGAAGGTTTCGGGATCTTCAGTTTTAAGTCCATAGAAGTTTGGAAGGACAGAGGGTGAAATGTTTTTCATGGTTGTATTAGTTTCTTCATCTATTATAGGAAACCCAAAAGAGCTTCCCATTTCTCTTCTACCTCTTCCTCCTTCTGCACCTCTACCTCCTTCTCCTCTACCTCTACCTCTACCCCCTCCAAATAATGTGTGTTCTCCATTAAATACTCCTCCTCCCCCTTCTTCTGCCATGGTTGATTCTCCTGTGGAAGTGGAAAAGTTTGTGTCCCTAACAGGAGTCTTTGGATATTCTCCTAAGGCAGGTTCAGTGGATGAAGTGGAAGGTTTCTCTAATGGAATATTTGATCTTAAGTCTTCTAGAAGTCCAGGATCAGTAAAAGATGGAATGTGGGTCTGAGTTGAAGGTGTACTAGCTCTTGGTCTAGGTGAAACAAGTGGTGTTCTAGGAATCAAACTTCTGCTTCTGCTGCTTATGAATCTACCCCTTGAGTCTCTCTCTCTATGCATATAATTTTTTTTGGGAGTTAAGAAACAAAGGTTACCTAGTTTTCACTTCCCCGGCAACGGCGCCAAAATGTTTGGGCTCAACCTAGTCTCCTAAATTGAGTTCATTTAATTGTCAACCAGGGTTGGTAAACTGCTAAAGTGAGGTGCACTGTATGTGCCTAGGTGTTTGTTTCTTACTGCGTTGTGTTAGTGTTTTAAGATGTTTTTGGTCTTTTGATGGTTTTATGTTCACAGGGAAAAGAAATAAATGCTGATGGAAAGAAGCTACTGGTTAAAAACAGAGTGAAGCCTAATGTGTTGATGACAAATGACAAATGAAAATACTGGGATAGAATCAAACCTAAACTATGACTTAGCAAAAACGCAAAGCTTGATAATGACTTCAAGAAAATTAATCACAACATGAACTTAACTTGTCCAATCCATTCATTAAGGATATTTTGGAAGAGCTTGAGGAATGGGCAGCTAAGTGTAAAAATTCTCCTAACTAAACAATTAAACAATCCACTCACAATGATACAACATCTCATCCATGATTAAAGGTTTATGAAACATATCTGGAAAAGAACATTTGTAACATCAAAATATCTCTACTCTAAAACTAGCTCCTAATTCTATTCTGCAACTTAGTTTAACACCACTAAACTTCACTCAAAGGTTATAGATTCTTAGAATAGTCTTTTGAGGAAAGGTTTGTTTGTGAAATGGTAAAAAGGTTGCAGAAATACTCCAGGCCTTGGACTGTTATTATCTTTTGTCCAGATGATTATGAGTTAGTTATATATTTGGAACAAAAGAGGTTTTGTAAATAATGAAGGTCGTGGTGTTTAAGTTTAATCAACTAATGTAATTTAATATGCAATGGATGACAACTAAATGTGGAATGTAAATACAGTGAGCTAAGCTAGAACTGAACTAAAGTACTATCAGTCTACAATAAACATTGCTAAAATAACAAGCCATTATCAAACTTGAAACGAAATAATAGAGCATGAATTGAATGCAATTTGACTCCGGAGTGTCCTAACTAAGTTATCATGCAATTAATCTATGGGATTCTACAGCCTATTTTTTCCATCATGAATGGTATTTTGGAAGAGCTTGTTAGAAAAATCCTGGCTGTACAATTCAATTCAAATAAAACATGAAAACTGAAAGCAATTACAATTAAAAACTAAGACATCACAACTATTTCCTTCCCATTGTTATGATTTTTTGGAAGAGCGTTTTAAGAGTAAGAATGACTATGCTACTTAGTGTAAACAAACAACTGAAACTTTCAGTATCACAGTCATGCCTTAGCCATCATAATGATTTTTTGGAAGAGTTTACTAGAATAAGTTCAACTGTGATAATGAACAAAATAAATTGTAATTAAAATCTATAACACTACAGCCATTTCTCATTCATTATCATGATCTTTTGGAAGATTTTCTTAGAACAAGTATAGCTATAGTGACTAATGAAATTAACTATGAACTCAAATTTCAAAAACGTGAAAACAACTAAGATACTTATCTAGATTACGAAAGTAAAGCCGTTCAAGAGGCAGGGGCCCTCTACCACCAGATGGAATCTAACTCAAAATCAACTCAACGTGTTCAAAGCAATGCTGTCTTCTTCATTAAAGGAAAATAACTTAAAACAGAGTATTCTCAATCTTCATAAATATAGCAGTCAATCCACGAAATCTAATCAAAATATAGAGCTTGTATCTCGGTTTCCCAAGTACATTTATAACAAATCTTCATAACAGAACTTGCAATAATACGGGGATCATTGTCTTTCCCTATCAAAATCATACTAGAACTCTAAAGATGGCAGCATAAAGGGACAAAGGACATCTGGACTGTCCTAGTCCTATTAGGAATCTGCCTCCTTGAATGAGTTCCCACGTACAAAACCACGTCCAGAATTCGGTTCATTCTTCATGGTGAGCAACAAACGTTGAGGACATGATATGGAATATGCCCATGTGTGGCTTTTCCTGAGAGGACACCTGGAACATGCTTGAACGTGAAGACAGTTGCAGAATTGGCAGTTAGCTACGGAATTTCTGCATTCTGTAGCTAGTTTCAGTTCAAAATGCATTACAATGACAAAATCACAAAACTTAGCAAGTTAGCCATGATATTCATTTTTAAAGTAATTTTAACTAATTTCATTGATCATTTGGGCCTGGGATAACAATGGACAAAGGAAAATGGAGTGAAGTAAGATGAAGGAAAGGATAATCTTGGGGCTCAATAGGGGGTCCCTTAGGCCATGGTTATCTCAGAAATGGTGCAAGGTGTTGTCAATTCCAAAATTCACGCAGACCTCTCTCTCTCTCTCTCTCTCTCTCTCTCTCTCTCTCTCTCTCTCTCTCTGCGTACAATAAAGAAAAGAAACTATAAGGTATTTTGGCTATACAGTTCTTCCTATACCTCACACATTAGGGGGCAACTGTTAACATTGGAAGATCGTATAACAGAAGACGACATCAATTAATGTTGAGCCTAAGGATTTACAGGGTAGGAACACATTATGGAATAAAAAAGTATTTAAAATCTCTAAGGTTTTGAGAAAATCAGATTTGAACTAGTCATAAATGTTGAATTGCGTGCTTTATCCTTCGAGAAGAGTGCCTTCTGCACGCCTTTTTGACCGATAAGTGCGCCTTCCTGGAAATGGAAAAAAATTTCTTTTCGAGACCACACCAAGCAAAGGACAGTTACTCCTTATGTGAAAGCCACCTAAGGACAGCCACTAGTGCATCCTTAGACATTATGTGAGCACACAAAATAATATTTGAGCACACAATGGAATCACACCTCTCCCTTGGGTCACTATCCATCATGTACCAAGGGAGGGAAGGAGGATTTGAAACTCACCTATATAAAGCCCCAGAGAGATGAAGAAATGGTGATCACATTGTTATGCTAGCCAAAGTTTCCCAAGAAACACCAACAATGTGTGTGACCTAGAGCTGGAGCTAAAGAGGACTTGATAGTTGGCCACCCAACATCTTAGTCCACCACAGTAGACAGAGAGAGGGATACTTCATCAGAGGCAAAGCTTGGAAGGCAACATCCTTGCATCGAGACCTAGAGCCATTGCCTAGGGGCCCTTTGGCAAGTGGGTAAAATTTCTTCTCCATTTCAAACGTTTAATAAGAAGAGGCCATCGAGCCATCGTTTGCATTATTATTGTTTTGACTCTCTATATATCTTTTGTATATTTGTGTTTTAGTTTTAGTTTAACTAGAGCATACTTTAGCATACTATTTCCACTACATTTTATGCTTTTGAGCTCCACCACTTTCTGCCTGTTACCAATAGTTTAAAGAGTAGACCACAGTATTTAAGCTGGTGCGATTTTGTACACCCGTGCGACTAATCCACCACAAAAATAGTGGGGTTACATATTTGACTCAACATTACATCAAATGCCCAAAATAATGGGATTACATGACTTAACCCCAATAATACATACATGACTAAATATTACAATGATTTACAACATGGGTCTTTAAATGACCTTTACATTAAGAGACAATCTGAAATTTATAACCAAAACCAAGGACATAAATACTGAGGTAGCAAGACCAGATATTCTTCAGCAACCATCATATACCATATAGGATATGCACCATAAGCATTTGAAAACAACAACATGCACATCTTCATCATCAATTTGTATGATAAGACAATGTAGCTTTAATATCATCAACCTGTGACCAAGTATGCAACATCAACAACATAATATTGTTCTGTAGAGATATGTTATCAAATCATCCTCTTGACCTTATCAAGTTCAACTTTCTCTTTCACTTTGTAGGAAAATCCTCAACCCAAAGACATATACAACATATCTTTTCATTCATCAACAACATATATGAGAACCAAGCATATCATCGTAAAGTAAGATAGGATAGTACAGAATCATTCTTCAACATCATCTATATGTAGCTAGATATGCCATGTCTCCAACTATCATCCAACATATGTAGTAGTAGTATATCAATAACCATGTGTTCATGAAACCATTGGTAACTTCATCAATATGAAACTCAAGTAATCATCCATATGATCCCTATTTGCAATTCATTGATATCTCATGACATAGAGATAGCAATATATATGAACTAATCATCATAAATTAATCATAGCATGATATTGTACAATTAAGCTCTATTAGCGATCCATATAAACATGTAATCCTATCATATGTAGCATAAGATACACATGCATCATCATATAGTTGTGCAAACAAGGAGAATCTCCTTTCATCACAAATATGATCAGCAACATCATACCAACTATGTAGCTCAAGAAACATGTAGATGTCATCCATAAATTAACCATCTGCAACTGTGCATCACATAAGACATAATGATAAAAACATATAAATGTCAGCAAGTAGTGAGTGAATCATTAACCATAGCATGCACATCTTCTTCAACAAGTGTGTAATATATCCAAAACTTCATTAACATATGTGTCTCCAAAAGCATAACCAATGATACATACTTTTCATGAACATCATTATGCAACAAGGAATGGTAAAGAAATCATAATGCCAAAAATGCACTAATATAAGCATAGAAAATGCTTCCCCTAAACCTATGCCAATTTTTCACTGTCAATTCTGATCACATTCCCATATCATCCATCAGTAAAGTCATCGAAGAAACTTTATCAATCAGTAAAGCACATTAAAGCAGCAATGTCATATTGCAACAACTTTTAAACTCTCACAAGCCAATTTTAATTCTAAGTAGTATCTAAGCATCAGTAGACTGTAACCAACCAATGTCAGAACCAGAAAGCCAATTGGTAACTAATTGAAGCATATGAGAGCATTTCCCTGAGTCTGTCCTATTTTTTATTCATCATAGAGAATCATACACAACTTTCTAGATTAGAAATCATGTACATATATGTGACTATCCTTCATAGTATCCACGTACATAAAGTAAAATGTTGTTGTTGTTTTTTTTACATAACCACAACTCCACCCTGGGCATGTATTGTATGTTCTTGTTCACTATTACTACATCAGATGCACTACCAGTAATATGAGCAACTTGATATCAAAACAACCATGGGAATCATTATCAAGATAAAATATGTATTTCTCCCCCTGATATTATACATCATTGATCTTGAGGCCTTGATAATCATCTTCTACTCTCATGAGTTCATGTACCTCTCATCACTTCTGCAGTCACTGTGAGAAGTATTTTTAAGAACAATATACTTCGGAATAGACCGTTTTATTTTATTATGAGTCATAACCATCCTCATTTATGTGAGAATTCATTTCTTTAAACATGTATAATTTATATTAGTTTCTATATCCTCTTAATATGACCTTTCATGATTATTTATCTATGAACTTGCATATGGTTGATGTAAATACAATTACATTTCCTTTATCTGCCATTTTACTTGCACTTAGAATAGTTTTCTTTAGCCCTTGAACTAATAAAGTATCAGTTTCTATTCCGTGTTTATTAATTTTGGCCCTACCTTTTCCCAGAAATTTTGCTGGAGCACTATTTGAAAGAATAACCTTACCATCTTGGTTTTTTGAGAGAGACACCACCTTATTCTTATCTCCAGTCATGTGATGAGAACATCCACTATCTATGTACAATTCATCTTCAAATTCAAACAAGAAAAGAGAAATAAAAAACCTCACATGTTCTTTTTCTTTATGCTTATTATGAGGTATGTTGGGGGATCCATCTTCTTTAGGCCTTTTGACATCCATATTGTTATCCAATTTCTTTCCATGTTGTTTGTGGCGATCCATTGACTTGTTCCTATATTATTTTTCTACATGCCCAAAAATTTTACAAGAATAACATCTTATATGACTAGAAGAGGGCGTCGAAGAACCATAATATATTTTTTTCATATTCCTTATATTGCAATCGATATCTTTGTGATAAAATATGTTGCAAGTAAAAAAATATCCCCTGAGGAAACCTAAGTACCAGGGAGTTGATGTAAATCTTGTGAGTTGATTCCTTGCTTGTAACAATATGCATTTGTAGTTGGCTACAACATGTCCATAATTATGACATATAAATCATTTAACATTAATGATCAGAGTAGAGAACTGATTATCAGTTCTATAGTTAGGAGCAAATTATTTCCTTTGAAGGTTCACTTTCCTTGGTTGTTGACCAGGTTGACTTCTTATCTCCTTATTGATAACTTCAGGTTTTGCATTGTTACCTTTTAGATTCCTTGCATTAGCTTCTAAACTAGATTCTCCTTCAAAATTTTCATGAAACTCAAGACCATATTTAATGGCGGGAGACCTTTGACTACTAAGAATATTATCCAAAATCTTAGTGCTATCTTGAAATCTCAAGTATTTATCCTTTTCTTCTAATTTACCTTTTAAAATGTTTACCTCAACCTACATTCTTTGGTATTACTCTTCCTTTTCTAGATATTGCTTCTTCATTCCTTCTTCAATCTTTATTCCTTCTTCCACTTGATCCCTTAATTTGACCATCTCTTCTTTCAGCCCATTCTCCTATTCTTCAAATGCTTGAAGTAGCTCTTCATTTCGCTTGTCTGACTTTTCAAGATATTCTCTTAGAGAGAAGATCTCAGCTTCAAGGCCTTCACAACATTCTTTAGATTTTACATCAACATTTACTGATTTAATATGATCCTTGTGATCATATGCCTGCAACTTATTTTAAGATTAACAATATTTTTCAAATAAAGATCAAGTTTTCTTCTAAGATTGAAAATTTCTTCTAACTCGTCTTCTTCTTAATCAGTAACTCCGTCTGACATAAGAAATATTGTTTTATCATCATGTTTATTGTTAGAGATAAGATTACTTGGTAGTTCCCCTAATGAGAAACCTTGTTTTTGGTTTTCTTCATGGATTTCTTGTAGCTTATCCCACACTTTCTTTGTAGTTTCATAATGCATAACCCTATTTAATGTTGAATCAGGTATGCTATTAATGATTTAACTCAATTCCTTACTGTTCTTTTGCACTTCCTTGTCAGATGGAGGAACTTTGGTGTAGCCATTGCATACTGGTACCAAACATCAAGGTCCATTAGATTAGACTTCATATTTTCTTTCCATTGTTGATAATTATCATTTCTTAACATAGGAACACCTTCATTGTCCATTTTTTTTACTTTCCTTGATCTTTTGCTTCTAGGGCCATCATTTTTTAATATGTTTTCTATTTATAGTGATTGCTTTCACTTTCACCCGTGAGTGCAAGTTCAATGTCATCATAACTATCATCATTATTTCATAAAAAAGTAAATGGACCATAATTAGAACAAAATCCCATACCTTATAATTCTTGGTCACTGTCTTATTCATTCTTGATCAACATAAACTGGGGTGCTCCCAAAACTGAATATTTGCTGAAATTTGTAACTATCACTACATCTGATATATCACTATCACAATTTTTTGAATCCTTATTTCAAGTTATCTTATTCTTTCCCATAATCCTTGATACACTCCAAGTGGTTAAGCTTCAACTAAAGTGACCTTCTCTTAAACCAATTTTTGGGGAAAATAATGAGAAGGGGGCGAAGGGGGGGTGTGTGGGGGGCTTGAATAAATATTTTAAAACTCACATAAACCTTTCAATTTCCAATTCATATTTTTGTACGCTACTGTAATGAATTTAACTAGCGTATATACGTGACTGTGATGAAGATAAGTAGCGTATATCTAGTTAACTAACTTATCATTTAATTCATCATTTGTTTACTTTGAGCCAGCGCATTCATACTTCATTAGACATAACTAAACAATAACCATGAGAAGAAAGAACAAAATAAACCATCACACATAAGCAACACATCAACACGCATGAACACTAGGATTTTTAGGTGGAAACCAAATGTGGGAGAAAACCACCGTTGTTTCATATTTTCCTTCTTCTTTTATGATAACAAAAAACTTCTTACAATCTTGTACTGGAATAGATACACCAATACATAGGAACCCACCTGCAGAAGATATCAAATATCTCTCATTCTCCAGTACCCACAAGAAGGGAGCTTTGACCCCCTGATCTCATTTACTGACACCTACCAGAAGGGAGCTCCTACCTCCTTATCATATTTACCAGCTACTATTGGAAGGAAGCTTCAACTCCCTTAATGAAGGCTCCAACCCTAAACAACTTTGTGGACCATGTTTCATAATATTTCATACTAGATCCACCTGACTCAAAACATCAAAACCTGATGGCCACTTTTCATCATATTTTTAGACTAGATCCACTACCATCATTTAAGCCAAACATCAAATAAAAATATTGAAAAGCAATCACTACATCAAATCACATAATTACTGAACCAACTGAGACCCAAATCAATTATCTCATTCTCAAAAAACCAACACAACTAGATAAACTCATATCACTATAAATTCATTAATCAAAATACCAAACCACATACTATTCATTATTGAGTCAAATCATGTCACTACAAATACCGATCAATTATATGCTAGAATATATACACTACTGTTTTGAACTATACCCACGTTTGTACATGCTTTCCATGAAGAATACATGTGTACAGATCTCAACATAATGATAACTGAATCTACAATATTATACCACTAAAACAATCACCAGGACACATACTAAACCCATCACAAATATTTGAACCAAATACAAATCATCACACAATAGAATCATCAATTTTTCAACATTTAATTATACAATTAGTTCAACCCAACTAGTAATGTCAAACACAATTATCATAAAACACTTCATCAACAAAAAAACACTAACATACCAAAACAAATAAACCATTATCATTATCTCATACTGCAAAACTATACCAGATATACGTGACCCTTATAAAAAAAATTTATGTATGTATGTGTTTTAATACTTGACACTGACATAAAGATATGTCCATATTGTAGAGTATATACGCGAATACCAAAACCGGATCTGCATATGTACATGATATTTATGAAGCAAACATACATATATATTTGTAATTACTTAGCCATACCTTTGTTTCACAACACAACATCTGTCAAAACCAAATCTTGGTATACATTGTTACAAACACACAACATAACATCATCATCATAGATCTATCAAACCATAAACAAATTATTGAATAATTAGTCACTTCAGATCTATTAGATTTGATCCATATGCATGCTCCTTGGTGCACACCTATTTTAGATCAAACCATTCATCAATAGCTCAATACTTGTACTCCAAACACTTTGATCTCCATCTCCTTTTATAACTTAGGCCTTAGCCAATACCTTGGGTCAAACCTTTAGTAATGACGATGGTATTCTTTGACTGGATCAAATATCCATTTCCACGCTCCTTACTATGGGTCAATACCATGGTAAATACCCATGGTATTGAGAATACCATTGTTCAGAAACTGTATGCTACTTTTCTTCACCATGCCCATGTATATACATGACCTTTGTTCATAGGACCCTCCTATACTTCCAAAACTTCACATTTATCATTGCTCTATCTCTGAACTGATATTCCTTTATCAAAACTCTCTGTCACATCTATAATAGCCTGTATATTCATACTTCTTCCATCATGTTGACATTTTTATAAAGTAGGTTGCCATCAAGGACAACACATAGTCATCCTGCTACAAGTGGGTTTCCTTCAAGGACAACACATTAGTCATAATGCCAACAATCTCCCCCTTTGGACTTGATGGCAACCACTTTGGTGTTTGGTCACAACCACCTGTAGATACATGTAAACACATCTGTAGACATACCAATCTTCTCTCCCAATTCACCAAGCATATTCCAAACACCAAGCTTCTCTCCCCCTTTGAAATCATGGGTGAAGGGCTCACCAATTTTTAATGAAGGCTTATTTATCCCTATAAATAAAGGATCACTGTAGATATGATTCTACTGAGTATGAGCATTGACCATGATCCCCCTAAGAATATGGTGAATATTATAGAAGATATACAAATATATACATGACTCTATGACTCGACCAAATATGGCCTTTCCTATCACCAAAGATGCATGCTTACATCAATCACCCAACACAGTGGGGTTACATATTTGACTTAACATTTCATCAAATTCCCAAAATAATGAGATTGCATGACAATGATTTACAACATGGGTATTTACATTAACTTTACATCAAGAGATAGATATGAAATTTATAACCAAAACCAAGGACCTCAATGCTGAGGTAGCAAGACCAGATAGTTTTCAAAAACTATCATATACCATATAGGATCTACACCATAATCATATGACATAAACAACGTGAACATCAAAATGCACATCCTCGTCCTCAATTTTTAAGATAAGACAATGTAGCTTTAATATCATCAACATGCGACAAAGAATGCATCATCAACAACATAAGATTATTCTGTAGAGATCTGTTATCAACTCATCCTCTTGAACTTATCAAGGTCAACTTGCATTTCCCCTTTGGAGGAAGATCCTAAATCCAAATACATATACAACAACATATGTTTTCATGCATCAACAACATATGTAAGAACCAAGAATATCATCATAAAGGAGGATAGAACATGGTAGCATCATTATTCAACATCATCAATATGTAACTAAATATGACATGTCTCCAAGTATCATCCAAAAGATGTAGTAGTAGTATATCAATAACCATGTATTCATGAAACCATTGGTAACTTCATCAATATGAAACTCAAGTAATCATCCATAAGATCCTTATCTGTAATTCATTGATATCTCATGACATAGATATAAAAATATATATGAACTCATCATCATCAATCAATCATAACATGAGATTGTACAATCAAGATTTTGTATTAATCCATCGGAACATGCTCTAGATATGAGGAACTACAATCCTATCATATGTATAATAACATACACATGCATCATCATTCAGTTTTGCAAACAAAGAGAATCTCCTTTCATCAAAAATTTGATAAGCAACATCATACCAAATGTGTAGCTCAAGCAACATGTAGATATCATCAATAACTTCACCATATGAAACTTGTGCATCACATAAGACATAATGACAACAACATATAAATGTCAAAAATTAGTGAGTGAATCATTAACCATAGTGTGCACATCTTCTTCAATAAGTGTGGAAAATATCCAAAACTTTAGCATCATATGTGTCTCCAGCAAAATCACCAATCATATATACTTTTCATGAACATCATTATGAAAGAAGGAATGCTAAAGCAATCATAATGCCAAAAATGCACTAATATAAGGATAGAAAATGATCCCCCTCAACTTGTGCCAACTGTTCACTGTCATGTCTGATCACATCCAACTCACCCATTAGTAAAGTCATCAAAGAAACTGTATCAATCAATAAAGCCTTCAAAGCAACAATGTCATATCGCAACAACTTATAAACCCTCACAATCAAATTTCACTTCTAGGTAGTATCTAAGCATATGTATATTGTAACCAACCAATTCCAGAACCATATAAATCCAATTAATAACAAACTAAATCATGTCAGATCCTTTCCCTTAGTTTTTCCTACCATTTCTTCATCATAAATATACATACATGACTGTCTAGATCAGAACTCATGTATATACATGAATATCCTTCATAGTATCTGCATACAGAAAGTAAAATGTTGGAATTTTTTTTTCATAACCACAACTCCCCCCTGAGCATGCATTGTATGTTCTTTTTCACTATTACTACATTAGATGCACTGTCAGTAATATGAGAAACTTGAATATGAAAACAACCGTTGGAATCATTATCAAGATAACATATGTATTTGATCTCCCCTTGAAATTATACATCATTGATCACTTTTGCAGTCAGTGTGAGAAGTATTTTTAAGAATAATGTACTGCAAAATATACCGTTTTTAATTTTAGTTTGAGTTTGAATCCTCCTCATTTATGTGATAGTTCATTTCTTTAAACATGTATAATTTTTATGGGTTTCTATATCCTCTTTCTATGACCTTTCCAGATTCTTCATCTATAATCATGCACTTGGTTGACGTCAACACAATTACATTTCCTTTATCCGCCATTTGACCTACACTTTGAATATTTTTATTTAGCCCTTGAACTAATAAAGTATCAAATCCTCTTCTATCTTTATTAATTTTGGCCTTACCTTTTCCTAGAACTTTTGTTGCAGCACTATTTGAAAGAATAACCTTACCATCTTGGTTTTTTCTGAGAGACTCCATCTTATTCTTATATCTAGTCATGTGATGAGAACATCCATTATCTATGTACCATTCATCTTCATCTTCAAACGAGAAAAGATAAATACTACACCTTAGCTATTCTTTTTTTTTCTGCTTATTATGAGGTATGTTGGTGGATCCATCTTCTTTAGGCCTTTTGACATCAATATTATTATATGATTTCTTGTGATGTTGTTTGTGGCAATCCATTGAATTGTTTCTACATCATTTTGCTACATGCCCAATTTTTTTACAAGAATAACATCTTATATGAATAGAAAGGGAGAAGAAGAACCATAATATCTTTGTTTTATATTCCTTGTATTGCAATCAATATCTTTGTTACCAACTATGTTGCAATTAAAACAATATCCCTTGAAGAAACCTAAGTACTTGGGAGCTGATATACTTCTTGTGAGTTGATTCCTTTCTTGAAACAAATTTATTTTGGAATTGACTGAAACGTGTCCATAATTTTTACATATAAATAATTCAACATTATTTATCACAGTAGAGAATTGATTAGCACTTCTATAGTTATAAGAAAATTATTTCCTTTGAAGATTCACTTTATTTGGTTGTTGATTAGGTTGAGTTCTTATATCCTTATTGAGAACTTCAGGTTTTGCATTCTTGCCTTTTATATTCCTTGCACTAGCTTGGAAAATAGATTCTCCTTCAATAGATTCATGAAAACCAAGACCAGATTTAATGGCAGGAGACCTTTGAATACTAAGAATATTATCCAAAATATTAGTATTATCTTGAAATATCAAGTATTTATCCTTTACTTCTAATTTATCTTTTAGAATGTTTACCTCAGCCTGCAATCTTTAGTATTTCTATTCCTTTTCTAGATACTTATTCTTCATTCCTTCTTCAATATTTCTTCCTTCTTCCACTTGCTCCCTTAATTTGATAATCTCTTCTTTTAGCCCATTCTCCTATTCTTCAAATGCTTGAAGTAGCTCTTCATTTTTCTTGTCTGAATTTTCAATATCTTCTCTTAGAAAGACAATCTTAGCACTTCTAGGCCTTCACAATATTATTTATATTCTACAACAACATTTATTGACTTAATATGATCCTTGTTATCAAGTTTAACTTCACAAATTAAGTGTGATATAAGATTGGCAAGTTTAATTAATAATATTTTTCAAATAAATATCAAGTTTTCTTCAAAAATTATTCTAACTTATCTTCTTTTGAATCAATAACCCCATCTGACATAAAAAAGGTTGTTTTATCATCATGCTTATTGTTACAGATAATATTACCTGGTAGTTCCCCTAATGAGCAACCTTCTTTTGGGTTTTATTCATGGATTTTATATAGCTTATATCACATTCTTTGCAGTTTCATAATGCATAGCTCTATTTAAGGTTGAATTGGGTATGCTATTAATGATGCCACTCAATGCCTTACTGTTCTTTTTCACTTCGTCATCTGATAGAGGAATTTTGGTGTATCCATTGCATACTAGATACCAAACATCAAGGTTCATTAGATTAGACTTCATATTTTATTTCCATTGTTGATAATTATCATTTCTTAACATAGGCACACCTTCATTTTCCATTGTTTCTAAATTTCCTTGATCTTCTCTTCTAGGGCCATCATTTTTTAGTATGTTTTCTCTTTAGAGTTCTTACTTTCACTTTTACCCATGAGTGTAAGTTCATTGTCATCATCACTATGATAATTATTGCATAGAAAATGAAATGAACCACAATTAGAACAAAAACCCATACCTGATAATTCTTCGTTACCATATTCTTCATTCTTGATCAATAGAAAGTGGGGTGCTCCAAAACTTGAATATTTGCTAACATTTGTAACTATCATTGCATATGATATACCATTGTCATAGTTTTCTGAATCCTTCCTTCGAGCTATCTTCTTCTTTCCCATCATCCTTGATCCACTCCAAGCAGTTAAGCTTCAACTAAAGTGACATGATCTCAAATCAATTGTTGGGAAAACTACTGAGTGTGTGTGTGTGGGGAGGGGGTTGAATCAATATTTTAAAAATCACATAAACCTTTCATTTTCCTATTTATATTTATGTATGCTATTTTAATGAAGTGAACCAGCGTATGTACATGACTGTGATGAAGACAAGTAACATATATCCAATTAACTAACTTTTAATTTAATTCATCATTTGTTTACTTTAAACCAATGCATCAATACTTCGTTAGACATTAATTAAAAAATAACCATGAGCATTAAGAACATAATAAACCATCACACATAAGAAACAAATAAACACACATGAACACTGAGATAAAATTTATGAGAATCAATAGGATTTAAGATGATGATATCAACCATAGGGGATGATTCACCATTTTTGGAGTAAAAAGGTAAAAAGATTAAAAAATAATAAAATAATAAAACTACTTTTTCAACTCATATTTTCAACTTATCTCCCTAAGGGTTTACTTAAATTTTGAGTGAGAGTACTTGTTGGATGCAAAATTTAATTCCTCATCCAAGGAGTACCCATGTTGCATACATTTGATAGACTATGCTACTCGAAAAATGAGAAATACATGAAAAAATAGGATTGCAATCACATTTTTCATGTATTTCTCATTTTTCGTGTAGTAGACTCCATAAAAAGTATACAACATGGGCACTCCTTGGATGGGAAATTAAATTTTTCATCCAACTAGTATTCCTGCTTGAAATTTGAGTAAAACCTTAGGGAGATAAGCTCAAAATATGAGTTGAAAAAGTAATTTTTTCTTTCTTCCCTCTAAAATTTGATGATGTAATCAAATCTTATTTTATTATTTCCACTATTATTTTATAATTTCCTTAGGAGGCCCATTTTAGACCTCAAAATTTTCCTAAGTCACATAATCATACGAGTGCGCAAACACCCACCTGCAGAAGGCTGCAACCTTCTCTTGTTCTCCAGCACCAACTGGAAGGGAGCTCCAACCCCCTGATCTCATTTACTGTCACCTATCAGAAGGGATGTCCTACCCCTGATCAGATTTACCATATAACATTGGAAGGAAGCTTCGACTACCTTACTGAAGTCTCCAACCCTCAACACCTTCATGGACGACGTTTCATAATATTTCATACTAGATCCACCTGAGTCAAAACATCAAAACCTACATGCCACTTTACATCATATTTTCATACTAGACCCACTACCATCATTTAAGCCTAATATCAAATAACATTACTTAAAAATAATCAGTGTATAAAATCACGTAATCACTAAACCAATTAAGACCCAAATCAGTTAACTCATTCTTAAAAAACCAACGCAGCTAGATCAACTCATATCACTACAAATCCATTCATCAAAATATCAAACCACATATTGTTCATTATTGAAACTAGATCCTCTCACCGAAAACATTGATCAGTTATATGTAAGAATATATATGCTATTGTTCTAAACTATACCCATGTATGTATAGGCTTTCCATGAAGAATACCCGGGCATAGATATCAACACACTGATAACCGAATCTGCATTATTGTACCAATGAAACAATCCCTAAGACACATATTGAACCCATCACAATTCGTTGCACCAAATGAAGATCATCACATAGTAGCAACATCACTTTTCAACATTTCATTCTACAATCAGTTCAACCCAACCAATACAGTCAAACATAAACCTTTCAATTTCCTATTTATATTTACATACTCTATTGTAATGAAGTGAACTAGTTTTTGTACGGGACTGTGATGAAGACACATACCATATATCCAGTTAACTAACTTTTAACTTAATTCATCATTTGTTTACTTTGAAACAGTTTATCAATACTTCATTAGACACTAATTAAACAATTACCATGACCAGTAAGAATAGAATAAACCATCACACATAAGCAACACATAAACACACATGAACAACAGGATTTTTAGGTGGAAACCCAATGTGGGAGAAAACCAACGTTGTTGTTGTCTCTTTTTTCTTCTTTTATTATAAAGAAAAACTTCTTTAAATATTTTATTGGTGCATAATCATACCAGTGTGCAGACACCCACCTACAGAAGGCTAAAACCTTCTCTCATTCTCCAACACCGACTGGAAGAAAGATATGTTGGCTCGAGGGGTCCTGACCCAGGTTCGGAGGTTAAGGTTTGCCAACAAACCCCTATACTACTGGCCCTTTCGGCAGTGACCTGCTTGAACAGGCCAAAGTCTCACCCGAAGCAGTATGGGAGGGTGTTGGAACCAGGTTTCCGCACCCTTGGAGAGGGCAAGTAAGTTAGGCAGAGCTGTGTTCAACTTCACAAATATCAAATCTCATATTATAGAACCCAGATCTATCGGTACCTTCGCATCCATGTTCGCAATACCACCTATAATCACAGTAAACAACAGATATAGGACAATAAAGCAACTATCACATCTATTCTTGCATAAAGTATAACAGACAGATTCAGATCAATTGTCAACGTAGCATAAGAAATTAACACAGTTACTTTAGGAGCTCAACATAGAATCATGCATAACATAACAGATATCATAGAGTCGTATTAACATATTGAGATATTCCAACAACCTTATGCTTTCATTAATCCTTCAGATCCTTTTACAATACCCAAAACTCAACCTGTGCACACAGCAGCAGGGTCTGCACACAGCAGGACTGAGGATCTCCGCACACACAGCCAGTAGGATTCCTTTCCCCAAAAACCCAAAACAGATCTAATAATTCACAATTCGCACCAATCTTAGTTCATTGCCTACTTACAACTCAAAAAAGTTTCAACTACTTATACTACTTTAGCCTATGCATCCAATGGTCCACAAACCATGGTTTGCGGACTCTTGGTCTACCCTTGACCCACTTACAATGCATTAGGGGCTTTGACAAACCCCAAAACCCCTACGTTAGACTAAATATAATAAAAAATTTACAAAACGGACCAGATTCATAGCTTTATAGGAGACCCTGTTCCAACAGTCCCCCAACACAATCTTGTGACTCATCCCGAGTCACTGTGGTGGTGGGGCCTCTTTCTGTGCCTGTATGGCTACTCTGGACATAGAGTCATTTGATCTGATACGGTTTGAGCCAGCTACCATTGATGTAGCTTGGGAGCATATCACCGCGCAGGGTAGCCAGCCTGACCGCTCCACCATCCGTGATCTCCCTAACTATGTAGGGACCAAGCCAATGCTGCTGGAAATTCCTGGGATGCTTTGCAAACTGGCTATCATATAAGAGGACCAATTCACCTTTCGTGAATGTCTTCTGGCAAATGTGTCGATCATGCCAGGCTTTATCGTGGGCCTTCTGGACTTGTTGATGGAAATTCACAATAAACTAATCTTCCTCCAAAGCCATAAGCTATGCTAATCGCTCCTCCATGATGTCAGGTTTAGCCATGTTTGTAAATGCTACAATACGCAGACTAGGAACAATATACTTCATGGGCATAACAACTTCTTTACCATAAACCATCCTGAATGGGGTTTTTCCTATTAAATTCTTGCAGGTTGTTCGATAGGCCTAGAGGACCGATGGGATGCGCACGTCCCAATCGCTGCGATCAGCATTGCATACCTTTGTCAGTGCTTGCTCCAAGATTTTATTAAAAGCTTCAACCACACCATTGGCCTGGGGGTGATATGGCATGCTCTTCACATGATGGATCTGGAACTCCTCGATCAAAGCTCAGATTGTTTCATTAACAAAGTGCATACCTTTGTCACTCATGAGAATCTTCGAACATCCAAATCTCGTCAGGATTTGTTCAAAGATGAAGTGTGTAGCGGTATCTGTCGTACAATTCTTTAATGCTTGTGCTTCTGCCCACCTGGTTACATAATCGGTGGCCATAATAATGTAGTGCGTACCCGTCTTCTTCCCTAGTGGGTTGATAGGTCCGATGAAATCGATAGCCCATTTATCAAATGCTTGTAGAGCCATTTTTGGTTGAAGGGGAATTTCATCTCTGTGGGATGGCCTCCCTGTTCATTGGCACATATCGCAGGCTTTACAATATTCATGGGCGTCACTATGCAGGGTTGGCCACCATAACCTAGCCCTCAAGATATTTTACGCCATTGCTTTCCCTGCATAGTGACCTCCTTCTACTCCGTCATGAGCCTCTACCAAGATAGCATGCCTTTCATAATCCAAAACATATCACTGCAATACTTCATCTGCCCCCATCTTATATAATTGACCTGCGATGATGGTAAAGTCTGCTGCTCAGGTGACTACATCTTTATTCTACTGTAAAGGGTACTCTGGAGGTGTCGTCCTAGTAGTCAAGAACTGAATGATATCAGCGAAGTGTGCATCTTCTACCTTAATAGAAAATAGCTACGCATTAAGAAATACAGCTTCCAGGTCAGTTGGCTCCTCGCCACTCTCTATTCAGGACAAGTGGTCTGGCCCAACATTCAACTTTCCTGGCTTGACGATGATTTCAAAATCATACTCCTGAAATAGCAATAGCCATCGGCATATTCCCCCCCCTAACACAGGCTTATTGAACAAGTACTTCAGAGCTGAATGGTATGTGAACATTTTCAAGTGTTCTCCTAACAAGTAATGCCGATATTTTTGCAACATGTAGACCATGGACAATCCCTCCTGCTTTGTGGTGGAGTAGTTGTGTTCTGCACCAGAGAGCATCCTACTTGCAAAGGTAACCGGATGGTCAATATCTCTGTCTCCTGGCTGCGTAAGGACAGCCCCGAGAGCAATGCCCGATGCATTGACGTGAACATGAAATACCTTCTCCCAATCCAGAAAGATGAGAATAGGTGCTGAGACCATCTTTTCTTTAAGTAACTCGAAGCTTTTTTGACATTCGTCATTCCAAAAGAACGAAACATCCTTATTGAGAAATTTTTCCATAGGGGCAGTAATCAGCGCATAGCCCTAAATGAATTTTCAGTAGTAGCACGTGTGTCCAAGGATCAAGCATAGCTATTTCTCCATGGTTGATACTAGAAAGTTTATGATAACTATGATTTTGGCAGGATCTACTATTAGTCCTCGTCGACAAACTATGTGACCGAGAAAGATTCTGAAGGGTACGCAGAAGATACACTTATTGATATTTAGGGAAATTTGGTGCTTTCGGCAGGCATCCAACATCATGCATAGGTTTGATACGTGTGCTTTTACCAAGTCGAAGATAGTCCAATCATTGAAATACACCTGGAGGAACTTGTGAATGAATTCTTTGAACATTGCGACAACGACCCGCGAGAAGATAGCAGGGGCATTTTTTAGTCCAAACGGCATGATAGTGTAATGAAACGATCCCAAATCAGTCTAAAATTTGGTATTGATGCGGTCCTTAGGTGCGATTCTGATTTGATGGTATCCTAAGAATCCATCTGTGAAGAAGTATGCTTCCTGTCCTCCCACGCTGTCTAAGATTTCATCTGGGAATGGTGTCGGGAATGGATCATGAACATAGGCATCATTCAACTTGCGCAGGTCCACACAGATCTGAATCTCCCCCTTAGTTTTTTTTCTCCTGAACCACCATTGGACTGACCCAATCAAACTATTAACAGGTTCTATGATACCTGCAACAAGCATTTTATCGAGCTCATCCTTGAACTTCTGCTTATTCTTGGGGTTCAACCTATAAGTTTGCTGATTTATGGGCGGTGCATCGGGTTTGAGAGTGATATGCATGACCCCTAAGTCCCCCATGATCCCCTTCAGCTTGGAAAACTTTGTAGGGAACAAGTCCTGATATTCTGTAAGTAATTCGGCCACTTTGACTACTGTATTCTCATTGTAGTAGTCCCCAATCTTAGCCAAATTAGGGTGTTATTTCATCCCAATGTTTACTTCACGTAGCTTAAGAGGCTTCGTGACATCCACTTCTTTCAGTGTAGGTCCTTCAATGGTGCGCTCCCCTTCTAACTCTGGGATAGAGATAGACCGCGGATCATCTTCACTTTCCTCTCTTTCCAAGCTGCGGTAGTTTACAATATCTTGCATCTACGTTTCCCATGTCGGTGTCCCGAATACTGAAGAAGAGCCAGTCTTGCCAAACACGAATGTATCTATGTCCTTGTTAGGGATCTGTAATTTATTAGCAAGATTGGCAGAGTCCAATTACAGAAACAACATTGTTTCAACCACTTTGGGATTCTAGGATCTAGCCCTCCTAAATTAGGAGAGGGATCTCTCCAATATGTACAAAGATGGATTTGTCTTTGAAGTTTTGGGTAATAATATTAGGCTAGTTATGAAGGCCACGGGTTTTGTTTTGTTTTTGGATGGTTGAGCATGATTACTGTTTGAGGTGAAAAGTCCTGAATGCAAATAGTTTCAAAGGTGAGAAGTTGCAAGAGGGAAGAACAGCTATGGCTAAAAGATAGATATAACACTGGTTTTTAGTCCATTGGGCTATGGAGTCATAACAGGGCTTTAATTGAACAACAACATCAAGAGTGATCCAAGGGGCAAGTCATCTATACCACAAGAATATTGAGATTAGAGTGATGGGGTAGGAACAATAAAGTGTTGGAGGGGTGGAAACTGATAATATTTTCACAGAGGATTTATAGTCAGTCCAAACAAGAAAAGCCTCTTAAGTAACTGTTTAAAACCAACCAAGGACAGGGCTAACCATAAACTTCTTGGGCAAGTTTGTATTAAAGAAACTTAATTGACAAACAATCCAGTAATCCACATAATTACCTTCAGAAAGTATGAAAACACATAAGAAAAACAAAGTGTAACTTAAGATCAGATAAGGTACTTTTAAACCTAGTCTGCTTTCAGTCAACACCAAGGGAAACTTTCAGAATCTGCCTTTGGAGAAAAGAATCTAGGAATCAGGGCAAACCATATCTTCTCTAGTCTAACTTTAATAGAAAATAATGGAAATCACATTCAAGAACAACGTTTAAGCTAACAGAAGGACAAGGGAATGCCAACATTCCTAACTGTTTAAACTTTATTGAATCATTCTTAAATAAACAAATTTGAGGAAAACATTAAGATAAAGATTTCTCAGCCAGAGAAGGTTATTGATATACAGTAGATCCTAAACCTGTTTAAACTATTCTTTACAGAATAATATGAACAATATGGCGTACATAGAAGGAAAACAATAACAAAGAGAGGTGCACTTCACCGATGATATAGACTAGGATCCCAAGAAACAACTTTTATATTGATGTCAAACTAGTTACAGTCTTCAAGTCCAATGTTTCAGTTCAGAAATCATCTTCACTATTCAGCCTAACTAATCTATCACAAACAGAGCTCCAAGGGTCAGTGAACACTATTTACAAACAGAATTCTTCAGCTCAGTTACAATTACAACGCTTCAGCAATTACATTAACAACCAACAATTTCTCATCTTCTGCAGCAGTATTTATAGAAAGATGAGGAGGTGGGATCTAATAAAAGATCTAAAGGATAATTAATACAGTTCCAAGACTTCTTGGCCTTTTGAGGGGCTCGATGAAGAAGTTTAGAGGTGGACTACTGTATTAATGTTTACATTTATGAATTTAAACTCGATGGGAGTCTTATTTGACTTTGAGGCTCTGTGTGCTGTGTGGAGTAACTCTGTAGATATTTTCTATGTTGATTTCCTTTCAGAAGTAACTCCCTGGCTGTGCTGGAGGTGAATATCTGATTTTCTTCAATAACTTCAGCCTCTGTTTGAATGGTTTGAGGCAACAGGTGGCTTTTATGGTAGCCGAGGAATTAATTCGCCTTAGTTGAGGCGGCAGAAGCCTTTCTGTTAGTAAAACACTTATGGATTTCCTTTAAACTGTGTTTTGAGTCGGGGATTAGGCTTTTGATAACCGTCTTAGCCGTAGTCCCCATAATATTGTCTTCAATCTTCATCTGTTGTGCTTGTATTCAAACTTATACTCTTTAACTGTTCTTTGAATTGAAACAGTGTCTTGTCGATGTGTAGAGCCGTGCTGGGCTTTACGGCATCGACGCTCGTAGAGCATCAACGAAACATGGAATGGATCCCGGTGGATAGCTTTCTTCTATGAATCAAAGGCACAGGAATCGTCATTCCCGACCTTCAGCCTGTATATAATGAAAAACCATTTAAATCCTGCATAAAACACAAAACAATTAAGAAATCCTGCGAGATGGGTTTAAACTGCTTAGAAGGCGGGGAAGGAGTGCAACCGTTGGATGAAAGCATCCAGCGGTAGAGATCGGCGCAAAAAGGAAAAAGGAGAGCAGGGAGAAGAAATAAGGCGAGGTGGTTTTGGACCGTCCGATCCGGACACGTGGACAGTCCTGATTGAATCGGAGGATCTCAATCGGGGGATTGTGATCGGGGGTGGCGAGTGAATGGAGCGACTGAAAAACTCCGATGTTATTGCGCGATCGGGAGGGCAGGAGCGATTACGCGATAACCGTTGATCTAAGAACGAGATTAATGGTGGAGAATGGATCGGGGGAGCCGCAATCGGGGGGCAAACAAAACGCATGCGATTAAAATTTTGCGGTGCGATTGGAATCGCCGATGCGACAGAGCGATGACTGTTTAATCGGTATATGATCAATGACAGTGATTAGCTTTGGAGTGGAGCGGTGAAAACTCTTATAATATACGAAAAACCAAAGTTTTAAATATAAAACAAAGGTTTACATGGATCGGGGCGGAATATTTATATGTAAAGGGAACAGGCACCCGATTGTGGGGCCGTGGGATATATGAAACGTGATATGGCCGGGCATATTTAAAAACGAGGGCCAATCGCAATCGGGCCATCGGGCCGGGACTCTCCGATCAACTCATTGTGAATTCTCCGATTGCGATTGCGCAATTGGTCTTTTTGATCAACCCATTAGATTATTTTCAACATGTGACTTGAAGTTTTAAGTTAAAACTTTGGGTTGGCAGGTTTTGGGTCTTTGCAAAGAAAAATTGGGTTTGGGAATGAAATATTCACAAGGTTTAAGCACCAAGGGCGTGCTCAAGGTTATATGAAAATAATATGATCGGGAGTCGTAAACATTAAGGCTAATCGCAATCGGAGTCTTTGGAGTATGGCAAAGACTTGCACATTTGATTCTTTCTGATGCGATTAGCACTCGGGGTCCTTGGCATTTGGTTTTAACGCGTAGGCATGTGAGGGGAAGTGGTTTGGACTTAGCCCAAGTGGCTTAGGTCCATAGTAAATAAACTTTGTTTTTCATGAATTTCATAGTTTTCAATGGAAATGGGGGTTCCGAAATAGTTAAAAAGTGAGTTTTTAACTATGGAAAAAGGGGGTTTTCATGAAGGGAAGAAAAATGAGAACATGAAAAATAGAGGAAATTTATGAAGAAAGGGGAAACAAATGAAGGTTTGTTTATGAGTGGAAGAAGGGAAAAATGATGATTTTTGCAGCACTTTCTCCTTTGTAATCAGCATAATTTTCTGAGTAAAAAATGGAAATAGTAATGAAGATTTTGGACAGAGGTATGAGGCCTTCAAGGAGCCTTCAAGAGCCAACAATTTTTAGTGATAAAATTTGTTCCTTGGAGGCTAAAAAAGTTTTAGCCACCTTTTGGTATAACAAATATTATAGGTGGCTAACAGTGGCTCCACTTGGGGATGATGTCTTCTTGAAGGCATCAAGAACTTCAGACTTGCATTCTCTGGGAGGCTGACATGTGCCTGATCCATTGGGCTGCCCTTCCTTTGCTGGGATGATCTTGCTTGGCTTCTGAAAAATAATATCAGTTATGAAAGAATAATGGACTTCATCAATATAACTTTCTACCTACCCAATCCTACTGATCTAACATTTTTTCTTCATCAGAGTGCACTTGGATTGGAAAACTCTTTTCACAACATTTTATTCCTTTTGAAAGCATAAAAACTAATCTAATTCTACTCCTTATTTCTCCCTGAGCTCAGATTAAACAGTTGAGCTCAAATATTTCTCTAGCTAATCTACTGTCTGTTGGGATTAAGCTGTCCAGCAGACTTTCATTCTCTAAATTCTACAACAGAAATTTAAAAAACAGTCAAGTCAAGATTAAGCTGTTTGACTTGCTGTGATCTATGGCATAAAAACAAGCTGCACATAGATTATTATTTGCAGAAAATTTAAAAATCAAAATGGAAGGCTTAAGATCTGAAAGTTTTTCATCATGGCCTTCTCCTTTCTTCACAGCGCTGTTTTTTCTTTTGTTTGAGTTGTCTCTTCCTTGTTCTCTGATTCAGATTTTGGGCAAATTAGAACCAGTTTTTCTCTTTTATGACTCAGAAAATAAAACAGTTTTGAGTCATCTCTCTTTGGAAACTTTGGTTCAGATTTTGAGTTTGTTTGAACCTTCAATTTCTATCCTAATCTATCTACTGATAAGCCAATATTGAACAGTTTGGCAAATCGAATTCACTATCCTATCAGCAGAAAAATTCAAAGCTAATTAGTCAAGATTAAACAGTTTGACTAACTAGAAGTGTGTTTTGTAGGAGTGGCATTTGAGCTTGCACAATTTCAGATTTGTTTCTCTTTTTGGTATGGGGCTATACCTTTATTGTTTTGTCAATCTGCCCTCTTTTCTTTCTTTTCTTTGTTTTTGCATTTTTGAATTTTTGTTTTTTCTTCAAAGTAGAAAAACAACAACTAACTACATGCTCAGAACTGAGCTTTATTGACATTCCTATCTAACCTATTCTAAACATGGAGTATTCACATTTATCATATGATACAAAAGTGCCAATGCAGCCAGCTGAGTAACGTCAAGAAGAAGAGGAAACTCTGGCTGCTTGTCAGAGGTATCCATAGTATATTTTGAAGATTAATATTCAAAATAAAAATTATCACAGAAGGTGACAGCTTTTCATGTCTTTGGCTCTTGCAAAGGATCACTGCTTGATAATTTGAGCCATTTGGGGTATCCACACACTCTTCCAAAGCATCAACAAAGAAAAGATGAAGGTTCTCTTCTTTTTGGTCCTCCATGTCTGGTAGATTGTCAGCTTCCAAGACTTGAGCTTTGAGGAGCGTATCTTCAGGAAGTTGTTTGGAAGTTTCGTCATCCTTAACCTGCACAATAGCAAACAATGAAATATTTTCTTTCTTTAAATCTATGCTTGCTTCTGATATAAATTCAGGCTCTTTAAATGACGGACTAATATCAGTGAAGGGAGAAGTTTCTTTTTGAGAAGATGATATATCCACAGCAGGATAGTCTTCTATTTGTTTTTCTCCTTCATCCTCTGAACTGGAGGACTCATCATATTTGACAGTGTTGTCCTCTGGTAACCCTGGTATACTTAGATTCAGTGAACTGAACTCTATGAAGAGGTTATTATATTCTTGAGTAGGGGAGTATTTAAAGGTTTCCTCTTTTTCAAGAGAAAGCTCCTTTATTTCAACTTGCTCAAAAATTTCTTCATTACTCTTCTCTTCACCTTCTGAGTTGAAAGGCTGCTGATTCCCAATAAAGTGAAATCTTTTTATGATGGAACGAAAAGGATGATTGCGGCTTTCAAGCTGATGATGGTGAAACTCATAACACCAATCAAATGCTGGTTGCCTTGCATGATTAGTTTCTTCTTGGAAATCATCATCATCATAAGACTGATTGAAGTTTAAAAATTTATTAGAATAAACATTTTCATCAGTTAAACATATTGGGATATCAGTAGGTCCTTCTTCATTCTAATCTACAAAAGAACTTTCCGAATCTGTACCACAAATTTCTCTATATGAATGGGCAAGAGTGTTTGTTTTGCAGAAAATTTCAGAGACCGGCTGTTTATTAATAGTCTGATCTATCTCTCTTTCTGTCAAAGGTGAAGATGTTTCTATGTTCCTTCGAACAGGAGTACCACAGTTCTCTGTCTCTTGCGAAGACTGATTGTGAGGCTGGATGTCTTCTTGAGCCTTAGCTATAAGGGATGATGAATCAATATTTGAGTTTTCAGGGATATCTTGAGGAATGTTCTTTACTACTCGGATCATCTCTTCCTCAACTGATTCATCTATGTTCTTAAAATTTTTCAATAGGATATTAAACTCATGAATGGCTGTTAAAAGATCTTCAAGATGCAACTCTTCCAAAGCTTCCTCATTATCTATAATGTGTTGGGTGATGTTTTACGATGGATTATAATATATTGCACCCAATGATAATGATGTAGTGTTTTCTTTATAGTTCTCATAGAACACATATTCAAGGTCTCTTAAAGAAAACAAACTACTAGATCTTAATCATTCATACCAATCCCTAGCTTTTCCTTCTAATGTTAACATGAACATTTTCATTAGGCAGTCTTGATGCCATTCAATTTTTAACCTACATACATGTATATGAAATTTGATGAGATGTAGTAGAGGGTCATCAAAGTTTTCACCTTGAAAAACAGGCAGGTTGTCATCCCAATTCACCTTGGGCATCTTATGTGGAAACCCAGGGATATGATCTCTACTCATTGGGGCATATCTTCGTTGTATTCTTGGAATCATGTTTGTAAATCAAAAAAGGAGGTCACTCTGTCTGGTCACTCAGTTCAGGGTCTTCTACCAGTGGAGTCATTTGGTCTTCTGGGAGTTTCAGAGTGTGGAGTTGCCAGGTGGAAGATTGTTAGCTCCTAAGGAAGTAAAATGTTTTAATGGTTCCACCACCATGTGTTTCTTGTAGAGCTGCAAGGTTTTTAGGAATTGAATTAGCTCTCAAGGGTGATCTGAAAACAGTTGATAATTTTAAACTTAGGAGACTTCCAAAGGATACTTTCTGGGTCATCAACTATCTCAAGTGGATTAGGGTTAGGATGGGCTCTAGTGTGAATCTTTCTAGAAGCCACTATGCTGTGTTTTTAGACCCAAATAAACAAGAAAAGTTCAACCAAATATGACAATATTTAAGAGGTTGACTAATCTGTTTACACAAATTTAATCCTACAGTCCTCTAACTAAGTTTGACTGATATTATAATGGTCAGGGTTCTTCCCAGTGGAGTATTAAGGTCTGTTAAGGATTGTGGTGTCGCCAAGTGGAAGTTTTTAGCTCCTTTGGAGGTAAAAGGTTTTATGGTCCACTACCATGTTTATTGAATACCAATCTGAATTTTTTTTAGGTTTTTCTGAGTTTTTTTTCAGTAGTGTGGTTTTTAAGAATATCCTAACTCTGCTTCAAAACTTAGCTACGGTGGTGAGACAAAGACAATCTATCCTTATGGCTAAGCTAGCTGATTTTTCAAGGTTAGATAAAGTCTTGAAGAGAATCCTAGGGTTTACCTAGTTTGTCACTGATTAAAACAAGTTTTATCATGATTACTATTTCTCTGGTAGTGCTTGAAAAGGCTGCTTCTTACTCACAAAGTTTATAAAAATGAAAATGATTCTGGGTTCGGGTCCCCAGCGAAGTCGCCAGAAATGTTGTTGGTGGCTCCAGCTGGTTAATAAAGAAAATGCTCTATGAACCAAATCTCTGATGTCGTATGATTATCTTTAAATGAAAGGATTTGGGGTTTGTTCCCCAGTGGAATCACCAGAAATGTTAGGGTCTGGTGGCTCAGCTGACAAACAGAACAATTTTTATAAACAGGGGTTATCTCGAGTAAGATTGTCCCCAGCGGAGTCGCCAGAAATGTTAGGGATCTGTAATTTATTAGCAAGATTGGCAAAGTCCAATTACAAAAAAAACATCGTTTCAACCACTTTGGGATTCTAGGATCTAGCCCTCTTGAATTCAGAGAGGGATCTCTCCAATATGTACAAAGATGGATTTGTCTTTGAAGTTTTGGGTAATAATATTAGGCTAGTTATGAAGGCCAAGGGTTTTGTTTTATTTTTGGATGGTTGAGCATGATTACTATTTGAGGTGAAAAGTCCTAAATGCAAAGAGTTTCAAAGGTGAGAAGTTGCAAGAGGGAAGAACATCTATGGCTAAAAGATATATATAACGTTGGTTTTTAGTCCATTGGGCTATGGAGTCATAACAGGGCTTTAATTGAACAACAACATCAAGAGTGATCCAAGGGGAAAGTCATCTATACCACAAGATTATTGAGATTAGAGTGATGGGGTGGGAACAATAAAGTGTTGGAGGGGTGGAAACTGTAATAATTTCACAGAGGATTTATAGTCAGTCCAAACAAGAAAAGCCTGTTAAGTAACTGTTTAAAACCAACCAAGGACAGGGCTAACCATAAACTTCTTGGGCAAGTTTGTATTAAAGCAGCTTAATTGACAAAAAATCCAGTAATCCACATAATTACCTTCAGAAAGTATGAAAACACATAAGAAAAACAAAGTGTAACTTAAGATCAGATAAGGTACTTTTAAACCTAGTCTGCTTTCAGTCAACACCAAGGGAAACTTTCAGAATCTGCCTTTGGAGAAAAGAATCTAGGAATCAAGGCAAACCATATCTTCTCTAGTCTAACTTTAATAGCAAATAATGGAAATCGCATTCAAGAACAATGTTTAAGCTAACAGAAGGACGAGGGAATGCCAACATTCCTAACTGTTTAAACTTTATTGAATCATTCTTAAATAAACAAATTTGAGGAAAACATTAAGATACAGATTTCTCAGCCAAAGAAGGTTACTGATATACAGTAGATCCTAACCCTGTTTAAATTGTTCTTTTCAGAAGAATATGAACAATATGGCGTACATAGAAGGAAAACAATAACAAAGAGAGGTGCACTTCACCGATGATATAGACCAGGATCCCAAGAAACAACTTTTACATTGATGTCAAACCAGTTACAGTCTTCAAGTCCAATGTTTCAGTTCAGCAATCATCTTCACTGTTCAGCCTAACTAATCTATCACAAACAGAGCTCCAAGGGCCAGTGAACACTATTTACAAACAGAAGTCTTCAGCTCAGTTACAATTACAACACTTCAACAATTACATTAACAACCAACAATTTCTCATCTTCTGCAGCAGTATTTATAGAAAGATGAGGAGGTGGGATCTAACAAAAGATCTAAAGGATAATTAATACAGTTCCAAGACTTCTTGGCCTTTTGAGGGGCTCGATGAAGAATTTTAGAGGTGGACTACTGTATTAATGTTTACATTTATGAATTTAAACTCGATGGGAGTCTTATTTGACTTTGAGGCTCTGTGTGCTGTGTGGAGTAACTCTGCAAATATTTTCTGCGTTGATTTCCTTGCAGAAGTAACTCCCTGGCTGTGCTGGAGGAAAATATCTGATTTTCTTCAATAACTTCGGCCTTTGTTTGAATGGTTTGAGGCAACAGGTGGCTTTTATGGTAGCCAAGGAATTAATTCGCCTTAGTTGAGGCGGCGGAAGCCTTTCTGTCAGTAAAACACTTATGGATTTCCTTTAAACTGTGTTTTGAGTCAGGGATTAGGCTTTTGATAACTGTCTTAGCCGTAATCCCCATAATACTATCTTCAATATTCATCTGTTGTGCTTGTCTTCAAACTTATACTCTTTAACTGTTCTTTGAATTGAAACAGTGTCTTGTCGATGTGTAGAGTCGTGCTAGGATTTACGGCATCGATGCTCATAGAGCATCGACGAAACATGGAATGGAGCCCGGCGGATAGCATTCTTCTATGAATAAAAGGCACGGGAATCGTCATTCTCGGCCTTCGGCCTGTATATAATGAAAAACCATTTAAATCCTGCATAAAACACAAAACAATTAAGAAATCCTGTGAGATGGGTTTAAACTGCTTAGAAGGCAGGGAAGGAGTGCAGCTGTTGGATGAAAGCATCCAGCGGTAGAGATCGGCGCAAAAAGGGAAAAGGAGAGCGGGGAGAAGAAATAAGACAAGGTGGTTTTGGACCGTGCGATCCGGACACGTGGACGGTCCTGAATGAATCGGAGGATCTCAGTCGGGGGATTGCGATCGGGGGTGGCGAGTGAATGGAGCGACTGAAAACCTCCGATGCGATTGTGCGATCGAGAGGGCAGGAGCGATTACGCGATAACCGTTGATCTAAGAACGAGATCAACGGTGGAGAATGGATCGGGGGAGCCGCAATCGGGGGGCAAACAAAACGCATGCGATTAAACTTTTGCGATGCGATTGGAATTGCCGATGCGACGGAGCGATTACCATTTGATCGGTATATGATCAACGGCGGTGATTAGCTTTGGAGTGGAGCGGTGAAAACTATTATAATATACGAAAAACCAAAATTTTAAATATAAAACAAAGGTTTACATGGATCGGGGCGGAATATTTATATGTAAAGGGAACAGGCACCCGATTGCGGGGCCATGGGATATATGAAACGTGATATGGCCGGGCGTATTTAAAAACGAGGGCCAATCGCAATCGGGCCATCGGGTCGGGACTCTCCGATCAACTCATTGCGAATTCGCTGATTGCGATTGCGCAATTGGTCTTTTTGATCAACCCATTAGATTATTTTCAACATGTGACTTAAAGTTTTAAGTTAAAACTTTGGGTTGGCGGGTTTTGGGTCTTTACAAAGAAAAATTGGGTTTGGGAATGAAATATTCACAAGGTTTAAGCACCAAGGGCGTGCTCAAGGTTATATGAAAATAATATGATCGGGAGTCGTAAACATTAAGGCTAATCGCAATCGGAGTCTTTGGAGTATGGCAAAGACTTGCACAATTGATTCTTTCCGATGCGATTAGCACTCGGGGTCCTTGGCGTTTGGTTTTAATGCGTAGGCATGTGAGGGGAAGTGGTTCGGACTTAGCCCAAGGAGCTTAGGTCCATAGTAAATAAACTTTGTTTTTCATGAATTTCATAGTTTTCAATGGAAATGGGGGTTCCGAAATAGTTAAAAAGTGAGTTTTTAACTATGGAAAAAGGGGGTTTTCATGAAGGGAAGAAAAAGGAGAACATGAAAAATAGAGGAAATTTATGAAGAAAGAGGAAACAAATGAAGGTTTGTTTATGAGTGGAAGAAGGGAAAAATGATGATTTTTGTAGCAGTTTTTCCTTTGTAATCAACAGAATTTTCTGAGTAAAAAATGGAAATAGTAATGAAGATTTTGGACAGAGGTATGAGGCCTTCAAGGAGCCTTCAAGAGCCAACAATTTTTAGTGATAAATTTTTTTCCTTGGAGTCTAAAAAAGTTTTAGCCACCTTTTGGTATAACAAATATTATAGGTGGCTAACAGTCCTGCAGAGCTTCATCAAGCACCTCGGAACCCCCTATCAGTCCGAATGTTCCTATAAAGTCATTATTCAGAGTTTCCTAGTGGCAAGTGCACTGATGTAGCTCTGCATCCAGGTACCAGGTAGTAGGGATTGGACCCAACATGTGATTGAATAAGTGAACCCACTCATTTGTATTTCGGTCGCCCCACAACTCCATCCATGCCACTACGTGTTCACATGAATCCCCTGGGCTAAGGAATAGCTTGACCCGTACCTTTTCCGGAGCCTCAAATTGCAGGAGAATCATGCCTCGACAATCCTCCCACTATGGGACTTCTTCCTTATGTGTCTTCGACCATCGTGCAGGGGTTACATGCATAGCTAGGTTAAGGGCCCATGACCTTCGTTCCCTGGGAACCTCAACTTCAAATGCTTGAAAAAAGTCCCTAACGTTACCAGAACCATCAAAGTAAGGGAGATGTGTTACCTCTGAGGAGATGTAGAGAAAGTTCTTTGTGATCCGAAGACATCGCAGTGTAGAGACATCATCTAACCGATTTTTCCAATTCTCTGTCTCCCCATCAGATTCAGAGAAACATTAATTGTCCTTTTCCTATCAGAGTACTCCCTTAGCCGTGGGGTTGATCCAATATTCATCCCGTGCAGTCAACTTATAGATGTGATCCACATCCTCTTCGTCATGCACTGGTTCTGTGTATCGTTCGCCTTCTACAGGATCTAATGGTACTATTACCCTTGTACTGTTATTTTCGAATACCATGCTTCTATTCTTTAGGTTAATGATGCCCCCCATATCGATGGCCCAATCCAAGCCTAGGAGCACAGGGTAGGGGTCCACATCTTCTACAATCTGAATTACTTCAAAATCAGCCCAGACCTTGACCCCTGCGATATCCACCATGATCTTCGATAGTCCCCCAAGGGTATGATCTTTTGTTGATTGGCCATATGTAGCTGGATAGTGGACCATTCCAACTTAGGTTCCCCCATTCATTTCCAAGTCTGTTTAGGTAATACATTCGCATATGATCCTAGGTCCAAAATAACCTGATCAATCTCGTAATCACCAATCTATGCAGTCAACCGCATCTCCCTACCAGTGCATTTCTTATATCTATAGAGTTTGTGTATGTCCTTGACTTCCGGAGGGAGGCTAGGTCATGCTGCACAACTATCTATTAATTCCTAAAGATTTTCCACAGCCCTTGGGTTACGCAGTAGCTTCATACATGCCTGTAAAAAGGGTTTGACCTTCTCATCTTCCTTAAGGTCTTCAGGCGGCTGCGAAGTAAGTGCCTCTGCCTCAACAAAGTCTTTGTGGGCTTCGACAAATGTTTCCTTCTCCTTTTTTAGATCCAAACCTTCCTGTTTGATAACTGCTTGTCGTATCAAAGGCTCAGTAGTCGTCTTCTCCCTAAGCCCCCTGGTGGCCATCCCACTGCGCATGACGACATTCATGCTTGGATCTTTGTCCCTCAGTTTAGCCTTAACCCTCTGCACATTCTACGTAGGTGTCGGCTACTTCTCCTGCATCTTTGCTATCAAGACTAGACAGTCTTCAATTGCATGGTCCAGCTATCTACAATACCAGCAGGACTACCTTGTCGGGTTTGGATAGTCCCTGGAAAAGTGCCCTACCTCTCCACAGTTATAACAGATTAGTTACCCTCGTCCCCGACTTGCGCTCCCACCTCTTCCACCTCCCCTGCCCCTTGCTGGAGAGCCCCCTACGCTCAAGAGGGATCTCAGTGAGGATGGATCTAACTGCACCCTATATAGGTTCCTTCAGTCGATCATCAAATCATACGTCCGACAGTTATGTTCATCATGTCCTACCTACCTACAGAACCTGCACCATTACTGCTTTACTTCTGGAACATATGCAGCAAGGCGGTGACAGTGGTTTGTATCATGCAGACCCACTATGCGGCAATCATCGCACCATAGCACTGGCCCACTTCACCCTGCAATTTCCCTAGGGTGTAACGGACTAGGTCCCTCGGCCTGCATGTAGTCTGTTAACAAAGGGAAGTTATCCTTGGTGTGACCATTCGTCCTGCATCGTATGCACCATCTTTCAGGGCTAGCTTCTGCTCCCTCCTTTCGCAGATTCTGGATCTCTATGTGCATCGCCTCCAGTTGTCCTTGGATCTGTTGGACACCCAGCTGAGTATCATCTCTAGGTGCAGCTTCCAACTTCATAGCAACTTCCAGGGCTTTTTCCTGTGACTCGAAAGTTTGGTGACCCATCGGTATGCGTAGGTGAGGTAGCAGCATAGTAATGAACCATTCCATGTGTTTTCTATCATCATACTGAAATCCTCCCTCTCTAATCACCTTCTTCAGTCACTGATCGGCCTCCCACACAGACTCGAAAGGCCCTTTCTTGAAATCCTTTAGATCAACCACTATTTGAGAGTAGGACTTAGGCTTCTTGAATTGTTGCTTCAAGGCGTTCTTAATCTCTTTAATGGTTGTGTTTTCATGCTAGACGATGTATCCCATGTACCAGTCCAAAGCTCTTTCTTCGAAGAAAAGGGATAGTTGTGCCCTCTTCACCGCATCACTAGCTACATTCTACGTAGTCCATAATGATTCTGTGACAAACCAGAACTGATCCATGTCTACATCTCCCACGCCCTTAAAGGTAGGCAACTTCATGTGTGCATCCATGTCGTCTTCTGGTGGCGGTGGAGGTGTAAGTGAATTCTTACCCCTATGCCAGTTTGAAAGTGGTGTGGCTGGAGGACTCTCCGTAGTTGCTTCTCTTACCGGGCTGTAGACAGATCTACCTCCTTCTTGGTTGGTCTGATAGTATTTTCCACTTCGTGTCGTACTCCCATCTAGACCAAAGGTCATTCATTCGGTGTGGCTACACAGAATAATTTTTTCACACAATAATATCTTAATTAGTAATGATAAGTTCTTTATAAACTTACCCATGAATCCTTTGAAGAATCTTCGTTCTGCTTCAGAGTAGGAGACGAACTGATCGATGGAAAATTCTGTCACAAATCCTCTTAGCACGTTGTTCACCCAATGGTCCACCGTGTGAGTGATGGTGTTATCAGTGTTTTCTAATTGCTGGATTAGTTTTGGGGTCCACCAGGTGACCCGCTCGTCCTTCCAACACTTCTGAAATTCGACCAACCTTGCGAGCCAGTCTTGGAGCTCGATTGCAATGGTTATAAAGAAGATCTCGTAGATGATAGTGGAAATATACTTATTTTTCCACTCTTTGATGATCAACCTCTTACTACGGTTTTATTTTACTGCGAATTCCTGAACTTTCTGATTGAACCATTCATCAATCTCTTTTCTTTCAGGTTTCCAGTATGGCCTTGGCATTACCTGATCCCTCTCTCAAAATGCTCCCAGTCCTGGCAACAGAACCATTTTTTGGCTCGAGGGGTCCTAACCCAGGTTTGGAGGTTAAGGTTTTCCAACAAACCCTTATACTACTGGCCCTTTTGGCAGTGACTTGCTTGCGTAGGCCAAACTCTCACCCGAAGCAGTATGGGAGGGTGCTGGAACCAATTTTCCACACTCTAGGAGAGGGCAGGTAAGTCAGGTAGAGCTACCTTTGACTTCACAAATATCAGATCACATATTACAAAACTCAGATCTATCGGTCCCTTCACATCCACATGCACAATACCACTTATAATCACAGTAAACAATAGATACAGGACAATAAAGCAACTATCGCAACTATTCTTGCATAAACTATAATAGACAGATTCAGATCAATTGTCAATGCAGCATAAGCAATTAACACAGTTACTTTCGAAACTCAACATAGAATCATGCATAACATAACAGATATCATAGAGTCGCATTAACAGATTCAGATATTCCAACAACCTTTTGCTTTCATTAATCCTTCAAATCCTTTTACAATACCTAGAACCCAACATGCGCACACAGGAGTAGGGTCCGCACACAACAGGACTGAGGATATCTGTGCACACAGCCAGCAGGAGTCCTTTCCCCCAAAACCCAAAACATGTCTACTAATTCATAATTTGAACCAATCTTAGTTCATTGCCTGCTTACAACTCAAAAAAGGTTCAACTACTTATACTACTTTAGCCTACACATCCAGTGGTTCGCAAACCATGGTTTTCAGACTCTTGGTCTACCTTTGACCCACTTAAAATGCATTAGGGGCTTTGACCCACCCCAAAATCCCTGCATTAGACTAAATATAATAAAAAATATACAAAACGGACCAGATTCGCAGCTTTGTAGGAGACCTTGTTCCAACAAGCTCTAACCCCTGATCTCGTTTACCATCATCTACCGGAAGGGATCTCCTACCCTCTGATCAAATTTACTAGATAACACTAGAAGGAAGCTTCAACTACCTTACTGAAGGCTCCAACCCTCAGCACCTTCGTGGACTATGTTTCGTAATATTTCTTACTGGATCCACCTGACTGAAAACATCAAAACCTACATGCCACTTTTCATCATATTTTCATATTGGACCCACTACCATCATTTAAGCCCAATATCAAATAACAATACTGAAAACCAATCATTGTATAAAATAACTTAATCACTAAACCAATTGAGACCCAAATCAATTAAATCATTCTAAAAAAACCAAAGCAGCTAGATCAACTCATATCACTATAAATCCATTCATCAAAATACCAAACCTCATACTGTTCATTATTGAAACTAGATCCTGTCATTGCAAAAATTGATCAATTATATGTCATAATATATATGCTATTTTTCTAAGATATACTCACGTATGTAAAGGATTTCCATGAAGAATACATCCGTACAGATCTTAACACACTGATAATTGAATCTGCATTATTGTACCAATGAAACAATCACCGAGACACATCTTAAACCCATCACAAATCGTTGAACCAAATGAAGATGTAGAAATTATATGCACTAAGCATGCATATATCTAAGATCCACCTGATCTCACACTATTTAACTTTATTCAAGATATTGAATCTATTCCACTTGTTAATATTTTGCGGAAAAATTAATTGCACACACATGTGAAGCATAAACAAAAATATTCAATCACACATAACATAGTTTTTAACCGAGAAAGCCTGAAGCTGAAAAACCAAACTATATATTATGTAACATGGATATCATATGATAATCTCATACAAGCATACAAAGCTTATCACAAGCTCTCAGTACAGTATAATCGTCATACGCTAATCAAGCCTAATCTTGCAAATCCATGCACCGATCTATGCCACCTGCTAGCTTGCCTCCACTGGGAAATCTCTGCTGAAGAATAGCTCTGAATGAATTTGAATTACTCCATCCTTGACTGTGCAATCCTCATTGGCATCTCCACTGAGTGTGTGATGCAATAAATGCATCACTATAGCCACAACAGATAGTCTATCTTTCCCTTTCACCTATATCTCCACTGGTCTCCACTAAGACTGCCATGCACTGTAGTTAACTGTTGTATTGTTCAGTTGATTAATGAGTTATTATTTTTGAATTAATTAAATAATTAATTCACTCCACTCTCACTAGTGTATCAATCAGTTAGACTAGATACAACTATCTCAACTGAGTCTAACTGAGTTAAACTGAATACAACTCCATAACTAATTCTTCCAACTGTGTCATAACTCTACCACTTGAGTTCTAACTGAGTCCTCCATGCAATAGCTCCAGTAAACCCTTAGGAATAGCGCAATTCCTTCTATCAGCTGTTGTGCCACATCTGTGCACTACACTAAAGTGCTCCAAGAGAATAAATTGTTGTTTAGAGTCTAATTATTATTAAGAGCTAATAATAATCGACATGCATATATTTTTAGATTGACGATCTATAAATAAACTTCGCCCAATATTCTAAAAATAGAATTTCGTCTATTTTTCCAACTTGATCAACCATCCACAAATAGCATCCTATAACTTCTAAAATATGATCATCATGTCTAAAAATAGACATAGTCTAAAAATAGACATGCGCCAAAAATAGACTGCGTGCCCACTTAGTGAAGGCGACTTTTTTCACTAAGCTCATCATCTTTTTGAATCTCAAAACTCCCTCTCAACAAGACAGGGATTATCCTTCACCCTGATCCTGCCTCTATGGTATTCGAATTTTCTACCGGTGAGCACCTTCATCAGAATATCTGCATCCTGATCCTCCGTAGGAATGTACTGAAGCAACATGATCTTCCGCTGCACACAATATCTGACATGATGATACCGGATATCAATATGATTATATCTATCATGAAACACAGGATTAACCGAGAGTTTAATGCAACTCTGATTATCACAATGAATCACCATGGGATCTAAATGTGAACCGAACAAACCAACCAGAATCTTCCTCATCTAGATAGCCTCACATGCAGCTAAACTTGCTGCCATGTATTCTGCTTCCGTTGAACTGAATGCCACAGATCTTTGTTTCCTGTTGTACCAATAAACTGCCGTAGATTCGATTCTAAAAATCCCTCCTAATGTGCTCTTTCTATCTATTGGGCTTCCTGCCCAGTCTACATCCGTGAAGCCATGCAACTTCACCTCGTCCGTCTATCTGTATCATAAACAATACTCAGATGTGCCCTTGAGATATCTTAGGACATGCTTGCCCGCCTTCCAAAACTGCTTGGTAGGCTTAACCATCACTTGTGAAAGATGGTTCACCACATAGCATATGTCCTGTCTTGTATTGACTAAATACATGAGTGAACCCACCAACTGTCGATAAACAGTGGCATCCACTACCTTTGCCGATGTAGCATCCTCTTTCTTCCAATTTCCTGGAAGAGGAGTATCGATAGGCTTGCAGCCTTGCATGTGAAACTTCTCCAGTATCTCCCGGGCATACTTTCCTTGAGACACAAATAGTTCACCTTCCTGCTACCATATTTCCAATCCAAGGAAATAATGAAGGAGGTCCAAATCCTTCATCTCAAACTCCTTTGCAAGATCAGCCTTGCATGAGTGTATCAACTGCTCATCACCTGTTAGTATCAAATCATCAACATAAAGTACAATGATTAAAATCTTACCCTCAACCACAATCTGGTATAGGTTTGCATCCACCTCACTCTTGGTGAAGCCAAGTCCATTGAAATAGCTGTCGATCTGAGTGTACCAAGCACGAGGTGCTTGTTTCAGCCCATACAACGCTCTTTTGAGCCTGCACACATGCGACTCGCTACTGAAGATCTCAAATCCTTTAGGCTGATCAATGTACACCTCTTCCTCAATAATCCCATTAAGGAACGCAGTCTTCACATCCATCTGATGAAAGTGACAACCTATTTGCGCTAAGAGAGCAAGGATGGTCCATATGGAAGAATACCGTGCAACAGGTGCAAGGGTTTCTTCATATTCAATCCCCTCAATCTGTGAGAAGCCCCGTGAAAAAAATCTTGCCTTATAATTCTCAACGCTCCCATCAGCAGCTTGCTTTACCTTATAGATCCATCTTGATCCTACAACCGATTTTCCCACCGGTCTTGGAACAATCTCCCAAGCACTGTTTCTGACAATGGAGTCATACTCCTCCACCATTGCATCTACCCATGTGGGCTCTTCTTCAAAAGAAGATGGCTCTGTCACAATACACTTGCTCATAAGAGCCATGTATCAAGTATATCAGTCAGGTGACTGTCTCTGTCTGCGCTGTGATGTAGGGACTCCTACATTCTGTGTCGCATCCACCTTCAGTCTCTCAGCTTCTGTGGTACACTTTCTGCCTTGTCTGATGTTTGGTTATGCATGAGTGGACTCCTCCACTCCATGAATCTCCTCCTATGGCTGATCCACATCTAGAGGCTCATCTTTGGGAACAAGAAGTTCCTCTTACGCATGCAAGTGTAGCTCCCTCTCAAGCGACAACTTCATGGCTTTCACCTCATTGAATTTTATATCCCATCGCATACCAGTCATTTGACAATTTGGCAAATACACATGATAGTTATGGGTTGTTTCTGTGTACCCCACAAATATCCCAACTTCTACAGTCGGTTCTAGCTTCTTCCTGGCGTCCTTCGTCACATGAATGTAAACAGGTGAGCCAAAAATCTTCAAATGAGAAATATCAGGCTTCTTACCAGTAAAATCTTCCTCAGGTGTACTCATGCCAAGTACTCTATGAGGACAATGGTTTTGCACATAAACCGCAGTGTTGCATGCTTCCGCCCACAGGTGCATCGGTAGGCCCTGGTCATGCAGCATTGCTCATGTAGCACCCATGATCATTATGTTCTTCTCTTCGTGACCCCATTCTGCTGTGGGTTATGAGGCGTTATGAGTTCTCTTCGAATTTTCTTCTTTGCTATAGAGGTCTTTGAATTTTCCCGAGATGTATTCACCACCATTATCACTCCGTAGAGCATTCACCTGCTTCCCCAACTCCTTCTCCACCAATGCCTTGAACTCACAGAACTTTGAGAACGTTTCACTCTTGTTCTGCATGAAGAAGATCTAGCATCTATGAGAAAATTCATCAACAAATATCACATAATACCTGTGTTTTACTATTGAAGCAACCGAGAATGGTCCACACACGTCTGTGTGAATTCTATCCAGGATCACCAAAGCATGGTTCTCCTTCTCATGAAAGGTGGTCTTCACAAACTTACCCATTGTACATCCTTTGCACTGATCTGACTGCGCAAGAGTACCCTTTGGAAGTCCAGTAGAAATTTGCTGCAAAATCTTCAAAGCGCCATGGTGAAGATGGCCCAATCTCCTGTGCCATAATTTTCCCTCGTCATGGCTCACCACTTCTTCTGCTTTTCCCACCATTTCAGCACAGCCATCTACCTCCAGCTTGTAGATATTCTTAATTTGAACTCCTATCTTCTTGGTTTGACCCATTGTTTTATGTCAAAGGAAGGCTTTTCCCTCAATGAAAACAACGTCATAACCTCTGTCTTCCAGCATTGTGACTGAGACCAAGTTCTTCTTCAGACCTGGAACATGCATGACATTCTTCAACAAGAATGGATTACTGGACTCCCTCTCAAAGGTAATTGTCCCAATGCCAGTCGCACTGTACCAACCATCATTTCCCATCTCTATATGCATCTGGAGATCCTTCTCCTCCAAGTCACTAAACAACTCTTTGTCTCCCGTCATATGAAAAGATGCACCACTGTTAAGATACCAGACCGATCCCATGCAACTTGAAACCAAGCATGTGATCAAGGAAAAATCTAGCTCAAATTGCGAGGCTAAGGCCTCTCCAAGTGCAGATCCAGCAGCCTACTTATTCTTCTTCTTCTGTGGACAATTAGTGGTGAAATTTCCATGCTCGTGACAGTGAAAACACTTCACTTTGGACAAGTCCTACTTCTTGCCTTTAGCACTGGATTTTTCAGAAGATTCATTCCCCTTCCCTTTCCTTTCTTTGGTAGCCAAAGTGCAATTCTCTTCATCTTCATTCTTTGATGAAGATCTATCCCTGGTACCCCACCTTATCTCTTCCTGCACAAGATCCGACCAAAGTCACTCCCATCCTAGCAGTTTCTCCCATCCATTGACAGAGTCTTCGTAGCTATGCCAACTCTTTGGAAGCCCAAGGAGAGCCAATCTCACCAAGTCTTCTTCATCAAAATTAACCCGCACACTTCCCAGTTCATCCTTGCAGTGGACAAACATCGTGAGGTATTTTGGAATACTGTCGCCTTTCTCCATTTTTATTTTTCTGAGCTTGTCTTTAAGCGCCAACTTCCTCTGGTCACTTCTGATTTGGAACAAGTCTATCAAAGCCTTCCAAATTAAGAATTGATTGGCTTTCCTGTGAAGGCTGGACACAATTTGGTCCTTCACACCTTCCAACAGAATCCTCATCGTCTTTGCAGTCTTCTTTTTCCATGCATCAAGTAATGCAGCATCGCTAGATCTCGGCTTAGGAACATCGCTATCGATGAAATCCTTCAGCCCATTATCCTCCAACACCACCTCCATCCTGTCCTTCCAGGCTATGTAATTCAAGCTCCCATCAAGGGCATACTCCAATCTCAACCAGTTGAAAGACATTTTAATGTATACTCGATTTCTGCACCAAGAATCTTATGTAGCAAATTCAAATTGTCCACCGGCACCAACTCACTTCACAATTGCAATATTCAATCAACAGTGCTCTGATACCATGTATAAATTATATGCACTAAGCATGCATATGTCCAAGATCCACCTGATCTCACACTATTTAAATTTATGCAAGATACTGAATCTATTCTACTTGTTAATCTTTTGCGGAAAAATTAATTGCACACACATGTGAAGCATAAACAAAAATATCCAATCGCACATAACACATTTTTTAACCAGGAAAGCCTAAAGCTGAAAACCCCAACTATATATTATGTAACATGGAGATCATATGAAAATCTCATACAAGCATACAAATATTATCACAAGCTCTCAGTACAGTACAATCGTCATACACTAATCAGGCCTAATCTTGCAAATCCATGCACTGATCTATGCCACCTGGTAGCCTGCCTCCACTGCGCAATCTCTACTGAAGAATAGCTCTGAATGAATTCGAATTACTCCATCCTTGACTATGCAATCCTCATTGGCATCTCCACTGAGTGTGTGATGCAAACAATGCATCACTATAGTCACAATAGATAGTTTATCTTTCCCTTTCACCTATCTCTCCACTGGTCTCCACTGAAACTATCAGGCATTGTAGTTAACTGTTGTATTGTTCAGTTGGTTAATGAGTTATTATTTGTGAATTAATTAACAAATTAATTCACTCCACTCTCACTAGTGTATCAAACAGTTAGACTAGATACAACTAGCTCAACTGAGTCTAACTGATTTAAACTTAATACAACTCCATAACTACTTCTTCCAACTATGTCATAACTCTGCCACTTGAGTTCTAACTGATTCCTCCATGCAATAGCTCTAGTAAACCCTTAGGAATAGTGTAATTCCTTCTGTCAGCTGCTGTGCCACATCTGTGCACTGAACTGAAGTGCTCCAAGAGAACAAGTTGTTGTTTAGAGTCTGATTATTATTAAGAGCTAATAATAATCGACATGCATCTATTTTTATATTGACGATATATAAATAGACTTCTCCCAATATTCTAAAAATAGAATTTCATCTATTTTTCCAATTTGATCAACCATCCACAAATAGCATCCTGCAACTTCTGAAATATGATCATCATGTCTAAAAATAGACATAGTCTAAAAATAGACTTGCGCCAAAATAGCTTGCGGGCCCACTTAGTGAAGGCGACTCTTTTCACTAAGCTCATCATCTTGTTGAATCTCAACAGAAGATCATCGCACAGTAGCGTCATTAATTTTTCAATATCTCATCCTACAATCAGTTCAACCCAACCAATATTATCAAACATGAACCTTTCAATTTCCTATTTATATTTAGTTACGCTATTGTAATGGAGTGAACCAATGTATGTACACAACTATGATGAAGACAAGTAACGCATATCCAGTTAACTAACTTTTAATTTAATTCATCATTTGTTTACTTTGAACCAATGCATCAATACTTCATAAGATATTAATTAAACAATAACCATGAGTAGTAAGAACATAATAAACCATCACACATAAGAAACACATAAACACACATGAAGACCAATATTTTTAGGTGGAAATCCAATGTGGGAGAAAACGAACGTTGTGTTGTCTATTTTTTCTTCTTTTATTATAATGAAAAACTTCTTACAATATTGTATTGGCATAAAATCATACCAGTGCGCAGACACCCACCTGCAGAAGGCTACAAACTTCTCTCTTTCTCTAGAACTGACTGGAAGGGAGCTCGAACTCCCTCATCTCATTTACCATCACCTACCGGAAGGGATATCCTACGGCCCCCTGATCATATTTACCAGATAACACTGGAAGGAAGATTTGACTACCTTACGGAAGGCTCCAAACCTCAGCACCTTCATGGACCACGTTTCATAATACTTCATACTGGATCGACCTGACTCAAAACATCAAAACCTACATGCCTCTTTTCATCATATTTTCATACTAGACCAACTACTGTCATTTAAGCCCAATATCAAATAACAACACTGAAAAAAAAATCATTGTATAAAATCACTTAATCACTAAACCAATTGAGACCCAAATCAAGTAACTCGTTCTCAAAAAAACCAATGCAACTAGATCAACTCATATCACTGTAAATTCATTCATCAAAATACCAAACCACATATTGTTCATTATTGAAACTAGATCTTTTTGCTTCAAACACTGATCAATTATATGTCAGAATATATATGTTATTCTTCTAAATTATACCCGCATATGTATAGGCTTTCCATAAAGAATACCTACATATAGATATCAACACACTGATAATCAAATTTTCATTATTGTACCAATGAAACAATCATTGAGACACATATTCAACCCATCACAAATCGTTGAATCAAATGCAGATCATCACAGAGTAGTTGTTGGCTGGATAAATCGATCTTGCGGACAAGATCGATCTCCCTAGTATCAGAAGATAGTCAAGCAACAAACAGACAATTAAATCTATCTTTCTCTAGATATATCACGATTTATAAGTAAATGCTACAAAGGTGTTATGATCCTACCTTGATCCAACGCTTGTTTGTAGTAGTTGTCCTTCAGTCGCCTGAAAGAGTTTCCTTCGAAGATCTGAAATCACAAACAAACAAACATCAAATAGCACCTGCATAGCATGTATTCATAAATCATATCTATTATGGTGATCAAGGAATCCATAAAATAAACAATCAAATGACAGCTTATTGAGAAAAACAAACTTATTTGTATTAACTTTGAAATAGTAGAAGAACCTTACAACCTTTTCAGCCTTGATGTTGAACAGGTCCTCCCGGGATCTGAAGTAGGAATTTCCTCTACTCTGACAGGTCTTGCACTCTTCCAACCGAGATACATACAGGTATGTAATCTTTCCTCATAAAATCTAAGCTAAAGGAGTCTAAGTTCCAACAGCACTTTACCTCAAATAACATGAAAGCTTGAACTCCCTTTGAGGCTGCCCAGTGCCTCTTTTTATAGTGCAAAAGAGGAGGTTACAGGTCCACCTATAAAGGGATAGAATCCTCCTTCAAAGGGATAATCTCCTCACATCAAGGGGTTAGCTCCTTAAGGCATGGGATACATGAACTTGAAAAGAGCGGACTTGCCACTGCAAGATTCCTTCCATAGGCTTCTAGAAATGACTGAAAGTGAGATTTTTGAGTTTACTTGCACCCTTTTAATCTTTTACAGGGGTCCGCACCCTTAACACAGAGAAAGTGCAGTCAGGTGCGTAGGAGACATGACCATTAGGTGTGGGACCATAGGTAAGACAAAGAGAAAGTGTGATACTAGAGTTTTAGAGACTTTTGAGAGTTTTTCTCTTATTTTTAAGGCTTGACACGAGGAACTAATGTTTTTAGACTTGCAAAGGAGGAAAGTATGAGTGATAATGAGCTCATACAGACAACTAAGTGTCAAGGTGACAATTTTCAATGTAATAGATTGCCCCCTAAAGTGCGAAGTCTGTAATAGATGAAGATAGAGTCTGTCATGTATGAAGAGTGAAGTACTTTATCATTTCAAGGATCATCCTGTGGACACCCCAGTTAGAACCTTTAAAAAAATTCAATGAAAAATATATATATGTAGACATATCATTGCTGAGGTAGGCATTCCCATACTCAGATCAAAACTAACTAGAACACTGACTTAAAATGTTCTGATATAGGAATGATTTTTCAATACATCAGCAATATAGACATGTGTAGAAAAAGTATGGACGCAGCCATCTGTTTATGAATAGTCCACTGTATTAATGAATAACAAAATTCCTCGCAGCTTGGATGGTAGAAACTAGATCCAGGGTCTTGATTTCCGCTTCTCGAACTAGTACGATTCTATCCATGTGAATGAATGTGTCGAAGTCGAACATGGTAGAAACCACTTGATTACTAGTCAATAATGTGAACTGTTAACAAGTTTGAGAGTAATCACCAGTAATGTCAATGGCCCTCAAAGTACTCAGTAAAATCCATGAAATGTGAATGAATGAGCTGAAGTCGAACATGTCACGAAATCATTCGATCGAAGGTCAATGATGCAACCTGTCGTCGAAGGCGAGAAACCTGCCATTAAGGCATGTAGATTCCAAGGTACTGATGATCTCTAGATAAACTTTCTAGATAATGAGCTGTCATCGATAGAAAGTGATCCGTCGTAGGCAAGCCCACAACACGAAATCATAGATCAAGTTTTGAAGAAATATATTGGCAAGGACTGACTCAGGGATGGTCAAAATGGAAGACAAATATTTTGCAGATAAATGGTTTGTTTGAACTGTCCTCTTGAACACATAATGACACTACAGATGGCTTGGTGACAATTGACCCAAAGCTAATACCCAGAAATCGGCTGAAGACTTTCAATATGGTTTGATTAACTGTTAGGCAAAGGATTTTCCCAACCCAGGTGAACAAAAGTGTCGTCTTCAAGAGTGGTTAATAGTTTTCCTAATAATCAAAATATAACAAACAGGTTCATTTTTCTCTCTTTTCCCCCACCATTTCTGGCAAGTACCTCTTTATTTTTGACAAGATTGAGGAGGAAAAAATTTGCTTGTTTATAAGCTCATCCTTCGGATGAGTCCAACTTAGTTTAAAATTCGAACCCTAAGGAGTGGTTCGTTCCTACTTAAAATTGAACAGGTCCTTTACTGTTAAATTTTAACGACTCCAGTATCGGAGAAACTCGGTGTTTTTCAATTTTAGGGAGTCAGAAGAAAAAACTTAAGAAAACTCCATGGGTGTAATTTTTCGTAAATTTAGTCTCTTGAGCTTAAAAAAGGATAAAATAATGCAAGAGAGAACTCTATTAACTGTAATTAGTCATCGTATACCTTTTTCGTAAATAGTCCATTTCAGTCTGTAAAAGGGGTAAACTTATACTGAAGGACGATCATTCTTTATTTTAACGAGTTCGAATAATCAAGTGCTCGGCAATCTTTTCAATTTTCGAGAGTCTAAAAAGGGCTTAAAAGAGAACTCTAATGTTTCGCTTTTTCGTAAATTTTTGAAAGAGTCTGAAAAAGTGATAAAAGTATGCTCTTTTTCGAAAAACAATCAATTTTCCCGAAAAATCCAATTTTCTGCACAAAAACTCGAAACATTACACATACCTGTTTTAAGATAAATAAAAATGTTTTCAAAAATTACCTTTTTAAAGTGAAAAATAAACAAATTAAAAATTCATTTATTCAAAAAAACTTATAAAAAGGGCTTTTCTAACTTCATTTTTACCATTTGAGTTCAGAGTGAAAAGTGAGAGCTTTTGGGTAAAAACGTTCCTGTGAAGATTCTGGAAAATCCGTCCGTCAAAATCGAGAATCGTCAACTCCAGGTAATCCACGTCCTCCTTAACTTGCATTGCATCCATTTACATTTTGTTTTTAGGCTTTAAATTTCATTTTTAAGAGGAATTTATGTTTAAAAAATCGCTTGCAGGGGTCTGCAGGTGCAACACGTCGGTCCTGCAGACCCTGACTTTTTCCTGCAAGGAAAAAAGTCCTGGGTTCGCACCTATTGCACAGCTCTCGTGCGTACCTATGCACTATGTGTGAGAAAAGGGTGCGGACCCTACGTAATGAATTTTAAAACTTAAATTTCTCAATTTTCACCCAAAATTCTTCAAACAAGTTTGTTCTAATATGTCTCTTTATGTATTGCAGGACATTCAAAATGCTTACTTGGCGAGAACGTGAGCATGAGGATGTAGATGAAACCACAATGAATCATATGCCCACATTGCAAGCATTGAGAGCAAGCATATTGTACAAGTTCTGGGCCATACAGGGCATGAGGGCCCAAGTAGACGTCCTGACATGGCTAGTAAACAAATGGGACACTTAGGGACAGTGTTTTATGATTGGCGGCCACTGCCTCGTAATTGAGCAAGAGGATATATATTTTTTGACTGGTTTTCCTAAGAGGGGTGAACAAATATCTCTATTTGGGACTAGGCCAGGTGGCCAACCTGTCGCTAGTCTTCGACTAGAGTTTTGCGATGATCGAGCAGGCCCCAAGGATAAACAGATTGATATTAAAACTAGCATCCGACCTGAGCTCAAATTTATTGCATTCACTATTACTAGAGTGTGTGGGAGTGCAGCATTGCATGTGGCTACTGGGTCCCAGATGCGAATTGCAGTAGATTGCTTCCGAGGCACTATATTCAACTGGTGCGAAGCAGTATTGGCCAATGTGAAAGGCCAATTGACCAGAGCAAAAAATGGAAAGTTAAAAAACTTTGGTTACGGATCCATTGTGGTTACATTTTCTTTTAAGAGGATTCCCTTACTAGCTCCGTAGCTCATTCCAGTCAATCCAGGCAGTGCTCGGGAACCTCAGATGGTTCAATGGGTAGCTTTGATGGCCCGTCACGCTGAGGGCGTAGAGGTTGTTCGATTTACATTTGCATATTTTCGTTGGTTAAACAACCAAATTTTTGTGATTGAGGACTTTCCATACACCGGGATGGAATTCCGTGGTGACCGAGGCATGGCTCTTCTAGCAGGAGAAAAGTGGGATGATTCAGATAAAAACCATTTTCAACATTTTCTAAGTTCTAATTTTTTTTTTTTGTATTTTAATTAATAAAAAGTTTAAATGCAGATGTGGGCCCACGACGACCAGCCACTCTCCAGCCTTATGAGAGGAGACACCTAGCTGCAGTAGCACCAGCCCCACAGGGCCAATTAGCAGAGATCCTAACTGACTTGGAGCATCATCTAGAGTGCTCGACACTAGATATTCTAGAAACTGATATAGATGATATTCCACTTAGGTTACAAAGATATGTGATTGGGGTCCCAGGACCTTATAGGAGTTTCCTATGTAGGGTGGTCCGAGCAGTAGTTTCTTATTGTGATCATCACCAGGGATAGGATGATCGATTTTGTAGACTCATGACATTTTTGACTTTTTGTATTATCATTTTTTCTGATCATAAGGTGTTTTTCAACCTGTGATCGAAGACGATGTATATTTTGAAACACACTTCTATGCTATGATATATCATTATTACCGGCTATCTTGTGTAACATGTTTATCGAATGTTGTGTAATTTACTATTTTGATTATTGCAAATGTCTATTTATCATACTAGAAGCAACTACATCTGCTAATGTATTTAAATGTCTTAGAATATGCTGATATTCAATGTAATCAAATTCACATTCCAAGAGACGAACTCTCAAAAATAACCGTAATAATACTGGATTTCTAATGGCATAAACTCTGTTAAGCTGTAATACAACGAGTTCAGAATCCAACCTAGCAATCAAACTCTGAATTCCAAACGATATGGATTCAGATAATAACTCAATCACTGCACTATACTCTGCAATGTTATTTTTTGTTTGATTGAGGCTTACCCCATGCATAGATACTAACTCATCAGAGGGTGAATAGATAACCCAAGCTGCGGAAGAAATAAACAATATATGTTTGAAGAGACATCGACATCTGAAATATCAAGAGTAAAACCCAGATAAGCAGGAATAGTGATAAGAACACACTCTAAACTAGGCACGCTTTTCTAATCTAAGACACACCAACAGTAAAGAAACTAATCTAACAAAAATCTCCACTCAAAATTTAAGAATAATATCTCTTCAGATAAAGCCCATTTTTGGGTTTATCTAAAGAGACCCCGTCAAAATCTATCAGGTCATAGGCCCCTTTTGCCAGCTTTCGCTTAACAATGTAAAGATCATGCCACATAGGTTCAAATTTTCCAGTCCCTATCTTATTTTTTTCTTGATCATATACTAAAACTAGGTCTCCTTCTGAAAAGTTGCGAGGTGTAACATTTATGTTGTACTGAGCTTTCATTCATTTTGCATAAGTCTCATTTGCTAATGCAGCAGTGCGTCGATTCTCATCTAGCTGAGCTAAGTACAAAAAATGTTTCTCTTCTTCAGAAGTAGCTGGGAGTAATTCTATGGCTAATTGTAATGATGGAATTTCACATTCAATAGGTAACACAGCTTCCAAACCGTAAACTAGTTGAAAAGGAGTGAAACCAGTTGATGTTTTTACTAAGGTCCGATATGCCCAAAGTGCTGAAAATAGCATGGTATTCCAATTCGACTTATGAATACCAATGATTTGTTTGATCATAGTGACTAAAAATTTATTGATAGCTTCAACCAGACCATTAGCCTGTGGGTAATATTGAGTAGAACTATCGTGGCGCAGGCCAAGTTGATCTGTCAGTTCATTCATCATGATATTTCGAAAATGACTTCCATGATCCATACTGATAGCTTGAGGAACACCAAATTTAGCAATTATATGATTGAACATGAAAGTTGCAGCAGTCTTGCCGTCTGCCGAAAATGTAGGCATCGCCTCGCTAGGATAATATATGCATGCCCCCCAAGCCGAGTGAGGGTTACATGTAATAAAGTCAATACCCCACTTTGCGAAAGGATTGACAAAAATTATAGGGTGAAGAGGAGCAGGTGGTGCACGCATTTTACGATCAAAGATCTGACAATTGTGGAATTTCCAGATTGCATAGATACAATCTTTGAATAAGGACGATCAGAAATAACCAGCGCGCAATATCTTTTGGGTTGTGGCATACCCAGACATATGACTGCCACATGCTCTAGAATGACAGTCATTCAGAACCTTCTCAACTTCTTCATGAGTAAGACAACGTCGGAAAACAGAATCCGCTCCATGACAATAGAGTGTATCACCAATAATATTGTATTATTGGGATTGGAAACGTATTTTCCGTCACTGAGATCGTGAGATTTTAGGTAGAAAATATTGGGTTTGGAGATAAACAATAATATCCCCATACCAAGGATCAAGAGTACTGATAAGAAACAAGGATTCATCCACATTGGGCTGCTCTGCCACAGTTTCAGTATCAGAACATGGGAAATCACACATCAGTTCAGCAAAAACCAAAGACTTCTTTGCCTTGGATTTTTCAAATTCCAAGTCAAATTCCTGCAGGATAACTATCCATTTGGAATACTTTCCCCCTAGAAATTGTTTGGTCAAGATATACATCATGGCGTTAAAGTCAGAAATCACTGTGGTTTTGCGTAATAAGATGTAGTGACGAAATCGTTGGACAACTTGGACAGTTGCCAAGGCCAATTTCTCCACATGTGAATATTTGATCTCATTTGGATGCAGATTTCAACTAAGATAGTGAATCACATGTTCATTGTTGAATTCATCTTCCTAAACTAAAACCATCCCAATGGTGGAATGAGAAGCGGCGAGGTACAAAAAATAATCCTGGTTGTAATTAGGAGGATGTAATAACGGTGCATAGGTCAATGCATGTTTGAGTGCATCAAAAGATCGATTAGCAATCTCATCCCAAAAGAGTGGAACATTCTGTTTTAACAACCTGGTAAAACCTTTTGTTAACTCGGCGTAGTTAGGAATGAAACGACGTAAAAAGTTTGATTTCCCTTGCAAACTTTGGAGTTGGAGAAGAGTCGAAGGAGGAGGTAGATTGATGATAGCTTCAACCTTCGATGGATCAACATGAATGCCTACTTTTGAAATGACAAATCCCAGTAAGCGACCCGATTCTACACAGAAAACACATTTGTGTGGATTCAACCAAATTCGATAATGCCTACATCTCATAAAGATAGCTCGTAAATGAGAGAGATGATTGGCTCTACGTGATGAATGGGCAGATAAATCATCAAGATAAGGCTGCAAAATGTGCTTGATGTCATGAAATGCATAAGACATAGCCCTTTGAAAAGTTTCCCCAACATTCTTCAATCCAAAGGGTAGTTTGCAATAAGCAAATGTTCCCCACGGACAAATGAAAGTTGTTTTAGGTTGATCAACATGGAGTATGTTGATTTTATTGTAACCGGAAAAACCATCCATAAAGGAGAACATTTCACTACCAACACAGTCATCAATAATTTGATCGATATAAGGGGTTGGATAATTGTCTTTAGGAAAAGCTCGATTAATATCCCTATAGTCGATACATACTCTTATCGTTCCTTGTTTTTTGTTGACAGGAACAATATTCGATACCCAATCGGTTAAAGGAATTGGATAAATGAAACCTGCACGAAGTAATTTCTCAACTTCGGCATTGATCGCAGCAGCTTTTCTCGAATGTATTTGACGTAAGCGTTGTCGGACAAGTTTAGCATCCGGGTAAGTCTTAATTTCATGGACAATAATTGACGGATCGATTCCTGGCATTTATTCAAACGTCATGGAATTCTTGAAATAGGGCTTTATAAGTTTTGATTTCATCGTCCGTTCAGGAAGCACCTATATTAATGTTTCAATAATTCCTGGCTTAACTGAAATGTTAATAGGAACCATTCGAGAGATATTTTCCAAATTTAACTCGAAATCAGAATGTTGCAATGGATTCCGTGGTTCTTTGACATAATAAGTAGAAAAAATAGAAGAGAAATCATTTTCAAAATGATCAAGCTCAGGTAAAAATGAAGATCGGTGATGTAGACCTTCCCATGGTAAATCATCAACAGACAAGAGTTCACGAATCTGTTCATCAGTATGAACAAGATCAGGAAATGTCGTTGTGGCTGAGCTAGATATAGAAAGTGATTCCTCATGGATCACATTCATTGGACCATTTTTGGTTGAAGAAGGATCAGAAAATGACTGTACAGCCTGATATGCAATTTCAAAGGGACTCGAAGGCATCACGCCATTAAATGAATCCACCTCGGAATCGGAAGGTACGATCCAAGGATCATCAAAAGTAATAGTATTCGATGAAATCATATGAATATTTGCGATATGAGGTGATACATTAGGAGCAGGAAAGGAAAAAGTTCCCAGTAAACCAGAATCTTTAATCAAACCTACATCGACATCCTTGTAAGGGATAGCCATTTTACCGATGTGCTGAATATTATCTGTAGAGGCTGGATCGGATGAGAAATAAGTCAGTTGGTCTATTGTAACGATCTTTCCTTTATGTGGAAACTTGATAAGCTGAAAGACCGATGAAACAACAACAGTCATAGCATAAGACCAACTGCAACCCAAGAGAAGGTTGTAATCTAGAGGGGCATCAACCACTTCCACATCAAGATTTACGGTTTTTCCTTCTACCTCTATAAGTAAATTCTGCAAAATACCAAAAGGATGGAACCCTTGGCCATCAAAATCTTTTAGAATTGTCGGAGATTGATTGAGTGTGGGAGAACCAAGCGATTTCCAACACTGGATCGACATAATACAGGTAGAAGCCCCTCCATCAATTACAGTCTGAAAGCAAGGTCTGTTTTTGACTAATATTGGAATCTGGAAAGCCATTTGATGGGGTAGGCAGGGTGTACTATTCTCTAAATCGAAGATTATTAGGTTCAAATCCTAAATATCGATAACTCCTATGGCAGACAATAGTAATTTACGTTGTGCTGGGCACGATTGCAGCACTTCCAAAGCCAACATTGCTGAAGGGGAAATAGCTAAGTCCTCAACAATGTTGTAATTCTGACCAGCTCTCGCATGTGGATTGAAAGCTGATTTACGAAGTACACCTTTAGCAGGCGGTTTGATTACTAAGTCTGAGTTAGGTTTCTCGATCTGTAGCGAATGAGAAACAAGAGGAGGTGTAGTTGATGTGTTTGAATTAGAAGATTCTGCTTCTTTACCACCAATAGGATTCTTACTACCATAATCTTGCGATCATGTCGCAATCCTGACATGAGACATCATCAGAATGGGTTCTTCTGAGGCGTTCGAGGAAGAACCAATCATCTTACTATATTGAGTAGGAAAAGGATCTTTCAAGACAGTAGGTGTTTTAGAACCTTTAACGAATTTTGAAACCTCTGCTCGATGTGGGCATTCTTTGGTAAAATGATCCTCTTCGCAAATGAAAGAAGGATAGCGAGGTTTATGTTTTTCGTCAGTAGATTCATTTTTATCTGTTTTATCTTTTGAATTTTGTTTGTTTTTATTCTTTCCCTTCTTTTTACTGCCAGATTTAGATTTGGTCGTAGATGACTCTACGACATGGATGTCGGCAGAAACTTCAGCGAAAGAATCTCCTTTCGGGGAATCAGGTAAAGTTATTATAGGAGAAGAATTCTTTGAAGATTTATTCTTGCTTTTAGTACTAACTGAACCAATCAGACCATCAGCGGCATGAGACCCTAAAGGAGCTAAAGTTATTTGACCGTGTTTTGGAAGATCAGGAATTTTTTCATGTAAAGTACCTGACTGCATATAAACGAGGTCGAGGTACTGAGCTTGAGCAATGACTTTCTCTTCAGTAACAACTCCTCCCTTAGCTACATCTTCAGTGAGTTTGGGTAATAATGATATAATGAACCATTCTGCCAATATTTGATCCGGAATGAAAACTTTCACTAAACGCCTTCTACGTCGCCATTCGTGAATATGATCAAAAATATATGTGGACGTGGATTGTTTTAATGAATTCAATAGTTTCGTGCCATTTTCGTATCTGACAGGAAAATGAAAATGAGTTAAGAAAGAAATTGCTAACTGATTGAAATTATTAAAAGAGCCTCGTGGTAACTCAATGTACCATTTGGCAGCGAGACCAATAAGAGTTCGTTGAAAAAGGCGTAACCGAATTGAATCATCAATTATTGAATTAGACACACACAAGAGGTGATAAGTCATAACGTGATTTGACGGATACTCTCCTGACTTACCCTCGAATTTTAGTATATCACTGTGAAACTTATTAGGCATTGGCGGCCAATACGAAAGATAGTAAATTGGATCGTTCGTGAGGCGTGACAAATCGGGTAAATCCAAAGTTGCAATAAATGGTAACTGATGGTTAGGGTCACGAAAAATTTGAGTAATGAGACCAGTTCTGGGAGGAGGATATCCAGGATAACCCAGAATCAGATTTGCATTAGGAATGGTATAACCTCCCCGGAAACCAGGATTAACTAGACCAAATTGGGGTTGTTGAGGCTGTTGATAAGTATAGCCAAGATATGGTTGATACTGATAAACTAGGTTTTGTGCAACAGGACCGAATTGATACTATCCCTGGTACGGTTGATATGTGAATTGTGGTTGACTTGCGAAAATTGTACTTGTACCAGCTTGTCCTGTAGGCATCTAGACCGAAGTCTGAACTGTAGGTCTTGACTGGGGCACAGAGACTTGAGGAATTTGCACGGATGCAGGGATAAAAGAAACCAGAGCTACAGATAATCCATAAAAAGGTGTTGTAGGTTGAATAGATGTTGCAGTAGTTGCATCAGTTTGAGGCAGAGTCTGAGGTGTACTAGGCCCAGGCTGCTGAACAAAACCAGGTGCAGGGACTTGAACAGTAGGCTAAACAGGTTGCTGGGTTGGACCAGAAACCAAAGGCTGTCCAGGTTGATTAGGTAACTACACATTAGGTTGCGTAGTCTGTTGAATTTGAGATGGATTCCACACCATGTTCATTCTGGGGTATTGTCCCGTGTTGAAAATGCAGCAAGATGATGGAGCTTAGTGAAATGAAGTCGCCTTCACTAAGTGGGCCCGCAGGCGAATTCTGGCGCAAAGTCTATTTTTAGACTATGTCTATTTTTAGACATATGGAGCATGGTCCAGGGGTTGCAGTATGTTATTCTTGGAGTATTGGTCATGTTGGTAAAAATAGATGGACCTCTATTTTTTTACCTATAGGTCGATAGGTCGATGTCTATTTTTAGACTGCCTATCCTAAAAATAGGGAAGTCAAATATTATTTACCCTTAATAATATTTGGACTCTAAACAACAGTTTACTCTCTTGGAGCACTTCAGCTCGAGCCTTGGAAGTGGCTCATGCATCTGACAGAGGAATTACGCTATTCCCAAGGGTTTGATGGCATCATGCATGGTTGAATTCAGTTAGGACTTCAGTGGCAGAAGTTTGGTGGAGTTAATGAGATAGATAGTGGAGTTGTGTTCTGTTTATTTTAGTTGAACTAGTTGAGATTAGTTTAACTAGCTAATCAATTAGTTATGAGTGGAGTGAATTAAATATTACTTAATTCATTAATTAGTAACTCATTATTCAACTCAAGAACACATCAGTTCACTACAGTGCATGATCAGTTCAGTGGAGACCAGTGAAAGAGGTAGATGAAAGGGTGGAGTTAGCTATCAGTGGCGACATCAGTTGTGCATGAGATTTGCACCACACTTGGAGGAATTTCCCATGATGATTGCACTGTCAAGCCAAGGATATTTGAACCTTGGATCTCTATTTAGACAGGCCATGATTGCGCAATAGAGGCAAGGCAATTAGTGGTGAGTTTTGAACCAGTAACCTGTTCAAAACCAAGCTAGTTTGTGTGTAACTTTATGAGAAAGTACTGAGTACTTGTGAGGAGTATTGTACCGAGTTTGTTACATGATTTCTCCATTATAATATACACAATAGCTGCGGGGTTTTCAGCTATAAGCTTTCCCCATACATACTGTGTTAATGTGTATGATGAATTGATGTGCTATCACTTGTTTTATTTCCGCATGTGTGATGATCTGAGTGGAAGAGATTATGTGTTGCATATAAATTCGAATTGTATGTGATCAGGATAGTCTTGGTGGATAATTAATCATTATTCAGAAAATTTCTACATCCCGTAGAATTTTGTGCATATGTAGGACCATAGCCTGGTTGAACGTAGGGTTGATAATTAAATGGTAAATTTCCAGCTCCTTATACAAATGATTGATTAGAAGGTGGTTGGAAACCTTGAGTTGGGTACTGACCTTGAGGTTGATAACCCTGAGGCATGTACTGAATCTGGGGTTGATAAGGACCCTGAGGAATATATTGAGTCTGGGGTTGACCTTGGGGTATGTACTATCCTGAAGGTTGATAACCTTGAGGTATGTACTATCCTTGAGGTTGTTCTCTAGGTAAATAATACTGTCCTACAGTTTGTCCTGGTAAAAATTTACCTAGAAGTTGCCCCCCAGGCGGTAATTGACTACCTTGAGGTTTCCCCCCAGGCGGTAACTGACTACCTTGAGGTTGCCCCCCAGGTGGTAACTGACTACCTTGAGGTTGAGGATTTGGGATATTACCAGACATCATAAAGATTTGCTCTGCGTTCAACGTTTTAGTTTTAGCTCCATTAATACCAGATGATAACACTTGTTCAATCAGTCAAGGAGTTGCTCCTGAGAAAGTACCAGAGAGAGCCTGGTACCCCCGAAGGAACAGAAGGACCACCGTATAAAAATGTTTCCGGTGATTGGGAAAACATAGATGACTCTCCTAACATGATCGATGAAGGATAATAACCTCTTGGTGTAGGATGAAAAGGAATTCAAGGTGGTGAAAAAATAAGACCCGGGTTTTCTAAAAACTCTGTTAATGATAAATACCAAGCGTCACTTCTAAAAGGACTGTAGAATATTGATTCACGCTCCCTAAGATTCAAAGTCTGTTGGTTTTCGGGAAGAGTTACGTATTCGTCTGGACCGACAAGTTCTTCAATAGATATGACGTCGGAAGGAAGATTTTTAGTAATGATATTTCTTACCCTAGGTGAACCAAGATCACTAGAGGTTGGAGTAAAAAATCCTGAAGATGGTTCCAAAACAGCAGGTTCAGTGTCAGGCTCAGAAATTTCAGGTTCTTCAGCTAATTCAATGGAAGGAGAAATACTTTCAGTAACTTCGGAAACTAAAACTGGCTCTTGAATATGCTCGGTTGTTGGTATTTGATGATCAGGATGAACAATTATAGATGAATCTTCAACTTTTGTTGATCTAATTCTACTGTCACTAGGTGATACTAGAGCTCGTAGCCCTTCAAGTTGGCTTGGTGTATACTCAGGGGGCTTCCCCTTAAGTCTATGGGACTGTCTCCGTAATTCTGCCACGATTGAATATTAATTAATCACATGAAAACAAAGAAAAATTCAATAAAAACACCTGAAGTCTCTAAAGGAACAAACAGGTGAATCACACGCCTAAAAAAATCTAAGAGTTCAAACCACGCACAAACAGTAACTTCCCATACTAAAAACACTAGTTGGTGATGAAATCCAACTTAGTAGAAGTTTAATACAGAAAGAGCGGTTGGAACAGTTACCTTGACAACCTGCTTAATGAAACAGACTGGCACAAGTTTCTTCATAAAACCATCTCGAGTGAAGAGAACCCCCCAAAGAGTCCAAGTGAGTCTAGTCAACGTCTGCTCCAGGTACAGTGAGATCTTTCCTTCACCATCACCTTAGGAAATAATCTTAAGTTTATGGACACTAAGGTTACCAATAGCAACAAATACAACTAGGGGAACAGTCTACGATCCGATTCTATGCGCAAGGGCAGAGTAACAAAGCTCAATCCCCTTAAAGGCTCCTCGACATGGTTAATTCGAGGTTTACCAACAAGTGACCCCAGGCTCCTCGACAATGGTTAATTCGAGGTTTACCATTTGTAATGCATGCAGATCTTCTATCTTTCCCAATGAAACAGAATTGATTGTCTCAAAGGTTCGAACATGATCTCGTGATTAACTCCTTTAAGAGAAGCTTCCCAGAATGTACCAATTACAATTGGATTTATTTCCTACCGCAAGATTTATTTACTTGTTTGTTTTTACTATCTTGGAGAGTTAATTACTACCTACTCTAAGATACTAGCCTAAGCTATATTGGTGATAAGAGCCCTAGAAATAGAAAAAATTACTAGATCAATTTTAATTAAGCGTTGTTTTTATGGGTTGTTCTTTAAGTCAATAGGTATGGAAATGAAACTTTGATGGTGTGAAGACTCGACTCCAAACACACTAAAAATGCACCTAAAATGATAAGCAATTTGTTTTTCTTTCAATGAAGTCTAGCTAAAAGAAAGAGTTTGAGAAATGCAATTTCTTAAGAGACAATTCTTTCTTTCAACATGAAGAATAAATGAAAAGAAAATCTTTTTGTTTTTTCAATAAGAACTCAAAACAAGACAAACAATCAATGCTCACAATAAATCCCTTTCACTTTCAAAACTCGAAACTACAAAAAACAACTTTTCTTTCAAAAGAGTTCTACAAGTTCTAGAAAAGAAATCAAAACTATGAAAAACTAATTTTTATATCTAAAAACTTCGAAAATCTAATTGAATAAAAGCTTCAATTTTTTTTTTAGAATGTTTTGCTTAGTTTTTCAGTAAACTAAGGATTCATTTGCACAGAATAACAAACAAATCAAAAAACATCCAAATATGTTTTCTTTTGTAAAAATGAAATTCAGAACTTATAATCAAAGTTTGTTCAAAGATCTGCAAAGAGAAAACTAGATCTATTCCTCAAAAAGGATGGATTTTGCAACCAAGTCAGACTCATCAAGAAGACAAAAAGACACCAGTGTGATCTAAGGTATTTCAAGCTTCTAATCTTTGAGTCACTACAGAGACAAAGTGAAAACCACTCCAAGTATGCAAAACTTTTCGAAAATTTCTCAAAACAAAAATACTATTGGAACTCACTCACAAGAGATTTTTGACAAGAAAAATACAAATCTGGGTAGACACTAAGAGTCCTAAATCAAATCTAAACTTAAATTGGAAGAAGAAATCTTTAAATTCTTCAAAAATTTTAACAGGGTCCGTAGGCTCCAGAGGCAACAGGTGCGGTCCCGCACTGGTTACTTACGGAAAGTGCAGAGATGCCTGCACTGTGTGTGAAGATAAAGTGCGGTCCCCAGAAAAGTTCAAGAAAAACATAAAATACTTCAAAAAATTTCAAATAAAAGTAAACCTAAGCTACCCAAGCGAGTATACATCAATCAAAAACCAGAAAAAATCATTTTCTCAAGTCAAAACAAAGGAAAACCAAAAATAAAAAATCAGTCCCTAGTGGAGTCACCAATTTGTTGGTTGGATAAATCAATCTTGTGGACAAGATCGATCTCCCTAGTATCAGAAGATAGTCTAGCAACAAAAATACAATTAAATCTATCTTTCTCTAGATATATCATGATTTATAAGTAAATGCTAAAAAGGTGTTACGATCCTACCTTGATCCAACGCTTGTTTGTAGTAGTTGTCCTTCAGTCGCCTAAAAGAGTTACCTTCAAAGATCTGCAATCACAAAAAAACAAACATCAAATAGCACCTGCATAGCATGTATTCATAAATCATATCTATTATGGTGATCAAGGAATCCATAAAATAAACAATAAAATGACAACTTATTGAGAAAAACAAACGTATTTGTATTAACTTTGAAATAGTATAACCTTACAACCTTTTTAGCCTTGATGTTGAATAGGTCCTCCTAGGGTCCGAAGTAGGAATTTCCTCTACTCTGACAGGTCTTTCACTCTTCCAACTGAGATACATACAGGTATGTAATCTTTCCTCATAAAATCTAAGCTAAAGGAATTTAAGTTCCAACAGCACTGTACCTAAAATAACACTAAAGCTTGAACTCCCTATGAGGCTGCCCAATGCCTCTTTTTATAGTGCAAAAAATGAGGTTACAATTCCACCTATGAAGGGATAGAATCCTCCTTCAAAGGGATAAGCTCCTCACGTCAAGGGGTTAGCTCCTTAAGGCATGGGATACATGAACCTGAAAAGAGCGGACTTGCCACCGCAAGATTCCTTCCAGAGGCTTCTAGAAATGACTAAAAGTGAACTTTTTGAGTTTACTTGCACCCTTTTAATATTTTATAGGGGTCTGCACCCTTAACATAGAGAAAGTGCGGTCAGGTGCACAGGAGACATGACCATTAGGTGTGGGACAGCAGGTAAGACAAAGAGAAAGTGCGATACCAGAGTTTTAGAGACTTTTGAGAGCTTTTCTCTTATTTTTAAGGCTTGACATGAGGAACTGATGTTTTTAGACTTGCAAAGGAGGAAAGTATGAGTGATAATGAGCTCATACGGACAACGAAGTGTCAAGGTGACAATTGTCAGTGCAACAGTAGCATCATCACCTTTTCAACATTTCATTCTACAATCAATTCAACCCAACCAATACTATCAAACACAGATTATCATAAAATAATTCATCGATAGACAATAGAAAACATAACTAAACAAATAAAACATTATCATTAGCTCATACTGCAAAACCCTACCAGATATACACAACCCTTATAAAACTCTTCTGCATATGTATGCACTTTTCATACTTGACACCTGTGTACAGATTTGTCCATAATGCAGAATATATACACAACTACCTAGAAACAGATCCATGTATGCACGCAATATTTATGAAGCAAAACCGCATACATATCTGTAAATCATTGAATATGTTTTATATTTTTTTCAATATTCTTATCTTCCAAAGTAAATTTTGAATAAAATTTCAATATGTAATTTCCCAAAATGGAATAGTGCATTGATACACAAACATAATATTTTTAACACGGAAAATGTATATGTAAGTTTATGATCAACATAGATATAGACAGAATATCTGAGCCATTTTATTCTTAGGAGAAGATTCAGTTACAACATTGTACAAAATATGAGGTAATCTAGCCAAAGAGATGGCCTAGAATGACCTTGAAAACATGCCAAAGTAGGCACTGCGTAATTGGAGAGCTGCTGGAATAAAATACTGTGTTGTCCCTTCAGCAGATAATGAACATATGACTACAGGCTGAAAATGGAAATGCAGATCTATATAATTCTGGAGCTCTGATGATGCCAAGATTCTAGATCTGGGCTCTATGATGGTAACCCAAGATAACCTAGAAAGGAAATTCCAGATCTATGAGATTGGAAATTTACCGTCTTGGGGTTTGATCCCTGGTCTGCTGGGTTATGCAGATCTGAAGCTAGATATGACAAATAGATGGCTGAAATATGTCATAAAAATAAATCTAAGGTTTTTGGGCTGATCCCTCTTCCAGATCTACAAGCTAGGAGCTTGAGACCTTATCTCCTCTTCCTCCTCCAAGTGGCAGCAATTGAATATGCAGCTGCTACAGAAACTACACTGTACAAGAGGGAGAGACTCTATGCCTGCTGAAATATGCTGCAATAATCTCCAGGCTGATGGAAATAGTGATGGAAATGTGAGGGGATGATCCCTCATAGGATTACTAGCTGAAATGCTAGCAACTTCCCTTCTCGCTTGGATCTACAATAATGGACTATGCAATTCCTAATGGAAATGTTGTTGCTGGGAAATGATTAATAGTTGGCTTGATGCCTAATATAGATCTGAAGTGCTGGAAGGCTGATCTTGAAGCTCAAGGTGAGAGGATGAATCCTTCATCGGTTCCTCAACTGAAATATTGAAGGACAACCTCCTCCTCTCAAACTGATCTTCAGAAATGTGCAATTTCTGAATATGGATGTTTTGTAGAAAGTAGGAATAATATGGCACCAATTCCTAATGATGAATGAAGTACAATACTCTTTCAAGAGCTACTCAATGAAAGAGGTGGGATTCCTGACTAGGAACACCCTGTGCTAAACAACACTGCAACTTAGCTACATAAGATTGCATGGAATGTCAAATGACAACTCCAGATCTAAAAAAATCATACATCAATAATAATCTTCAACATGCCTTCTATGTTACCTTCATCTTCATTATATAGTTTGTGAACCTTCTCATTCCTTGGCCCACCTCATAACTGCGGTGTACATGTGGACATAGGTCTCCATGTTGACTATGTTGTCTCTTCATGATCTCCATCATGTATGAATGTGCTTATCATACTCTCCATCATGTGTGCATTAATGCACCACTTCCTCCATCATCTTGTCATAAATTCTCTATGATCTTACATTTGATTCCTTCCAAGATCTTAGTTGACTGCTTCAACCTCCATGATCTTTCTCATTAATGAGACATGATCTCCACTCCTTTCACATTAAGTAGTTGCTCCACTACTCCATTATGTAAATCTAGATCTGAAATATCCACATACACACAGCAAAAGTGGATTTTATTTATCTTTGGGGTTTTGTGGGTCCCTCCACCCTTTTATTTACTTAATTAATTAAGTTTATTAAGAACTCTAATATTCCAAATATCATGTGAAAATTTGGGAATATTACAGTCCTTCCCGGAAAAAATTTTCTTGACTTCAAGCAACTGCAAAAGTGGATGCTACAACAAACACCCTCCCTCCAAATTCCATCCTCATCTGGAAGGCCTTCCCATCTGTCACAATGTGTCATGCATGTCCAACCCCAAAGCTACCTCTCTAGAATGTCTAGAATGGCCTCCAGCTGAAAATTTGGATACCCTTCCTCATCAATGAGTATCCTAGTGGCAACCATATGATGACCAAAGTTATGTTATATACATGAGATACATAAGATGAAGTGGTTAATTCCAAAAGTGGAAAGTCCCAACTCATGAACTATCTCTCCAACGCATGATACATCGAGTAGATTACATCTATCAATGCCCTCATCATTAGCCCTATTGGCCATGTAGGAATCAAAAGTCACATCAACATAGTTATCAACAAGAAGTAGAGACATATGGGAGAACATTAACAATGTCAAACCATATTCTCCTAATAACAACCAATGTAGTAAAGCCTTATGCTGCCATGCTAGATCATCATGAAAACAAGTAAGAGAGCCATACTCTCTCAAAAGAAGCCACCGCAACATTGCTTCTCGTTGCCATGCCAAATAAACACCAATGATAATATAAGAGCCATACTCTCTCAATAGAAGCCACTGCAGCAATGCCTCTTGTTGCCATACCACATCATTATTGTACCAAATGTAGTAGCCATATTCTGTCAAGAGAAGCCACCTTAACAAGGCATCTTGCTACCCCTTCACATCATCATTATACCATGTACAATGACCATAGTCCCCCAATAGAAGCCAATGTTGTAAGGCCTCCTATTTACATCCTCCAACAATGTCATGCAATGTATGGGAAGAATTCATTCCATACTCTCCCAATAGTAACCATAGAAACAAGGATTCTTGTTGCCTCCTTACATCATCATGGTGCAAGTCATGAAGCAACAATATAGTAGTGGACATGTGAGATGTCTCATCAACATAATACAAACAAGATCCCTTATGCCACATCATGTGAGAGTTATACTTTCTCCCAAACCCAAGTGCATGCATGAACATGAGATACATCCCAAACAAAAATACATGTAAAGACATGAGACATATCCCAAACAAGAGTAAATACAAGGACATAAGATATAACATGTGATGTCCAAACTCTCTCATCAGCAACCAAAGTAACCATGCCTTTTTCTTCTACATTCTTCCAGTGATGTGTAAGGCATGAATCATAAAAATATGACTCCTTCAGTGGTACCCATTCTCACCCAAGAGAAACCAATGCACCCATGCCTCTTGATGCCTTGTATCATACATCTGCAAGTGGTTTGGAAACCCCTTGCTCCATATCATCAACCATTCATCCCAATGTGGATGATGGTTCTCATTCTACAAATACTTGTTATCCTCCCATTGTAGGACACCAACCTCCTCAAATTGATGAAGAATGTTTCACTCCATGAGATCAAACCATGAGATTCTATTCTCATCAATGGCCCTCCAAAACCAATAAGGTTATGGATCTGTTGTAGGTAGAAGTTTCTCTTTGAGCTGTGAGATTCTCATCGAGAAAGTTTCATCTAGAAAGGAGAATATTTCTCATCTCAAGATATCTACCATCTATCACCTTTTTCCTCCATTTCTTCATGAATGAAGCTGCCATAAGATTTCTCCCATAAGGAATGGGTCCTCTTCTTCTCACCGTTGTTCATTAACAACATTGTAGGTCTGCAAGGTGATACATGTGCTGTCTCAAAGAAAGGCATAATGTTGAACTCATATCCAGCCATTGTACATAGGATCATACTCATCCCATATTCATAAATTCTACACTTCAACTAAAAGGGTTGAATTTATTCCATCAATGATAAACTAGGATGGTTCTTCATCTCTTCCTTGATTAGACCAAGGGTCCTCTATGCAGTGATATAATGCTGCCCCAAATCAGCGTGATGTTCTAACCCTTGGTTATGTAATAGCCCTAATGGCATGTCCCCATAAGTTTCAATAAGAGGTACTAAAACAATATGTGATGAAAATGGATGCATACCTTGGATCAACTGAGATTCAGAAACAAATTGCAAGAGCACAAGAGTTTCCTCTTACGGAATAATAGTGTCTCCCACTGCTGGTAGTGATGATGTCTTCACTTCTACAAGTGTACCAATGTTGGTATCTTTCTCCTCCTCCTCATGCATCTCTTCAATCATGCATGGGGCTCAAAATTTCAAAAATTAAAGACCATTTTTAAAAGATGAAAGTGATCCTCCGCTTGATGTAAGCACATCTGTAACTGGTGGTCGTACAGGGTCCTCCTCTTGAGTGATAATAAGAACATCTTCTCTTGAATCTTCATGCACTATCTCCTTGATGATGGGATATTTCAATATGTGATATGTATTTGGTTTCTCCCTACCATATTTCTTCTTCAGTATCTGCATAAACTCTGCATAAGAAGACACTTTCATGTGTGAAAAGTGACTGAACCACCATTTTATTGCTTCACCCTCTAGGTGCAGTGCTGCAAAATCCACAGCCTCTCTTTCTGATATAGGATATTTCTGAAATAATGTGAGTAATTCTTCCCTTCAACCCCTTCATATTCTTGTGGAAGATCCTTCAAATGTAGGCAAGAAGAATCCATGCCTATTTATTCTATTGTTGCTTCTGGATCTCCTCTCTGCTTTGAGTTGCATAAACTATTGGAGAGAGATATTATCCTTCAATTCTCTAGGTTGTGACTTGTATTCAGACATATATTCACTTAGGTTCTCATGCCCCAAGCCTTCATCATATTCATAACATTCCTCTTTCTCATCAAAGAATGTGGATCTAGTGGAATAATGTGAAGCTCTTTTCTTCTACGATCTTCTTTGTTGCCGAAAAGAAGTGATGGGACCTTCTTCATCTTGAAACCTTCTTGAGGTTCCTCTTTACATTTCTCTTCTTGTTTCATTGATCTCCTTAGAGAGATCCATTATATATGTAAAGGAATATGGCGCAAAAATTAATCCCTCCATATTATATCTCTACTATCTGATTTTCTTATGTTGTCAAAATATCCACAAGCTGAGCCAACGATCATGCTCTGATAACATTGTAATATCCCAAAATGGAATAGTGCATTGATACACAAACATAATATTTGTAACACAGAAAATGTACATGTAAGTTTATGATCAACACAGATATAGACAGAATAACTGAGCCATTTTATTATGTGGAGAAGATTCGGTTACAACAATGTACAAAATATGAGGTAATCTAGCCAAAGAGATGGCCTAGAATGACCCTGAAAACATGCCAAAGTAGGCACTGTGTAACTGGAGAGCCGTTGGAAGAAAATACTGCATTGTCCCTTCAGCAGATAATGAATATATGACTATAGGCTGAAAATGAAAATTCAAATATATGGAAAACTGGAGCTCTTATGCTGCCAAGATTCTAGATCTTATTAGAAAATTATATATTATGGAGCAATTCAACACATAAAATATGCCAAAAATACAAGCACACAAAACACATAAAACCAGAGAGACACAGATATACGTGGTTCACCCAGTTTGGGCTACGTCCACCCCGAACAGCCAGTCCTTCCTTTCTATTATCCAGCAAAAATGAAGAGACAAAACCTACATCAGATCCGCTGTAATATCCTCTGTTCTCTCTCACAGTCTCCCTCTCTGTTTCTCGCTCCGAGAATACACTCATCATCCACAGCCGCAATACAATGCCCTCATATATACAAGGGGTTGCCTTCTAGGGCAAAAAACCCTAATCTAAACATAACTTCTACCGTCAGATCATTTGCCTAATGAACGGCCCAGATTGACTAGAAATTACTATACTTTTACAAGGCAATTTTACATCTATTTTAAAAAGTGGGCGCCGCCCTCGAAACCCTTCGCCAAAGGGGGGCTCAAAAGAGTTGCCGCCCCCGGACCCCCCATGGTAGCGATTAATTACGAGGGTCCAATGCTTTGATACAAACAAGTTAAAACAAGCTCCACACTAATAGATCTGGGCTCTATGATGGTAACCCAAGATAACCCAGAAAGGATTTCTCAGATCTGTCAATCTAAGAAACTCACCCTCTTGGGGTTTCAATATACAACTACTGGGTATGCAAATTTGAAGCTAGATATGACAAATAGATGGCTGAAATATGTCACAATATTAGATCCAATCTTGAAGGGCTGATCCCTTCACTAGATCCTCAAGCTAGAAGCTCAAGATCTAGCTCCTCAATCCTCCTCTACAGATTGCAACTGCTGCTACACAACTGCTCATGAAAACGGTGCTGTAAAGGAATGAGGCTCTCTAGCATGATGATAATATATGAAATGTAGCTCATAAATGATGGAAATAATGTATACAATGTGAAGGAATGGTCCTCCACTGGATTACTAGCTGAAATGCTAGCAAATTCCCTTCTCCCTTGGATCTACAAGAATGGACTGCGCAATTCCTGATGGAAATGTTGCTGCTGGGAGATTAATAATAGATGGCCTGATGCCTGATATAGATTTGAAGCACTGGAAGGCTGATCTTGAAGCTCAAGGTGATAGGATGAATCCTTCACTGGTTCCTCAACTGAAATATTGAAGGACAACCTCCTCCTCTCAAACTGATCTTCAGAAATGTGAAATTTCTAAATATGGATGTTCTGCAGAAAGTAGGAATAATATGGCACCAATGCTTGATGATGAATGAAGGACAACACTCTTTCAAGAGCTACTCAATGAAAGAGGTGGTATTCCTACTCGGGAACACCCTGTGCTAAACAACACTGCAACTTAGATAAACAACATAAGATTGCATGGAATGTCAAATGAAAACTCCAGATCTAAACAGATCATACATCAATAATAATCTAAAACATGCTTTCTATGTTGCCTTAATATCATTATATAGTTTTTGAACCTTATCATGCCTTGGACCACCTCATAACTGCGCTGTACATGTGGACATAGGTCTCCATGTTGACTGCGTTGTCACTTCATGATCTCCATCATGTGTGAATGTACTTATCACACTCTCCATCATGTGTGCATTAATGCACCACTTCCTCCATTATCTCATCATAAATTCTCTATGATCTTACATTTGATTCCTTCCATGATCTTAGTTGACTGCTTCAACCTCCATGATCTTTCTCATTAATGAGACATGATCTCCACTCCTTTCTCATTAAGTAGCTGCTCCACTACTCCATCATGTAGACCTAGATCTGAAATATCCACATACACACATCAAAAATGGATTTTATTCATCTTTGAGGATTATGGGTCCCTCCACCCTTTTATTTACTTAATTAATTAAGTTTATTAAGAACTCTAATATTCCAAATATTATGTGAAATTTTTGGAATATTACA